>JABSTQ010009351.1:0-445627 GCA_013358835.2 Ixodes persulcatus
TACTAGGTGCATTCGGCAAGTTCGTCCGGGGCCTGTTCTCCGTGCAGCACTCCGCGGGAGCAATGCATTAGAACTCTCACAGTGCAAGTCTGGATCGCGGATCGGGAGCCCTTCAGTGGCCTCACCCGCGGCCATTGCTTGACAACAGGCAATACGCCGCGTCCTGTCTAGTTCTCTCTTCGTTTTCGTCTTTGTTGTTTTGGCGTATTACACCATGAGGCAATACACGAAAGTCTAAGGAAGAAACACGCAAAAGTAGGAAGCTTGTACGCGGTGCTCGAGGGCGAGTATTTTACGACGTGCTGCGATGATTATATCGGGTGCTTGGAGATCAACTAGACACTCGTCAAACGTTCGAACATTGATTTAAAGAAAAATAAATAAATGGGCCGAAGCACCACCGACTTTATGACGTCGCTTGCTTCGGTTGCTAAATAAACGGCACGTTCAGCGACTGAACGTGCCGTTTGTCACGGAAGCCCTCACAGCAGTTCAAAGAAAAAGCTTTCACCATGAAGTACTATATAAAAGCGGTTAAAACGATGCGAATGTCCCAAGTAAAGGAATTCCAACTTATCGTTTGCTGCGCTCTGATGACTCCGAGATCACGGATGTCACCACAATAACTCTGGGTAGCCCTTGTCTCATGAAACACATCACAATTAACGCCCAACAAAGTCGCCCTCGACCCTCAACCACACAACGTTTATTTGAACAAGATTGGTATTCTAACGCGTTTAAAATCCTTGCCCACAATATTAACTTTTATTTGCGGAAACACGATAGAAGTTTCATGATCGAGAACAACCTACTAACGTAATAAAATTGAGTTTTCCCGTTTCTCCTATAGCATGCATTAGATCGTGTCAAGCGATGGCTGCCGGTGGTTCCGCTCGACCCCAGAAATACAGGCCTCTATCCGCGATCCAGCCTAATAAGAGATCAGTGGTGCCAGTGCATCGGTACATCCGGCAGGTATGGATGTACCATCGGTACATCCATACCTGCCGGATGTCGGGACGAGGCGCAAAACCGTACATCCGGCCAATATTGAAGCCGGTTTTCGGCCGAAGTTGCCTCGACACTCGCCAAGAAGCAACGTGTTGTTTCGGCGACTCGGTTGTGTAATTTCATTTTTCAGTCATTTTATTGGGTCCCGGGCCACTGTGTACACCCCAAAAAAGGAATGTACTGTGGTAATTACACCTTAACGAGAAGGAGGCACGAAGCCAGGATTTTGTTTTAGGGGGGGGGGGGGGGGGGGTGGCGCCCATGACAAAGTGCTCTATAAGGGGGAGGGGGGAGGAGGCCCCAGCAAAATGGAAGATTTCGGGGGGGAGGGGGGAGAGGGGCTTATGCCCCCCCCCCCCTGGCTACGTGTCTCACGAGAAGGGGTATTGTAGTTTTACATCTTTATAAAAAGGTGTAGTGCATTATCACACGTTTTAAGAAACGTGTTTAAAAATCACACACTTTTAAGGGTTTGAGGTTTAAATTTTTTTATAAGGTCTATTGCTACACTTATTAGGGGGTTAGTTATTGGACACCCAAATTACATGTATAAAGGTGTGAAAATGTTTACTTTGTAGATACCTCTAACGGAAGAAAATCTCTTTCATGTGATTACATCTCGTGCCGATGAAACGATCTGTCGATGACACGTCGTTCGATGAACTGATTTGACCGCCAATGAGTGACGACTGCCAGTAAAATTTCGGGGAAATAATTCTGCCGGCTGCCGGGAGACTCGAACCTACCCAAAAATTATCCCGGTTCTTGTTTGTTTTCCAACATTCCGAATTGTATACCAGCTTATTAGTACCTCTTCGGATATTGCAGGAAAAAAACAAAAACGGTGGCAGCCGCAAAAACTCTGACAGCCCGGTTCACAGTCATGTGGGAGACTGACAGGTGCTCGTCAGTCGCCACCATGCCTTGAAAGCTACCGGTTTCGAAGAACCGGAGCGCGCAAAGAACTTGTGGTTCCACGGTCATGGTAGACGCGATTGTCCGCCGCCTCGAAGTCCGGGCGCCGAACGAAGCTCGTCGCAGTGTCAACGCACAACGGCTTTCAATAGCCGGTACTGTCGGCGAAAATCGTCGTCGGGGAGTTGAAAGGCGTCCCCGGTGGTCTCAGTAGCGACGCCGACAGTGGCGGAAGATAAGCTCAGCCGTAGCGTACGGCACCGCCATGTTGACAAAGTTTAACTTCGCCTCGATCCGAAGCGAAGATCTCGAGCTCAAACCACGGCTCTCGCAAAGTTCGGAAACGTCACTTTGACGTCAGCAACAACTTCGACAGACGAGGTTTCTTTTTTACACAAACTTCGGAGGGATTTTGAGCGTCAGCGGGTCGCCTAGGGACAATCTGCAAACCATTAATTTTAGCTTGGCGTAGGGATGTAGAGACAAATGGGCGCTACGTCATCGGCGAAGCCGTTCAATCTGCGTGCTCCTCGCGCCCCTCACGCGCCGCACGCGCGCCTCGATGAACTTTGCTACATTCAGCCTCTCTCGAAGAAATGAGCGTTCGAATGATTGACACCTCGCTCGGCGCGACGTCAGTGTCGCGAGAGTCCAATTAGCGCGTTCCGCAACTTTCGGGCACAAAGTTGTGCTCCACGAGTTTAGCTACCCTGGAGTCTGCATCATGTGTAATTTTACCTTGTCATAGTTTTACTGACATTTTCTTCTTTATGTGCAGTGCTGTCAAGTGCAAACAGTGAGCATGCTAGTTTATTAGAGCTCCATGGAACCCATCCCCCTCATGTAATGCATCTGCAACAATGATTTTGAGGCAAATAAACTAATTGTGATCTGCTGCAATGAAATTTGCTCTATTCATACCTATGCCTGTGCTTCGGTCGCTGGCACAGAAGGAAGGCCTCGTCAGACTGCGATCTTGATCGCTTCCGAGGTGACCGTTTTGTCTTGCTTGCTGGAGAGCTGAACACCGTTGGCACACTTCCTTGCCTGAGGTACGTCTTATTGTTCAGCTGGTAGAGGCAGTTGTCCGCAAAGTGCAGTGAGCACAACTTGGACCATCTACTGATCTTCCAGTCTCGGCAGGGCAGCTTCTCCATCCACGCCTTGAGGAGTTCCGGATCATTCAGTGGGAACCTGTGATGGTATAAAGAAGCAAGTGTGAAACCCTTTTTTTTTTTTGCATGCAAAGAGAAATGTACCAAGCCATCTGGAGAAGACTGTTTTAGGCACATTCTTAGTGCATAAATGAACAAGAATCTGGTATCTCGCAGACTGACCACCTCTTCGAGTCACTCTGAGGAATAGTAGGTTAAGGTATGTGCTCATTTATTCAAATCACCCTGCTCTCGAAAACTCGCAATAAGAATACCATACTTTTGCAGGGAACCACATATCTTCCTGCGGGAGGCATGAATCTAAGTGAAGTTTTGGCAGTGGGATCAGCTTACAAGCTACTTTCCTTGTAGAGCACTATATATGTGCGCGGGAGGGCGAGCCACGGATCTTCTAGCACGCGAGGGGACGGAAGAGAAATGCACGCCACGTCAAACAGTCTCAACATGTTTGCATGGCCAGAAAAACGAACGGTGTGACCAGGTTTACTTCAATGACTAAGAAACTTACCTATGATACGAGATCCTCAAGTCCTGGCTACCCCTGTTGGCACAACCAATATCGGCGCAGGTACTTGGCATGGTCTCGTTTTTAGGGTCGTTTGATTATTTTTCTCGGTTACCAAAGTGGCGGAGCAAGACGAGCTCTCGAAATCTGAACCGAAAAGACGCGCGCCAAAAGTCGTCTGCTATGCTTACGGACCGTAAATACAACGGTGATCAAATGGTTTGAACAGTTCAGATTATTTTTAAAAATCCATTTTTACTGCAGAAACAACACAATTCAAGGGTATAGGGGATTGTAAACGAAATTCAGAAGGCGCGGAAGCGACGTCGTCCAGCGTCCTCGTTGAGCGTGCTTCAGCGCTACAAAAAATTTGAGCGCGCATAAAAATCGTCTGCTCTTTCTCCGTCGCTTTTGCGCCTTCTGAATTTCGTTTACAATCCCCAATACCCTTGAAATGTGTTTTTTCTGCGCTCTTCTCAGCCTCGTCTTGCGTGCACCAAGGAGGCTGCGAGCTTTGGGTCCCTCCAGTGTGCTGCCCGATGACCAACGTGAGCCCCTTCTCGTTTGGACAGAGCGACGCCGGGGCTGCAGCGGCTCGGCAACTCGCTGGACCTGCGGGAGTTACGTGAGCAAAGGCGACACGACCTGCGAATGGGTGCACAAGAGCACGCCAAAGCTTGCTTCCAGAGAGAGTGCGACGTCGTCTTCAAGGAAGTGACTAGCTGGGGAGCTACCTGAGCAACAGGGATGGAATTCTGCTTTCTGGCACTCCTCGACGGCCCCCGAGGACCGACAAGACAGCCAGTGCGACCACATCTCTAGGAATCGGGGTGCGACACCTGTCACGTGGGAGTGCACATGAGCGTCAGAAGAGCTTGGAGCTCTGCTCAGCCTTGTCTTGCGTGCACCAAGGCGGCTGCGAGCTTTGGGTCCCTCCAGTGTGCTGCCCGACGACCAACGTGAGCCTCTTCTCGTTTGGACGGAGCGACGCCGGGGCTGCAGCGGCTCGGCAACTCGCTGGACCTGCGGCAGTTACGTGAGCAAAGGCGACACGACCTGCGAATGGGTGCACAAGAGCCCGCCGAAGCTTGCTTCCAGAGAGAGTGCGACGTCGTCTTCAAGGAAGTGACTAGCTGGGGAACTACCTGAGCAACAGGGATGGAATTCTGCTTTCCGGCACTCCTCGACGGCCCCCGAGGACCGACAAGACTGCCAGTGCGACCACATCTCTAGGAATCAGGGTGCGACACCTGTCTCGTGGGAGTGCACATGAGCGTCAGAAGAGCTTGGAGCTCTGCTCGGCCTCGTCTTGCGTGCACCAAGAAGGCTGCGAGCTTTGGGTCTCTCCAGTGTGCTGCCCGACGACCAACGTGAGCCTCTTCTCGTTTGGACGGAGCGATGCCGGGGCTGCAGCGGCTCGGCAACTCGCTGGACCTGCGGGAGTTACGTGAGCAAAGGCGACACGACCTGCGAATGAGTGCACAAGGGCGGAGGGGTCCCGCAAAGCTTGCTTCCAGAAAGAGTGCAACGTAGTTTTCAAGTGCATGCCTAGCTGGGGAACTACCTGCGCAACGAGAATTAAATTCTGCTCTCCGAGTGTAATAAAGTGACTTGCGCACTGAACGTGACCCTATTCACTACTATTATCAGGCGCCGTGTCTAAAGATACGTCAGACGTACCTGGGACGCGGAGTCTGCGTCGGATGTCCTAGCGTGGGCAGTCAGACTGCGGCCGGACGCTCCCGACGGTGTATTTGCAGCAGTCCGAAAGCAATCCACGCTTGTGCCTTATCAAACTTGGATAAGTGGCCGGCAGCCGCTTGGCCTGGCCGCCGTGTGTTACACGGGCGTGTGCCTGTCGTGTGTAAAAACGTGTGGAGTGTCAAGAAAATCAAACATTGTGTCTAGCTAATTACTGATTTCAAATTCCCCAACTTTTCCAGGTTTTTCCGTGACTATTTTGATCAAATTACTTGAGTTTTAGAGTCGAAGGATGACATTTCATCAATGTCATTCAGCATGGCCGTGCCGACGAGCAACCGCCATGCCGCTTTCACTGGTCGTCTTCCCTTATTTAGCCCACTTTTTGAATGATTCCCTGACTGGTCCAGATGATCCGAAATTCCCTGGGAATTCAAGGTTTTCCAGGTTGGTAGACACATTTAGAAAGTTCGGCGTGCGTTTGCGGGGTTTTGCGATGGGGAAGCTGCTCGAAAACAACGTAACTAAAAGAGAAGCTGGTACAGTTCTGCGTACACGACTGTCAACCCATCACAGTAGGCACCCGGCAGGCGGGAGCCGCCGTCCGCCCGGAGTGACCGCTGTCGGTCTTTTTCACGTCACTACGGATCACGTAGTGACGTGGTCCGTAGTTAGCTCAGCACCGAGCAGTTCTGAGATTGTAACGCTTCTCTCGGTGCCTCAAATGCGAATCTTGACTGTCGAGCTAAGAAAATTGTCCGGGCACGTCCGCCGTACCGTTAGAACTCCGCGTTCTGGTTACGTCCTACGTACCTTGAGACTCCCCGTTCCGGATGCGTTCGACGTATCCTTTGACACAGCAATTATCGAGGAGCTCCCGTGGTTAACGATTGCGGATATTTTAAACTCGAACGACCGAGCGATGTCCGAAGCAGCACCGGTCGGTAGTGATCCAAGACCCGTACGAGAAGCACGGGACCGAATCTGGCTTACCCTGAATGAAATAAAAACGAAAAGCCTCATTCCCTCGTACTTTACGTTATTCCTACGCGAGAGAGCACACAAAACCTTGAAAAACCGAATTCCGCACACGAAATACACACACTCCGATCGACGCCCACATCGCTTCCGACTCGCACTGGGCGCTGCCATCTTTTCGTTGACGCCAGAGATTTGGTCTGGGTACGTCACAGATTTTGCCTGGTCACGTGTCTAGTGGTCAAATTCGTACAACATGACGGCGGCCAATTGGGGGTCACTTTCAGCTGCCAGTTTATCACTCTAAGGCCCTCTACCTCGTTGTATTGAGGTAACGTGGCGTCAGTTTTCCCGCTAAATCTAGCGGAGGATCTGAATTTGTTCATCGGTGACGTGACACGAAGTCATGTGTCACAGAATTCAACGGTTTTTTGTCGTCAAAGACAAAAAACCGTTGAAAATGGAAACCAATAAAAAGAACAAATGTTCTTTTTGCTGGTTTCCATTTTTTGAGTGGGGTGCGCGAGCACCGAGGACAGGAGCTCGGAGGAAAGAGAAAAAGAAAAAAAAAAAGAAAAAGGAGATGCTGCGCGCGTGTGGTTGTTGGTGGAACGCGGAGCTAGGCTCTGGCGGTGTGGGTGCTCTAACCACGAGCAAGGCTTCGTCGGGATGGTTCGTTAGCCCCGAGCGAGTCTTCGACGATGTGCGTGTGCTTGTGAGTGAGCGCTGTTTGGCAATGCAAGCACTCAAGACATAACGACTGCTAGACTCCGACTGGCGGCGTAAGGGACCGGACCACCACCGACAACTTGGGACCCTGATTAGATCTCCTTCTCCGCACTGTATGGCGTCTTTTGTGTGTTTTCGTGTCGCGGGTACGAAGAACGCAACGCTCGCAAGATATGTTCTATTATTTTTTTTTCTCTTTTTGTTTTCTCCTGACTGTCTGCGCCCAGGGGGGCTATGTTGCACGTTTTGGACTCCCAGGAGACTAGGGAGAAGGAAGTGACATAGGTGTGAATGAACCAACCTCGTTGAAATGAACCTACTTCTGCAGATACCGTCATTAGTGACTCCACCAATCAACATCCAAAGAGCGTTGTTGACGTCACTTCCTTCTTCCTAGTTTCCTGGGAGTTCAAAACGTGCAACATAGCCCCCAGTGCAGCCTTTTTCTACTTTTGAGTTCCGCTGCTATTAAATAGTGTTGGTAACGCCAGGGACGACTCGCTCTCAATTCCTACCGCCTCTCAGGAAGTCCATCGCCAAGGTGTGGCCCTATCACCTGGACAGCGGTCCAATTCAAATTACAAATGTGTTTGTTTACGGGATATTTTCTCTCTGAACCTGTGACATCATGTTATGTCTTTTCTTCCGCTAAATTTAGTGGGGAAACTGAATTGGTGTTGAGGTCACGCGGCGTCGATTGTCCCGCGAAATCTAGCGGTGAAACTGAATTTGTTCGTAGGAGACGTGACACAAAGTCATGTGACGTTATTTTCCCCGATAAATATAGCGGGAAAATTGACGTTACGTGACCTCAAAACCAATTCAATTTCCCGCTAAATTTAGCGGATGGTTACGCCGACACCGACACCGGGAAACCCGGAAACGAACGCCTAAGAGCTGCGCTGTAAAATAATAAATAAGTAATTACAATTTCTAAAATAAACTTGATTTTTCAATCCGCATCTCTAACCGCTCATTCACACTGGAAGCGGATCCGCGTTCGCAAAGCGGTTGCGAACGCGGTTGTATAAAGATCCAGTACAATTGCACGCGCACTCGATGTCATCGAGTGCGCGTGCAATTGTACTGGATCTTTATACAACCGCTTTGCGAACGCGGATCCGCTTCCAGTGGGAATGAGCGGTTAAACATCGATCGCTTATGCGCATTTTCGGAGTACTGGTTGAGCTTTCTTTAGCAACTGTTTGTTTTTCTTAATACGTTTCGTCTCCATTTCAATACTTTAATAATTAAGGAAATTCCAGTCCAGAGACGAGAAGAAAATAGACGTAAATTTGCCAAAGAAAACAATAACTTAAATCGTCCCTCCCAGCCACCCTGTCGGCTTTTCGATCAATAAATCGCGTAACATACATTTCTGACTGGTTTGGTCGCCCATCGGAGAAGGTGATACGCTCAGAAATAAGATCGGCGCGTATTTATCGAGAATAGCCACACATTGCACATCGCGTGCAATGCCGCAACCATGCCAAGGTAGTATTCCGAGTGGACTTCATTGAGACTCCCGCCGCAGTTCACACGCACACAATGCGCGACTTGGATCTCCGCACAAGTTGCAGTCACATATTGCGACGGGAGGCCGTGATAAACGATGTTGCTTGCATCCTGCAGATTCCTACCGGCGCGACGAAGAATCCGGCCGCACACTTACAAGGCACTATGTACGCGTGTCCGCACGCACACACACACACACACACACTGGCGTGGGTACTACGCTTACGTGCAAAGGGCAATAGCCATCTGTCGGAGACATTAATCAGAGAAAGTTAGCAGGTAGTCGAGGCGGCTGGAGGCCACAGAGACGGCGGCGCATAATCATGGAGCCCGCCTGGGTGGTATCGTGGAGGCATGCAGCCAACTTAAGAACAAAAAAAACAAAAATTAAGAGGTGAAATATACGCATCGTCTGGATAGAGCTGTCTTCTAGGTGAAGACAAAAGAGTCTTCAACGCTGGAACGCGCGCATGCCGACGACGTGCCGTATCTTGCCACGCTGCGTAAGTGGGGGGACGACGCCAGTTTCCCAAGATGTCGTTGGAGCTTCGGCCGGCCGCCGTCAGGGGTTGCTTGCTGGTTCACACGGTCACCATTAGGAGGACGGGGCAGCACAATCTGCTGCTGGAGGCCACGGTCGTTCCTCCTCGCCGTTATTGATTACCCTGGACGTCGCCTCGTCCTCTTGTTTACCCCCGTCTCTTATTAGGCTCTGCCTGTTTTATGATCGCGTTTATGCCCGTGTTTAATGGCTATTATTGATACGTTTTCCAGAGGACGCCCGTGAGGTCACGTGATAATTGGGGAGTACTGCCTTTTCTACACTCGCTCGTCGTCTTCATGCTTGGTCGTGCTATTTTACTCCAGGAGATTCATTGCACGCATGTGTATACGCTTTCAAAAACTCTGTTCATGCTGAACCTTCCCCCTCTTTCTCTCTCATTGTGAATTTCTGCTCACCGAATGATGTATTCGAAGGATACTGAACATCATCAACATCACTTAAATTTAAACGTTTTCAGCAATAATTTAACAAGTTTCGAACCCATGCGGCTGATATGTTGTGAAATGCGATCAGTTGCGTACACCCTTGAGATAATATTCGTACGAAAGGGATTGTTCGGGCTGTGGTGGACGCATCGCAAGTGCAATATCTAAAAAAATAATAGCGTTTTAATTTACTGTGTATGCTCTACACTACATGCTACCTTTGTATAGCCATTACTACCTTTTTACTAGCGGTTTACCAACTCCTCAAGCAGTAAATGCAGTAGTTGCTAGCCAAAAAAGTCGGGATTCTGATCATTACTATATTCACGGAGATCTTTCTAATACCATCGAAGCTTCTTTTGAAATGTCGCGGAACGTTGTCCACAAGTATACGGCGTGTACGTTGGTCTGCTCCTTGCGCACCTCGTCCGTTCGTTTACCCGCCAAATTCGCCCACGTGCTTTTGTTTACCCCCGACCTCAACCAATGACAACACAAGCTTGGCTGCCTCGTCATCGCGCGTTCCCTGCGTGTTCGCTCTTTCGCCCTTTGAATGGCGCGCTCCTTCCTGCGGTCCCACGCGCCAAAGATACATTTTGGCACACTTGCTCGCCATATAGTGTTTCTACGGATGTATGCGGAGAAGCGAAAGCATGGGCCAGAAAGCGCAGATGAGCAGAATGTCGACTGTCGCAAATAATTACAGCCTGAGTGGTTTCTTTTTACCAATGATTTATATCTTGGGCCGTTCAAGATCAAGTTTAAGGAATGACATCAGTGTAAAAAAAAAACTTATAAGCAACACTCTCATAAAATTATTTATTGCCGAGGCAACCTAAGAGAAAAGGCGGGTATTAAAAAAGGTGGACATAAAAGGCGACAAAATGGCTTATTGGGCTAGTTGGTTCATGTTCCCTGAGGTTCAGAAAGGCAAAAGAGCAATCGACAGAGTCGGTGCTTGGTGTAGCGTGCGTTCATGTTAGTGTTGTTAAGAATGGAACCTTCGGCAACCTTTTCCGAGTTTCAACGCTGCGGAAACGAGTCCCGAAACGAGTCCCGACGTGTCAGGACTGCCGGCCACCTGTCGAAGCCTGCCCAAACCGTGTCTCAACGCGTCCGTGACGTCAACGGGACGTGTGTGCGTGTGCGTGTGGGTTCGTGCGCTCCGGAAGGGGAGAGAGGCCTGGCCTAACTGCGGAGAACCATGGCTATGACTAATTTCTGGCTACGACGCGGCGGGCTTTTCTGCTACGCACTTGGCGGCCGCACCTGCTGCCCTGGCGGAGAGTGAGGGAGAAAACGGACCCCTATATAAGGCGGGGCGTGAGGCTGCTGAGTTGTTCTCTCGGATTTGACGACTGTATCGCTACCATGTAATTAAACCGTTCGTTACGTTACCAATTCTCCCACCTCCACTGGACCCCTGGGTTCTTCTCTTCGGGGAATGGTCGTCGTCACGAGCCAGGAAGCCTCCGGACGTGCGGCTAAAACCCCGCCTCGAACAGTGTCTTTGTGTGCTTCGTTTCTGCGTGTGATGAGGTCAGCCGATTGATGGCGCGTGCAACGTGTGCGCAGTATAACGTGTGGCCATTAAATCGGACAATAGCAAGCACGACTTAGCTTCTTGAGCTAACAGGCAACTTGATTTTTAGCAGAGGTTCGAACCTGTTTCTAAATCAATCGAGTGGTTTTGTATGAGGCTAGTTCCATTTACTAACGTCCTTGGTTAGTAACTGCAGTTACTAAGAGGTTAGTAACATATGTGACAAGCAGTTACTAAGCTATGGTTTGTAAGTACCGACCTTTTTTTCAAAAACTGTAAAGGCGACAGCACTGCAGTAGTCAAGTCTGGTAGGATGCAGAATGTTTAATTTTTCCACTGGAGCTGGCAGCTTCACAGTGTTACTATCGCCGGTCGAATCCTCATGCCTAGGATCCGGCGGAAGACATCTCGAGCTGTCGTGGATGACTTTCGCCACCTTTCCCATCGGTGTGCGACGTATTTTTCAAAACTGCGGTATCCTACGCCACCACAGGTGTGCGGTCGACTTCCTCGAACTCGGATCCCACTGGAATCGTCCAACTGGGCTTCGTGGATTCGTGGTGTAGTCTATACCTGCCCGAACGCAGGAAACTTGGAATAGTGTTACCAGAGATACCCTGTCAAGGTTCGACGATGGCATCAGCCGGATGTCTGCAAGACAGTGCATGAAATCGTTTTGCGTCTGTAGGGTAGAGACAGACAGGGGCGGATCCAAGGGAGGGGGAAGGGGGCGACGGGGGCGGCCGACCCCCCCAAACAAAGTCGACCCCCCCCCCTCCCCCCTTCTCGGAGGGCAACTTGCCATGAGTGGATCCCCCGGTGCACAAGAAAGAATGAGAGAATAGTATCTTTACAAATTTTCCGCCCCCCGCCCCCCAAAACGGAGTTCTGGATCCGCCCCTGGAGACAGAAGGGTAACAAAGACCATAGACCACGGAAATTGGCTGTCTTCAGACGACATAGGGGACCTTACCTGGATACATAAGAAACATTTGCAGTGTAAAATAGCTGACTAACAATACGAGCTGACTCTCAGCTCTAGAGAACCTGTACATATTATGTAAATAAACGAAAGTTGTGTGTGAGACCCCCACCTCCTGACGTTCCTGCCCTGGGCCCGGTCCGGCTCCAGATTACCACGGCCGAGTTCAAATTGCCTGGGAACTCCTAGGTCACGACAACTGGATATTCACCAGTAAACAAAAACAAAAAATGGCCGAACTTCTCAGAGGAATACGTTGCTTCCTGTAGGTCATTGCTTTTGCTTGTTTTGAGGACCCGCAATGAGTACCGCAAATTTTAAAGGTCTCACCGTTGCGGATCATCTACAGTAGGTTCAGGAATTTACTTATACTTGACCAATACGCCTTCGTGATCCCTTGAAGAAAAAAATTACCCCTTGTTCAAAAAAAAAAAAAAAAAAGGTAAACACTTACTTAGTAGATTCGACAAAGCGCACAAAGAAACGAAGACTATGTATAAGGGGTACACAGGACATGCACCAAGCATGAATCAACTAGCCCGCATCGCCACCCTAAACACTTACGCTGCCCGTAAGGGGAAACACTGCGACAGATGAGGTGTGACGTCGGAGCCGCTAAGGTGTCATTTCGGAGCAGATGGACTGAATAAACGGTAAAGGTGCGAGCGCGCACCATAGAGCCCGCATAGGCGTTTCGTATTAAACCGGCGCCAAAGAACTTTCGTGCTTTGGCGCCGTCTGCCCGTTCGCCTTGAGGCATCCTTCGCTTCGGCACAAAAATACGCTGCCAGCGCAAAAAATGCCCGGCATTTCTTAAAGGAGTTCTGGCGAAATCATGACAGTCACTGATTTGTCTCAGCTATTTGTTCAACACATTAATAGACACATCTAGTAACCCATATTGCAATTCATGTTTTTTTTTTCTTGCGAAATTATTGAAGTATTAAACTTGGCCCGAGAGACTGAGAGGCGTCCTACTGGCAACACTTTGAACATGACAGTCACGTGTTGTAATATGGATGCATTGTTCCCGATCGGTTACCAGATGTTTGATGGTGTAAAAGGAATGATGGTTTAACCCATGCAAGCAAAACAAAAAACACTTGCACAATGTACTGTCTCGTTAGACTGCCTGCTCTATTTTCCTATTATACAACTTGTGACATCACGCCGCTGGAGAGCGCGTAAAAATGTTAAATTGTAATGCTAGTTTTGGCATTACCTTCTTTTGCTGTTTTCTAAGTAGCTATTTTGAATCAGACATGTACAAGTTACTCAAAAAAAGTAATTAAGTTAAGTTACTTGTATCAGGGTTGGGCAGTATCGCGATACAAATGTACATGCGATAGTATTTAAAAAATACATTTCGTATCTGTATTTCTGTATCGCGATACATTTTTTCACCAGTATCTGTATTTCTGCATCGAAATACATTTGTTGTTGTTTTTTGTTTTTTGTATCGCGATACAATTGGGATGAAATGTATTTCGTTAAATTTCATGGGAAAACCGCCCCCACCCCCCCTCCCCACGAAAAAGAAAAGTACAAGTCCAAACGCATTGTTTTTACGTCTCAGGGCACCAGGGTCAGGGAGATGCTGGGGCATTGTTACCCCAGCATGCTTAAAAATGCAAAGGAATCATGCTTAAAAGCATGCTTTCTTTGAAGCATGCTTTTAAGCGCGCGTCCGGGCGGTAGTGCGGTACGCGGAGCACGGCAACGGTTTGCTAAAGGTCCCTATTGTTTACTGGCATCCAATGCCCGCTGCTAACCGTCTCTTTTGCCTTTGCGTACACAGTACACCCAGCCGGCAAAGCTGAGTCACCGTCCGTTGCAGCACGAGCCTGGTGGTGGTTGACTTGAAATAATGGAATGACTCATGCAGTGAAGTTCAACACATATTCGAATGCGTCTGCGGCTGCGCCCATAATATTGCACGGCTAAAGGGTAGGTCATCAGCCGACGTGAACGTCACCCGCTGCTCTGGTGATCTGAAACCTAGAAAGAAGGCAAGACGTGGACTCGATGTGCCGACCCAGACTTCGTACACCTGCAACTCGTCTCGAGCGCGCTATTTGTCGGAGAGCTCGCACCTGTGCCGGCAATATTAGGTCGCAATCCACGATGTCTCTGTTTGGATGATGCTAGGCGAAACTTGAGGACTGCAATTCATGCGTCGGTGGCGGAGGGTCGGCATGAAAGACCTTCACAACAGGGGTGCCACCGTATTGTTTTTTCAACCGTAACAGAAGATGAGACAAATGTTCCAGGATGCTTCAGGTGGTCCACTATTCTCAAAACGTCCAAATGACACTGCCTGCACGATCTTCAACGAGGTAACCTACAACGAAAGTACGTATTGTCCTTTCATACAGCAGCATGGTAAAGTTTCATGTTCAAGGCCACATCTACAGATAAAGAATACCAGTTCCTTCCCCCGTGACGTCATGTAATCAATGTAGACAGGGGAGTCCTTATTGGACAGGGGTGTGGTGACGTTTTGATGGGATTTAGGGTGACATAGAATTTATTTAGATTTCGAAGTCTTTTCGCATCACTCGTTAGACAGACAGGATCTCAGGAAAGAGCCCATGGCCAGTCCTTGATGGAACGCTTTTTTTTGAGCCCACTGAAGACTCCTCGTCGTCCGAAACCACTACCTTCAAGGCAAAGTGCCAAGCCTACGGGAAAATAATTTCGGGATCAAAAACTTCGACTTCAAACTTCAAGCTTCATCTCAGTTGGCCTCTCAAACAAATTTGAAAAATATATTGCAGTATCAGTATTTCTGTATTTGTATTTCTGCCCTCCCTAAAATGTATTCCTGTATTTGTATTTCCAAAGACTTTTTGCCTCTATCTAAAATGTATTTCCGATACGTATCGAGATACATTTTTACAGATATATTTTAGTATCAGTATTTTAGCTACTATTTTCATGTATCCCAGTATTTGTATTTCCAAATGCATTTTTCAGTATTTCTGCCCAACCTTGCTTAGTATTGACCTCAAAAGTAATTTGAGTAGAGTAGAAATTACTCAAATGTAAAGTAATTGAGAAAATTACTAATTACCGTAAAAAAGTAGCGAATTACTTTTGAAGTTACTTTGAAGTTACTTTTATATGTTTTTTTTTTTTTGTAAAAAGAAAGTACAGAGGTTTTGATCCGTTAGCGAAATTGTGCTGACCAAATATGGATCGAATTGTTTTTTCGATGAAATGCATTAATAGTTGGTTCTGCTTCTGCGTGCCATATTGTTTTGTACTTTCTTGTTTGTTTGGTCAATGATGTACTGCAAAGGTGTCATTTCTACTTTGAGGTTTAGCACTGCTTGAGCTCGATTTTTAGACAGTGTTTCATTGTTTACAGTCTTGCGTAAAGTACATCTTAAAAGTACTTGAAGTAAAGTACAAACAAAGTTAGAGGTTACGTACATCATATAAAGTAGTAAGTACACCGGGTGCAATGTACTTGAAGTAACGTACTATAAATAGAATATATTTAAAGGTAAACTACCAGAACATTAAACAGAATCTTTCATGACGCTCTTTCGTTCCCTGTACAGTGTTTTTTTTTTTTTTAATTGGTACGAAATGCTTTAGAGGTAATCGGAGGTGCATCAGTTCTCTACGGAAATTGCAGCAAATATTGTATGAAGTCAAGTCGCCACAGAGTAGTTGTTTTACTCTCGCTGACGAGCTATTAGACACAATCAACTTATAAGCCACTTATTTGTGTTGGTCTTAGAGCCGCCATTACTTCACTCGGAGAAATGAGAAGATGACGTCTAGAAAGAGCGCGTTTTCACACGACGATACGCCATTCTTTTGTTTTTAAATGCGGGGAATGTACATTGAAGTCGGGAGTTTTACTTTCTTCGGAATGTACAAGTACATGCCCCGAGAATGTACTTCATGTAAAGTACAAGTTTTCTAAACAGTAGTACTATAAGAACCATGTAACTAGAGTACTTCCCAACACTGCCTTTTCATTACTTTTTATATAAAAACGTTAGGGGAATTACTAAGGTTTCTCAAACGATCTTCAAATATTTGAAGATCAGCATATTCTATGTTTTGGCAGGAAAGGCAACGCAAAAAGGTCCCCTTTGCGTTGCCCTTTAGCACGCGATTCTTCGAGTACAGCACAAACAACTGGAGCACCAGATGAGCTTCAGAGCAGGTGCTGCATTTTGTTGCCTCCTTCGAGTGAGGATGCTGTGAGTGCACCTCTAGTGGGCGAGAGTTTCTAAAGTTGGGGAGAAGTGGGAACCAGCCCTTTCTTCAAATGGGTCAAGTCTCCTTCAGCTTCGGGACAAAAAGAAATGCCAGTCTTCGGCGCTAATCCCGCAGTTACTCGGCCTCTCTTGCGTCGTGCCTGTTCGCTCCCCGCGCTTCGTAGAACTGTTGTTGCAGAGGGGGGGGGGGGGGAGGTGCTCGGAAAATTTTTTGGGGTTTTTTGGACTCTCTAACCCATTTTCTTCCCCCTCCCTTTCCTACGCCACGTGCTTCTGCCTCTTTGCAAATATCAGCTGATCTTGCAACATCGTATCTCTTTTGTGCAGGAATGTTTGTTGATAGGCAAAACAACCACTAAAATTCGAAAGTAATTTGTAATTTGAGTAGAAGTTACGCAGAAAAAGTAATTAAACTAAACTACTAATTACCGAAATAAAAATGTGATTGAAAGTGACTAAACTACTCAGAAAAGTAGTTAAACTACAGTAACTTGTGTAGAGTAGTTGAACTACGTACAAGTCTGTTTTGAATGCACGGATAATTAATGGGGTGACGAGAAAAACAGCGCCGGATTTGTTCTCAGGTATATGGATCACGCTAGTCGAATAGGGAGTCCTGAAGATGCGCCCACGATACCTTCGCCAGATTTGTCACTTGTTTCTGGAGCAGGTGCTCTTACTTTTCGCCCAAGAAATCAGGAAGGCATGCCGATGCACTCTAAGTTAATTTCGGCAGGAACCGCAGGTAGTCCTCGCCGGTAAGACTTTTCAAGCACGCTAGACTCACTGAGGGTCCTAAAACAAGCAAAAACAACAACCAACCGGAAGTAACATGTCCCCCCCCCCCCCCGGAAGTTCGGCCATTAGTTGTTCTTGTTTATTTCCTCACACCATGTGTTTAGTTCGCGTTGCTCATAGAACCGTCTGAGCTTCCCTTTGAAGTGACACTAAGGGATACACAAAAAAAAGCGCTAATGGGATACGCTTTTTCGTAAAAACAAATTCACCAAAAAAAATTTTTTAGCGCAATATTTACGTTGTCAGACGAATTTAGGTGGAGGTGGCCCTGCTCTAGGCCTTGTCCATAACAAAAGGTGCTTAACTACAGCTGAGCACCGTTTTTCGGTTCCCATTGTTTGAAGAGATGATTGACGTGTGAAATGTATGTTATAAAAGTGTTTCTTCATTCCAGAGTAGTATTTTATTCCACATTATTTTATGTTTAAGTAAGAAACTATATAAATAGAGTCATTGCTGTTTTAAAAAAAAAAATATCACGAGGCCGTCTCTCCGCTTCGGTTTCAAGCGATAACAAACATAGCAAGCTATTTGAAGCCTACGTGGTGGTACGTTCCGCCGAACACTGGCTGGTCCCCATGCAGATATCCTCAGCATAAATTGTTGCCGCTACGTTTGCATAAATGATGTTTGTTACCGATATCAATGCAAGGTTGAAAAGAGTTGGACTTAGAACCTCACCTTGGGGAACTCCTCTTGATACCGTGTATTTGTTTGTGCACTTATATTTGCTCTGATAAAATATGTCCTCTCTTAGGTAACCGTGTACCCGATAAAGCGTTTTCCCTCCGATTCTTGCATTTTTTTCTTTTTAAAGTGGTGAGAATAGCTTCATGCTTAAGAAGGTCGGACGCTTGTTTGATGTCAAGGAAGATTGCAACTCTAACTCGGTTTTCTGCATGGTTCTTCGACAGAGCTGACGAGGTGAAGTATGCTATCACCATTCATCAGTAGACCACCCTGAGTGAAATCCAGTCATTGCCTCTCGGAGTATAGTATTTCTGTCAAGGTAGCAGACCAGCCTATTTTGCAGTATTGTTTCTAACATTTTTTTTTTTTTTTTTCAATGCAACTTGTAAGTGCGATTGGGCGAGAAGAGCTGTACGCAGTTGGGTTTTTCCTGGCTTTAGGATAGGTATAATGTCAGCTTCATTCCATGTTTTTGGAACGTTGCCTGTCTCCCATGATTTGTTTAAAATCTCTAAAGTTATCATTAACGAATTGATATTCGGATGCGCAAGCGCCGCATATATCACCCCGTCTGCCCCTGAAGACGATTTTTTGTTTGCCGGTGCTAAATATGTTTCGAGCTCAAAATGTGTTTAAGGCGTATCTAGAGTCTTGCGACGCAGTTAAGGTGTCCCCCTGTATGCAGACAGTAACCTGCAAGAGACATTGGTGTCTTTGCACGATCATCTTACAAAAGCTTCCAGCTATTTGCAGTTCTGAGCATTTTTCCGTCAGAGACAGTGCCCCAAAAGAATGTAGCTGCTGCGATAATTTCTTCAGTCCTCGCACAGCTCAATATACTTGTGCTAAGGAACTACGAGGATCTAATGTGTCACATTGCTTGATCCACGTGCGCTTAGCTAACCAATTTAAATGAAGCCTCACGCGACGCTCCGCTTGACGCTCCTTTCGGAGATCTTCACATCTGCTTCTTCGTCTTAGTCTCCGTTCTGCTTTTCTTGTTGCACGTAACCTTTCGTATTCAGCATCTATTTCGGATTTTTCTGCCGGTGTATATACAGTTCTAGCAGATTTTTTTTTAATGCAGATGCAATAGTTGGAGCAACAGCATCAACTGCTGTTCATGCTGTTATGGCGTTTTGTTTGTAACTAACTGAAATACTTCCCAATTTGTTTTTTTATCTTACGTTCTGCTAGGTGCTACGAAGCCTTTTATATATATATATCATAATGTGTAAATAATCACTTCCCTATGTATCTTGACTAGAGCTGGCTGCCAAGTACATTGGTGTAAAAGGTCCTTTGACAAAAAGGTCAAGTCTAAGCAGCTGCTTACACTTATTCCCCTAAATAATGTGAGTCTGCTATCATTACTGTTTCCCAGGTCGAACCTAGTGTAAATGTCGAGAAGTTCGCGACCTCTGCGAGTGTTTCGCAAGCTACCCCAGAGTTCGTGATAGGCATTGAAGCCTCCTTAGAAGCAGCATGACTTCGGTGTTACTAATTGAAAGGGTTCTAGCTTTTCAGTATCGAATCTCACGTTCGGCCGTATATAGGCGGATATGAACGATATTGTTTTTGTCAGCTTTTACAGTTGCAGAGATATATTAATTTTCATGACCTGGACATATATCTCGCCCAACGTAAGCTAAATCATTTCTAATGGCTAGTAACCTTCTGCTATTCCCTGTATGCTTTTGGAGTAAAATATTTAATATCTTGAGATCTTGAAGCGGTCACGAACACCGAGTTCGGACGCCGCTAAAACAGGACAATGATTTTTTCTAAGACATTGACGTAGATCAGGTGCTTTGTATAGAACGCCTCGTGCGTTCCACTGGAGAACAGAAAGAGTTGCTACTTAAAAGACATTTAAGAGTATGGGGATAATATAGTTAAGCATTTTTACGATGTCTTCTATTATGGGTCAGGAGAGCTGACAGAGAAAGGTAGTGGGCGGGTCTAGTTAATCTTTTAATGAATTATTTCCAATCAAGAAAGCTGTGGCATTGTGATGACTAGGTCAATGCCATGAATTACTTCCACTGTAGAGTCATGGTTGCGTGGCTTATAGATGTAATCCGATATTCCTAGGAGCTCCGTCTTTTTGAGTAGTGGGGTGGTGGTGTGAAATTGTGCGTATTCACTGCGATCAGATTCAGCTTCTTGCTTACCTTAATATCCAGGACGCAGGATGGAGCAATATTCTCGAAGAAATTTGTCAAGCGAATGCTGCTCAGGTTTCCCAGCTGCTGTGTGGGATCTCGTGGTCTGAATATCGCTCTATGTCCAATGCAGGCCAGGGAGAACGTGGACGTGATGATGGGGTTATTACTCGAAGAATTCGTGCCCGGTTGATGACGTTTCCGAGAACCTGCTGTAATGTATGACTCGTCGTTCGAGGTAGTTCTAAAAGCTGTGTTTTCTTCTAACTGCATCTTTTCTGCGACAGTGCCAGTTAAAGGTTCAGAGTTGCCAAAGCCTTGTTCTCTTGATAGATGTTCACTTGCCTGAGTAGTAGGAGGATCTTTTTTGCCCGCATGTAAGAAGTTCTGGGTCAGCGGGGTCGGAAAGTTTTAAAGCGCAGCCCTTAGGCGCCCGTTTCCCTGTTTCGCGGTGTCGGCGTCGGCGTAACCACGCTAAATATTGAACTGAAAATATAATATTGAAATTCAATATTGAAAAATATTGAAAAAATAAATTAGTGTTGAGGTCACGTGACTAAATTTAGCGGGAAAATTGATGTCACGTGACCTCAACACCAATTCAAATCCCCGCTAAATTTATCGGGGAAGTGAATTGCTGTTGCGGTTACGTGACGTAAATTTTCCCGCTAAATCTAGCGTTGCACTGCATTTTTTCATAGGTGACGTGACACCAAGTTATGTGACATCATTTTCCCCGCTAAATTTAGCGGGGAAACTCCATTGGTGTCGAGGTCACGTGGCGTCAATTTTTCAGCTAAATTTAGCAGGGAAACTGTGGGAGGAGGGGAGGGTACGGAGGAGGAGGATGGGAGGGTACGCAGGAGTAGGAGGGGAGGGTACGGAGGGGGAGGAGGATAGAGGAGGATAGGAGGAAGAGGAGAGAGGATGAGCAGGAGAAGAAGGGGAAAGGTTGAGGTGGAGGAGGACAAGGAGGGGAAGGGGGAGGAGGAAGAGAGGAAGAGGGGTGGAGGAGGATGGGAGGAGGAGAGGAGGAGGAGAGTGTACGGAGAAGGAGGAGGGGCATACCCTACCCTCCGTACCCTCCCCTCCTCGTCCTCAAGAGCTGCAAGCTAATTTCGCATTACAGAGATTTGTAATAAAGAAAAGAAAACGTCTTTCATGTTTTGATTAGGGTTGGGATGAATCTGCACTGACATGTCTTCCGTCAAGAGCGGGGTTGGATGTTAAACGCATCCTCCCACTTCAGCGCCAGTGTCTGGCTCTCTATTAGAGGTAATTGCACTTAGATGACTAGTATCGTTAAATAATAACTCTAATGTAGGCCACAATTATTAACCAGAGAAGAATCTGGAAAAGAATGCAAGAGCTCTGAAAGAACAACCTCACCAAAGCCGGTCATCTTCGTTGTTCCTGTGCAGGAGCTTTTATCCTTTTTTTTTTTTCGTAGCGGGACTGGGTTAAGCTTAACGTCCCACGTCAATTATTTTGCTCAATGTGGATTGATTTGTTTTTTTTTTTTAGTTCAGTTCATTTTGTTACCTCAAAGGTGCTCAAGCGAGCACTTTACATGAGGGAAGAAGTATATGCAAGTGAACAACAATAAAGTACAAAAGCAAAACTAGAAAAATAGCACTGTACAATTCACAAAAATAAACCACACATTTCACGGAATTTTTGTTTTTTACAGTTTCGTGAACAATGTTCGTCAGCATTGAGTTCCAGTCGGCAATGGCAAGAAGGAGTGGAGAGTTTTGAAGTTGGTTAGTTCTGAGGGAGGGAGGCGGAACTTTAAAGGGATGATCAAGGCGCTTAGAAATGTTAAGTGGGTTCCGCAGATGTAGGCTGCGAAACTCAGATGATGAATAGTAAAGGCCATGAAAGGAAACATGACGGGCGATTTTGGTTCTGTCGGTTAGTCAACTTAAATCTACGTTTTTTTATTTTTTTTTTTTATTTTTATAGCTGCGACACTCGAGGTATACGAGTAGTCGTGAGTAATGTAACGTGATGCTTTATTCTGTACCGATTCGAGCTTGTTGATAAGATATGCTTCATGAGGACACCAGATGATGTTAGCGTATTCTAGATTTTGACCTGACGAATGTTTTATATGCGGTAAGTTTTAGTCTTTGACGAGCGAAAAAGATTTCGTTTAATGTATCCTAGTGCTTTACGCGCACTGGACGCGGTGTTAGTGATGTGTTCATTGCAAGTGAGTTCCTCCGCAAATGTGGCCCCTAGGTACTTGTAAGTACCAACTTTCTTTATGCCTGCCTGGTTGAGTGTATATTTCCTCAGTGATATACAGGGTCGGCCGGCAAATGATAGGTATTGTCGCGAATGACAAATGATGAGGCGGCGAATAACTGAAGAAACTAAACATGTAATGGGGGGGGGGGGGAACTTCTGAAAAAAGCAACATAAAAGAAGGTTATTCTCGCAGGCATCGATGTCGGCAAAACAGCAGGATCGAGCGCTGGGAAGAGACTAGACTTGTACACGTTACTGAAAAAAAGTAACTGATTACAATTACAATTACTTCACTTTAAAAAGTAACCGACTACAATTAAAAAAGTGATCGAAAATTACTCTAAGGTAATCGATTACTTCCCACGTTACTTTTCATTCAACTTTATTTATTACGGTAGCAAAATCCTTTGGGTCTCGCGCTCAGTTGTTCCGAGAAAGAAAAAAAAAGAAGCCTTAACCGTTTTTGCTTAGAGCTCAGTGAGTGACGCCAACACACCTAATCTCTCTTGTGAAAAAAATTACAATAAAAAGAGCGCTGTTTAAATACATTACTCACAAGAGGCTGGATAAGGTAATTTTGCATACCCGGACGTAGCCTCCGGTGTACCAAAATAAAATGTACCGATGAGACGAAACATAGGGAAGTGGCCTACTAATATTTGAGGTACTGTGCTTTGTGGTTTCGGAAAAGAAATAAAAATTGACCGTTGCCCAGAGCTGAGTGACTCCAGCACATCTAGCCCTCCCCCCCCCCCCCCCCCCCGCACACACGCACACCAAAAAAAAAAAAGGGATTGAGAAAACATGTTATGGATAATTTTGTGATCTATTACAGCAAAAGGTTATTCAATTACAAGGATCATTACTCCTCAAAGGAAGTAATTGAAGCGTTACAACATTACATCAAAATGTAATCGATTACAAGTAATCCATTACTTGTAACGCGTTACGTACAAGTCTCGGAGAGACTGACTCCGGCTCACCACGCGGAGTCCCTTTCGATGGGCCAGCTGAGAAAAATTATACACACAAGAAAATCGCCATTCACACTGCTGAACTTGCAACTGTTTAATGCTCCTCTTTTTCTTTTTCTCTCGGGAGTAATTATTACTTTCGTTTTCTTTTTTACCGCGTAAATTACAATTTTTTTTTATAGCGGAGCTGTTAAGGGCTAGTCTCTCCAGGATCGTGTCCTGTACCAAACAAATGTCGACACAACACGCTGGTTGCCGCCGTCGCTCATAGATGGCGGTAGCTGTCAAGAGTGTGGTGTTTACCGGTTGTTTGCTTTGCCGCCGTCGCTCATAGATCGCGGCAACCTTTCCCGCCTCGGCAACCAGACAACTGATTGCTATACCGTCGCTCATAGATGGCGGCAACATTTCTTCGGAGGAAGTAGAGAGGGGACGGAACGAGCGGCGATGTGCGCAGCAGCGGGAATGCCGCTGCTGCGCACTGCCGCTAGGCCGCTATCGCCTAAAGGTACACTGCGTCGAGCGCTTCAGATTCCCTTTCGAAAGAAGAGCAGATCGCTCGCCTGGAAAGCCATCGCCGAGAACAAAAGCTACAGCTCCGCTGGTCATCCTTCTTCACCAGAGTAGAAAAGGCTGAAAGTTTTTTTTTTCTTTTTCTTTATGCCGCTTTTCAATTTCTTTTTTTAGGCCCATCGAAGGCAATGAAATGAACCATCTAGCTCAGTTTAAGCCCGTGACACGGAGCCCCTTATGTACGCGCGTGGGCTTTTGGAACAATCGGGGTAGGAGGTTCGGCGCGCAGAACATTCTAACCTCGAATAACCAACAGGGCTCTTAAATTTACCAGAACGCGACATCCACAGAAACAACAAAAAGGTTTATCCGTGGCCAGGCATCGAACATCAGTTCTTTGTGTAGGAGCCAAGCACAATAACCGTGCGGCTGCGGGTGCGCTGCCTACTGGGCCTGCTGCGCGCGCGGTAATTATTAGTTTTATTTGTATTTCTGCTTAGTTGCCATGTGTTGCACCAAAGTGAAATTATGTTCAGATCCTGTTGAAATAGTTCTTAATCATCTGGGTTAGTGATGCGACAATAAAGAACAGTCATCCGCGAAGAGTCTTATGTGGGATGATAAATTGAGTGGGAGGTCGTTATTATGTGTTAGAAATAAAAGTGGTCCCAGGACGCCGACCTGTGGATCCCCCGATTTCACTTGTCATTTGGGAGAATTTCTCTCCCCAACATATATAGCGTGCTTACGGTTAACGCTAAAGTTTGCAATCCACTGTATGATAACGGGATGAATCTTGAATTGAGTTAGCTTATAGAGCAAATGTTAATAGGGTACGGTATCGAAGGCTTTAGCAAAAGTAATGAAAATGGCATCAGTAGTTTTGAAGCATAGATATTGTGCAAATTAGTAGCAAATTAAAATATTTGGGTTTCTCACGAAAACCCTTTCCTGAAGTCATGTTGATTAGTGCAGAGGAGGTGATGGTTACATAAAAAATAACATGGGAATATATACGAGGGGCGTTCATAAAGCTCGTATTATCGGCACAAAAACATTTAAAAGACGACACAAAAGAGGCATCAACATGAGCGCGCGTCTCTCTAGTTTCCGCACAGTATTAATATCGCATGCTATAGTATCTCGGAACGCCGCCAGGGAGTCGAAACAAAAATGGCACCGCCCGTCGGTGCCAAGCACAGGCAGTGATTCGTGTTTTTTTGTTTTGTTTGAAGGGAAGCAATGCCAAGGATATTCATTCCAATCTAGGAGCATTGTTCGGCGACAACGCCCCAGTTTATGACACTTCGGTTAAATGGCACAGACGCTTGTAGTGTGGCCAAATAAGAGGAAAGCCTTTCAAGCACGGCGAACAAGTGATTGCTGAAGTGGAGCGATTCCTGAACACTCAAGACGAGGAGTTCTATAACAATGGCCTCCTCGCTGGTGCATCGCTGGAAAAAGTGGGTAACTTTTGGTGGCGAACATGTGGAGAAAGCCTCAACTCCTACTCAAGTTTGATTGCTGAATCTATATTCCTTCGTGACAATAGTACGAACTTTATGAACGCCCATATGCTCCATAATTTTACATGTTTTGATATTTAAGGCTATTAGTCTATAAATACATACATTATTTTAATCTCGAAATTTAAAAAAAAAATTGCAAAACTTTTCCAAACCTCCAGTCTGCCGGAAGGTACATTTGTTCTATTGACTGCTCGAGAATAAAAGAAGGCGACTGAGAAGACATTGTTCGGGTTATTTTAAGAAGTTTTGGACATATTTCGTCATCTCCGGGTACAGAGCTTGGGGAAAGTCGGTCAATGCTGGCCAAAATTTCTTCTTTTGCAAATGTGACAGGGTCGCATAATACAGTGGGCGAAACACGTATTAAGTCACATGGTAAGGACAAGATTTCCTCGGTAAACACTGATGCAAAATACTAATTAAAGACGGTTGCTGATTCGTTGTGGGAGAGCTCCTGTCCGTGATCATTATAGACACTGGCCAAAGTTCGCTCTTCCTTGGGACCACTGGTCTTCCAATCATTTTTTTTTGTTGTTGTTGTTTAGTTTTAAATAATTTTAGGAGATCACTCAAGTAATACTTGTTTTTTGCCTTCTTAATTTTTAATCTGTATTCCTCGTAGCACTCGCTACATTTAGACCAATCTGAAGCAAAGTCACTTAACTTCGCTTTCAAAAACAGAGGTTACGTTTTGTTGGACAATCTCTTTAGTCTGTTAGTAATCCGCGGCCGTTCAGCACTCGTTTAACACAAATTTTGGAATGAAAGTAGATTTTAGTCTTTTAAACTCTGTTTTAGCATATTCCAGTTTGCTTCAACATATCTTTTAACAAAATTGCATATATATGTAGACGCTAAACCTTGAAAATAAGCAACAAGGGCGTTTTCGTCGATCATACTGTAGTCATAAATTAGTTTTGGTGCTGTAACTCTATATTCAATCGGAAGTAACGTTTCAACAAAACCAATCCTATAGTCACTGATTTTATCTAGAACATGAACTGTTATTATCATAAGGAGAAGATACAAAACCTAAGTCTAGAGTAGCATTGTTTTTGGTGGGCTGAGTCCCGACTTGAAGAAAATTAAAAACGCTTACTACATCAACAAACTTTGATGCTACAACTGGGTTTAAGCATGAGGTTTCAATTTTTTTCTTCTTTCCAGTTACCACCAGGGTAGCTGATGTTTCCTGCCTAACATTATACGAGAATCAGGGTGGCGATATAAGATACTTTGAATGTAGGCGGTAACAGGCACCAAGAACAAGTCGCGAACGAGCGAATTCTAATCGGACCCAGACTATTTCTAGGTCGCTATCTCCAGAGATCGGTATCTCAGTAATATATTTGCTAACAGCAATGAGGACCCCCTCCCGGCCCCCGTGACAATGTACGATCTTTACGAAACAGAGAGAACCGATTCACTTAGAAGGAGCTCTTTGTTGAGCTCTTGGGGAGTTAACCATGTTTCGGCGCCAATTACTTTTTTGGAATTGGTATCATCAATTGTGGAAGCAAGATCCTCTTGTAAAGAAACGAGACTACGAAAGTTAGCAAGAATTAATGTTACATCTATCCCCTTTTGGTAGCGTGTTACCTTATGCTATTACCTCTCATCAGGATAAAATGCCTCACCAAAATAACCTCGTCACTCTGTGGTAAATAGGCGTACTGTTTGCCATCCGCGAAGAGCTTATCATAAGCATCAAACGCAATTGCGCGTTTTTATGCAATAAATATGTCAGATCCCGTAAAAGCGGTCCCCCTACTCTGATAACCGTGCAAGCCGTTGTGAGTTCAGTACTGAGACGTAACCTAGACAGGTAAGAATTTGAGAGATATTTCGCTGGAAGCAATCGGGTGTTCGCCTCGCATCAGGTTTGTTCAGGTATGTTCTCGTCCTTTCTGCTTCGGAAGACCCGTGGCTCTCAAGTTTTGAGCAGCGAACCTGGCTAGCTAGAGCAAATATGTCTAGGTCTCGTTTTAATTGTGTGTCTTGACTCTCATCCACCTTGCTCGCGATTACTATGAAAGAAAACAAGAACAGAACTGCTACAAGGATTGCATATTTATTCTGTCGATATGTTTAGCCCTTTGGGTTGCTGTTTGTGCACATGGTCACACGCTGAGAAACGCGTGTATTTGACCACGGTTCATGCACGATGAAACGAGAGAACGGCGCTTTCATGCATGATCTCTTCTTTCAGGCGTTGCAGGCGGTTTTAGACAGGGGCGGAATAGCAGACGAACGCAAGCGATGGCGGAGGCGGACACACAGCTTTCATGGCCGCATCTTACCGGCGTTGCAGACGATAATAAATGGTGGCGGAATAGCCGACGATGCCGGAGGCTGCCGCTCGTCCGCTCGCACGACTAGCAGGTGGTGTCAGACGCACCACTAGACGCACCGGACATCGCGACCGGGATACACTAGGCGTGCGAGCATGTTTGACCGACATGCAAGCCAATCCAGTAGTAATGGGTGGTACCCCTGATCTGTGGACGGGGTTTAAAGCGGGCCGTGATCTCCACCTAAATTGTGATGACGGCGTAAATATTTTCTGATTCCGTTTTTTTTTTTTCCTGGTAAGGAAGGAGTGAATTAGGTTTATTATATTCTGAGCAGACGAAAGCTTGTAGGTCGTCCTCAGGTAGATGACTTCCTCAGTCCAGGATGCCATGGTCCTGCGCCGCCATTCTGGCCCTGTTCACCAGTCAGGACTGATCCGCAGGACCTGAGCTGGTCAGTTGGTCCACCCACTGCTCCGCTTTCCGCGAAAAAAAAAAAAAAATACGTGTTCCAATTAGGCCTCAAAAGGAAATACGGAAAAATTTTCGTATTCCTTTAAAGGGCAACTCCGCTTCATATTTAGTTTTGAAAAAACAATGCAGCCCTCTTCAGTATCGCCTAGGAAGACCACACGTCAAATATTACGACGCAGTTCTGTCTCACTTTGCAACTCGCCAAGTTGCCAAAATCGGCCGACTCGACCGGGCGAATTCAGGCGCAACCAACTGCGCAGTCAAGGCTACGGCACGGGCGGAGTCAACATTGAGCTAAACGTCATCATCATGGCCCCTTTTGCTTGTTTTTACTTCTCCGGGGGAGCGTAGCGCATGACGTCAGCAACGTTGCTCTCGGCTCTCAGCGGTGTCCACGTGGTTGGCGTAAACGCGCCTGCGCAGCGCGCTTCTTGGGAGCCGTGTCATAACCACAGTCGCCGTCTCACCATTTGTGATTATTGTCTCTCGGAGTTTTGTCCACGCTACGAACACCACGTGCGCAGACTTATGCCGCAGTTGCGCAGACGTCGTCGAATGCCGTAGACACCAAAACCTGGCGAAGGGTGCGGTGCAGACGACACTTGCGCCTGCCACACGCCCGCCCCAATCCCGCCCGTCGTTGGGCCGAGGATCACGTGACATCTCGTACTACGTGATGGCCATGTTCTTGGCGGCCCGAGTCCAATGTTGCCGGACGGAGCCGAAATTTCGGTTTCGATTTCCGCTTGTGTTTAAAACTATATTTAAAAATATAGTATTCCATTTTTCGCGAAGCAAACGACGTAGTGTCTTTTACTAGGACTTTTTAATTCGAAATCACTCATGATCCCGAAATATTCGGAATTGACCGGAGTTGCCCTTTAAGTTGTCTGGGACTATAGTATGATCAATGCGGAGCAGTAGTATGCGGTTAGGTTTATGTTACATAACTAATGTAATTTTCGTTAAACCCCTGTCAGACGGGTGCCCTATATGCCTTCAGAGGTCTTGTGGTAGCGAGCTGACTCGCCGATTAGTTCGTTCTCAAGGCGTTTAATGTACCCGTCTGACGGGGTTTATACACTAAAGCTTGACCGGATATTTCTTCATTAGGCGTAAGCAAGGACCTCTACAACGAAGTTGATCATACGCAAAGTAGTTAATGCGGTAATCACATGGCAGTGCGCCACAATCGCTGAGAGTCACGAACACAGTAGTCATATATAGTTAAACGAGAATACGAAAGGAAACTTATCGGCCCCTTTTTATTCTAGTCGATGCCTCTTCTTCGAGACCCAATCAAAGAAGAGACGCGAGCAGTATAATCGCCGGGGCTGGACTGATCCCGGAGGGGGGGCGAAGCGGGACAGATCGCAAGATGCACGACCTCAGCGGCGTCCTTCTTCCCCGCCCCGGCCTCCGCTCCTCGACCAGCCGGCCGAACCGCGGACAGGACGCCATTTCCCCGGCAGTTAGGAACACGACATCATTTTTCCGCGGCCACACCCCGTAACGACCGCCGGCGAGAACGATTTCACAGCAAACCCCGGTGAGAAGCCGCCAACTCGGAAGGAAGCAAACAAATAAGAATCGAGGAGAAGTGGCCCCGGAGAAAGAAGCGGCGGGGAAAGTCGGCGCGTTGAAGTGGACGGCCGCGGGAAGCATTCCTCCGGCCGAGATGGCTTCTTTAGAAGACAGCGGCCCAGGGGGAGAGCAGGAGTGGAACCCCTCCGCGAAGGTGCCGCCGAAGGTGGGATGCCGACCGCCCCCCCCCCCTCCCCCCCCTTGATGCAATGCGCTTGATTAATGCTGCCTCTTCGGCGATCCCACCCAGGGACCCCAAGCCGCCCTCCCAGGCAACGGTTTACTGTAAGTGGAGTGCGATCTCCGCTTTGTGGAACTGCCGAGTAGAGCCGCATTATAAGAACGGGGTTGGGAGTCTGTGCATGTAATAAACAGGGTGCTTCCGTTCGAATTTAATTAATTTAATCGATTTCGTTGCCATTCAGGAGGGCAGAGCGGAGGGTTCCTTCCGACCAGAACAAAATAACATGCGCGTCTCCGCTTAGTTTTGAGAGTGGAGGCGCGGGCTATTTCTATGCCCTTTTTGTTCGTAAAGCTCGTTGGCAACCTATTGTATAGGGAGTATCGGTGGTCAAGTGTGTTAGCTTTCGGAAATTCGGAGCCCCTGGAGCGAAAGAAAACGTCGGAGAAGCCAGGGGATCCTGAATTGAATTAAGTTTCAATCCCTACCTTAGCCCGTTTTGATAAGGATGAGCATCGTACCGGCGTGCGGTCATCTATCACTACTGCGTGGTGCACATTAGAGGTCCCATTTTAGTGGAGGAACTATACCGGCAAAATGTTTCACCTACATGTTCGTGGAGATCACTCAGTTGGCATGGCCGCGACATGATAGGGCAGGATTCCCGCGCTTCCGCGCACACGATAAATGGGACAAGATTTGCGCGCATTATATTTTTCCGCAGGATGCAGCTCGATATTGAATTGGTGGGAGAGTTTCTTTATTAAGGAGTGAAACTATTATCGGACGAGTGCTCTGGCAGTAAGCAAAAAAATAATATAATTGTTCAATTATCATCCTTCTCTCTGGCATAACCAAGGTGGCCTTAATTATTTGCTTTCTGTCAACGATGCAACTGTGAGTTTACTGCCGATTCTAAAAATTCACGCTCGAAATTAACTTCGGCGTAAATGAATGCGTATTCAAAGGAATGTTATGTGAAGATTGCGTTTCCAATGATGCGCGGAAAATTAACGCCTCGGAGCAGGGTCTTTCGCAGTTAAATCATCTTCATGAACATCAAGGTGATTTATGTGTCGTTCTTGGTGAAAGGGCAATTACCTTCGTCTGTGACGTCATATACGTCGGCAACGATAAATCAACTTTTTCTCCACCCCCCAAGTCTGACTTATAAATCCACCTCGTCTTATTCGTTTTCACTTTGTTTGGGGACAAAAAGTAGTGAGGTCAAACATTGCCTGAGGTGGGGCACGTCTCCTAAGCACTATCAAATCTAGCGCATGGCTATACGTTATCTAGGGCTCGGTGCTTTCTGATAAAACCGATTAACTCCAAAAAGCACTCACCGTTAAAAAGTTTCGCCAATTCGTATTTATCCGAAAAACTCAAAATTTCAAAATCACAAAGGAAAGAAAAATAAAGACGTTATTTTACGAATAAAGTTTCTCAGAGCATAAGGTTAGTGGTTCAAAAAGGCCACTTCAGCTGTTTTTTTTTAAATCTTGAGCTATTGACGAACGGGAGTATCCCGTTTATCAAGTCAAGGTTCGTTCAGTACAATGGGCCAATGTACTTCTGAACTACAACAAAAAAACACTGTTTCGGTTTCCAGTTTGAACAATACTATTTATGCTTCTAAGAGGAAAGAGGTTTTTTTTTGTTTTTTTTTTTTTTTTATAAATAACAGTGAAATATGTGAACCTCTAGGTTTTATTAAATGGCGAGGGCAGCTGAAGGTTTTATGCGTCCAGGTACTTGGCTATTTTAAAGTACCGACGTTTATTGAAGTAACACTTTTTTTTTAAGTTTTGTCGCTTGACAGTGCTGCCGCTCGCAAGGGCGCCAAAGCTAAAAGCAGCTGCAAAATAACTTTCGATACTGGTGATTTTTTATGAATTTTATATACGTTTTTTTCCGGATATTATTAATTTTTACAAACTAATAATAGAGTAAAAGTGAACTCCGAAATTCGGAGTTTACTTTTAAACCCTCCGAATTTCACAAAAAAAAATAAACCCCGAAAACACGGAATCCTAGTTACAACGAACACTGCCGATAAAACAACAAAAGGACTGCAGTATATACTTGTTTTGACTGCGATGAAAGGGTGCTGAAGATATGGTCGCCGTCTCTAGGGTGCATGGTCATGGCTTGCGACGCGAAATCTTCGAGTCCGTAAGGTTAGCCCTGTGATCTACGCACCCTAAATAGACCCGCCTCGGGTGCCGAGTGAGACCCCCAGGAGGTCAGAGTAGATTCAATAGAATACCTACTGCTCATAAAAAAGCAAAAGTTATAAAAGCGTATTTCGCACGAGGATGATTAGAGTCAGCGAGCGTGTATGACGAGATTACTGCCCCAAGAATCCGTCGGGAAGCTAACGACACCGTGCTTCGGCGGTCAAATGGCAGTGGGAAACAAGCAGCAAGTAATAAAAAAGGAACGAAATATTTTATTGTTTAATCAAAGGCTGATCTGACCGGCTATTGAGAAGAACAAAAACCATGTATTTTGGGACTGTTCGAGCAGGTCTCCGGGACGGCGCAGACCGCATCTACTAAGAGAAACATTAGAGAACAAAATAAATGAACCGATGACGACGATGCTACCCTACTAGTGATGTTTTTACTGCGCCATTTGCGCCAAACTGCACCCAAAGGCTTACAGTCTTGGGGTGCATATATATATATATATATATATATATATATATATATATATATATATATATATATATATATATATATATATATATATATATATATATATATATATATGTATATATACATGGTGAGAGGGTTCAACGGGCCGGTTGGACGTAACACGAAAGTTGAGGAGTTCCAGGAGGGCCTTTACTTTACCAACGTTTCAAGCGGGGACCGCTTTTCTTCAGGGTGGGATGGCAAATGTCCCCGTAATAAACGTCGCACGATTATCAGGGTAGAGGGGCCGCTTTTACGGAATTCGACATATTTATGCCATAAAAACGCGCAATTGCGTTTTGATGCTTATGATAAGCTCTACGCGGATGGCAATATATATATATATATATATATATATATATATATATATATATATAGTAGTGAACAAAAAGGTATGATATTTCGTTTCTTTTACAGAAGTATTGCTCGACGTCTAGTGAATAGCCAATAAAATTTTGTTTTGATATGGTACACCATAATGCAGCCTTTTTAGCCACCAGGGGTCGGTTGTTGCGACACCGGTAGCTTTTATTTATTTTTCAAATTGCGCCTTCTTCTTCGTCACCTCGTGGCCGTTCACAGTCACCTACGTTTTCCTTTTGTAAGAAAAGAATATTGAATTCCCTTGGTTTTTATAATGGGTTATTTTTAATATAAGCATATTTAGCAGGCAAGGGGAAGAGTACGCGGTGCAAAGAGTTTAGCGGAGAATGTTCAGAAGGCGATTATCCGTGGATACCAGTGTGGGATAAAGCAGCGCCAGCTTTCAGAGCAATTCGGTGTAGCGCAATCAACAGTGTCTGAAGTTCTCAAGAGAAACAGGCTCAGAGGAGTTGTTTTTACTCGGCACTCTTCAGGACGACCCAGGTCGACGTCCCACGTGGTCGATAGGAACATTGTTCGGGCAAGCCGCACGAACCCTCGACGGTCGGCCGTCGACATTTCCAAGGATTTGTCCCAGGGATCAGGCTCCATGGTGGCTTCATGGACCATGGGACGTCGTCAACGAGCTGCTGGACTAAATGCCCGTAGACCAGCTCAAAAGCCAGACGAACCAGGCAAACAGGTTGAAGTGAGCAAAGGAGCACCTCAACTGGACTTCGGACCAATGGAAAAAAGTTGTCTGGTCAGACGAATCTAAGTTTATGCTGTTTGGCAGCGATGGAATCCAATACGTGCGTCCTCCCAAAGGCACCAGATTCAATACCAGGTATCAGCTGCTTTCAGTGAAGCATGGTGGACGGAGCGTCATAGTATGGGGCTGTTTCTCCGCTCCTGGTGTGGGTCCTCTTCACTGGATTCATAAAGTAATGACGAAGGAAGTCTATGAGGAAATCCTTGAAGACGTCATACTTCCCTGGGCATGAAGGAATTTTGGCCGTGGCGGCGTGTTCCAACAGGACAATGACCCCAAGCACTCATCCAGGCTTGTGAAAAATTGGTTCAGGAAAAGAAGGGTGCACCTGATGGAGTGGCCGAGTCAGTCCCCTGACCTTAACCCAATCGAGCATCTTTGGGAAGAGCTGGAGCGTCGTCTGCGGGTCAAGGAAGTCAGAAAAATTGACGAGAAGTTTGACCAACTGCAGCAGGAGTGGGCGAACATGGACCAGATGGTCATCGACAATTTGCTGAATTCCATGCATCGTCGGTGCCAAGCGGTGATCGATGCAAAGTTTTCCCCTACAAAGTACTGATTAGCTTAAGTTTATATCTAGACATAGCGTTTTACGCCGTGTCCTATTTTGTCACAACAGCCAGATTATTGACGACGTCCTCTTGCACTGCTGTTACCAGGTTTGCAATAAATATCGATTACAAAAAATTGATTCATATTTAAGTAAGCATCAGTTTCTACTCCTATAAATACGTTAATGTAGTGTTCCATTACAATTTTTATATCTGTATCACAGTTCGAAGAAACGTTACCCACGTAAAACCGAAATATATCTTTTTGTTCCCTACTGTATATATATATATATATATATATATATATATATATTTTTTTTTTTTTTTCAGCGGGTTAGTTTTGTTGAGTGGGCTTCTTACCGCGCTCTGGTGAACTGCGGAGAAGCGACATCTACAGAGCTGTGATCGCGATTTGGCTAAGATGTCTTCGACGCAGAACGTTGTCACGTGCTAAGGGGAAAATCACATGTCCAAAGCGGCGTAGGCGTTACGTATTAGAGAATGGTGAATACTGGTAAGACATTCTAGCTTACAATACATTTTCGAAATAAAACCGCGGCTAGTATGTGAGAGACCGGAATATCCTGCGTTTTCATTGTTCGTGATTTTTTTTATTTTCGAATTTATTTGGATTATTGGGTACAGTGAGAGGATTTATTAACAACCGTCATTGGATGTGGCTGAGCTGGGTTACCTATTTAATTGTTTTATGTGAAAATCGTTCGTTTACTTGCTCCCTTTATACAAGGTGACATTTTTTAATGGAAACAGAAATTATAAAAAAAACGAGCACAAACTGCCAGCTGAATACCGTCTTTCTTAGGTACTTCTTGAGTTCCGCGGATATTAGCTGAGGAAATAATTATCATGGTCAGCTGGCTTATTATTAAAATCTATTAATTGAATTTTTAATTTTTTTGTTTGACGGGTCATTTTGCAATCAGAAATATCGGTAATTACTATTAGAGGTCAAACCAATTAAAAGAACTTGCGAATTTAATTAGTTTTTGGGAGATCGCCTAATCAAGTTTAACCTTTTTTTAGCCGTGATATAAAAATTGTGTGAAAAATGAAAGCCGTTTACAACTCCCTGTAATGCCGAATTAGAGTGCAGTTCTTGAGGAGGAGGAGGGAAGGGTGCTGAGGGGAGGGTATACCCCTCCTCCCTCCTCCTCACCTGCTCATCCTGCCTGACACTCCTCCCTCCAAGCGGCGTCGCCGTCGCCTCACGAAGGTCACGTGACCTTTGTGAGGCGAGTTTAACCGTTTGATCTATGTGCACTATATCGTTTACATATATATTAGATAGAAAGGGACCTAGTATGCTTCCTTGAGGGACACCTGACGTGATAGTTCGAGTTGCAGATGAATAGCTCTTTAGGTATACGTACTGTTTTCGATGTTTAAGGTAAGAGTTCAAAAGCATTAACGAGCCGCCTCGAAAACCATAATGTTCGAGTTTTTGTAAGATTATTTTATGATTTAGGCTATCAAAAGCTTTAGTGAAGTCGACAAAAACACCAAGTACTATAGTCGGTTACAAGTCGAGAAGGTAGGAGAAGCTCCTGCCACAAGCGTGATGCGTCCGTTTCAAATCCCTCCGCAGTCGGAAGAAGAGTTCACTGGAAACGCTCCTTGTTCCGCTTCACTGGATAGATAATGGCCACAGAGTGGTGCCAACTTGTCTTCGACCCCCACATTTTTAAGAAATCGACCTTTGTATTCATTGGAAGGGGAACCGAGCCCCTGAAAGTAGCCTTTGTATCCATCGGAGGGGGAAGCTAATCCCCGAAAGTCGTCTTTGGTTCCATCGGAGGGAGAAAACTCTAATCTCCCTCTCGTGGCTTCCTCAATGCTAAGTCAAAGTCGAAAGTTAAAGGAAATATGTACAGAAAGGCAAGACCCTCCTGGCGCGTTGGCCGCGACGTCACGGAAACGATGGGACGCTATTAGGATGCGGAGGTGGCGGAGGGATATATGATTCCCTTTGAGGGGCATTTGCCGCTACCTTCTTAACCTGTAACTTACTATAAGCTTTCGATTTTCGAATTGCTCTAGAAAATATTCTTTTTGTGCTAGGAGGGCCGCTTCAGTTGGAATATTTTTTTCTAAAGCCAAATTGTGCTGAGTTTAATAAACCGCACCTGTCAGATAATTGGCTAAACCGGCGCTGTAGCACTTTCTCAAGAACCTTTGAAAAGACTGGAAGTATCAAAATATGGTGGTAGTTTCCTACGTCATCTTTTGCACCCTTCTATATATGCAGCACTAACACTTAGGCCAATTGCATCCCTTTTGGAAAAACACTCGTAGCAATGACAACATTAAAAATATGCGCTAGCAAGGGAGCAATAAGATCTATAACATACTTCACCGGGCGAATCTGAATATTGTCGAATCTGAACATCCATCCATCCATCCATCGATTGGGCATGAAGCGTGCGATTTGATTCGAGCCCTCGCCGAACACTGACGCAGCCTTGGTGTCCAATACGTGCTCTGGGCACGTGATCAAGCAATGGTGGGCGTGCGATGGTGCGGACTTTTGAAAAGGGTCAATTGTTTGAAAATAGTAGAGAAGTTTTAAAATAAAATTTACTAAATTGCCTTAAGTGGCAAGATAGAAGCTGGAGAATAACCTTAACAAGTAGTTCAACTTCATATCTTAAGAAGGCCCGTTTATCACTCCCAAGATGGTTTGGTATAATTATATATTATATAAAATGCACTACCAAATAGTAATATTTTTATTTATTTTTAATTTTCGTTTAACTTTGATTTTATAACCAACATAACTATTCTCCAGATGGTCATATGTGTCTTTCGTCAATCATGCATCTAAAAAGCGACACTTTTTTTTTTTTGCTGCCGTGTATGTTGTTGTTAAGCATAATTAAACAGCTAGTTGATTGCGTGTTTGAGGTAATCAGACTCGCTGTGCAATTGTTCCAAACGAGTGGCCGCGCAGAAGTGGGTAAGCAAACCAGGCATTTTCATTTATTTGGGCAGCTTAACACGCGAATCTTAACAGACATTTAGCAGTATAATTGATGAGAATGAATTGTACGCCTGTGTTCCGAAAGTTTTATTTGCGTCACCGAAATAGACTTTAGGCTGCTCCAACATCTGCTATAAAATATACCAACCCTATCACTGTCATGCTCCAGCTTGGTGCGCTTAAAGGAGCTGTGCAACAGTTTCAGTGCTTGGCTTAAATAATTTGGGAATGTATGACTCGACCTTTCTGAAGTAAGGAACAAAAAACCGCTTTTGCCTGCATGTCCTAGTTTTTATTTTAAAAATGGACAAAGATTGAGGTTTTCAGCATCTCTCAACACCTTCACCATCTTCCGAGACACGTGCGCTGTGACATCAATGGGGGTCGCGTGGGGTTCCGGTGAAGCTCTCTCTCCAGAGCCATCAGTGAGCAGCGAGAACTCATCCGCTCGCAATCGCGTGACTACGTGCTAGCGGGCGCAGCGCGAACAATATGGTGAAAGGAGGAAAGTCTCATCCGGGTCCGGCCATACCCTTCCGGCTCTGTCCCCCGTCCCTCTCCGGCTTCTGGCGGCTGTTCGCGGTAGCAGATAGAGCTGACGGTTTTGTGGACCTAGGATAGATGGCGCCACTAAAACTCCGTGTAATAAAAGTTTTTTTGATGATACCAGGTTTTTGACGCATTTCTATTTATGTTGGAATGACAAGATTTATAGAAAAGTTACTTTTTATCGAGCAGGTATTCGCACAACTTGCTATCTTTCTACAAGACCCCCATTGACGTCATGCCGCGTGTTTCTCATGGCCGCCGCTCACGGCTGCAGGTCGGGGATTATTCTAAATTTTGCCTCGCGATTACGCGGCGGAATCGCACCATTTCGAAGGAAGGAGGTGCGTCTTCTGTCCTATGTGACAAGGTGAATAATGTCAAAAGTTGAAGATGTCAACTCTTTCAACGTTAAAATCGTTGCACAGCTCCTTTAATAACGGAACCCTCTACTCTAAAATATTTGTTCTTCCGCCTTTTCGTAAATATCCATTGTCTGTGAGCACAAACGGTGTGGTTGTGACAATGTGTCAAGTCAAGGCGTGTCCTCAGGTGACACCACGACTTGACACCGTAACGTCACGTGAGGTATAATGTCTTAAAAAAATTGAATTATTGCATCTTCAATGCTGCACTCCACTGGGACATTGCAGATAATGGTCGCTGTTAATGTTTGGCATACTGAACGTTTAGTAGGAAGGCAGCCCAGTGCCAGTAGCAAAGCCTCCTTATTGGCATCTAAAGACCCACCAAAGCTAGCCTTTGCCTGGGGAGCACAGATACTTTTGTAGCTGAGAAGTTGCAACGTGAGCATCAAGACCGCGCGCACTATAGACTTACATTGTCCAGCATTATCATACGGCACTGGGATCGTGACTTTCCCACTCACTCCGGAAGTCCAGGAAAGATTAGGCTGTTTGCCTCGGGAACCCCTAGGAGCTCGAGGTCAATGTAAACCAGATGACTTCGGGGCTGAAACATTATAGTGGAGACTGTATAACCTACTGTATAAAAGAGGTTTCCGTCAGCCGCTTTCGGAAACCTCGGGCCCTCAGAAACAGAGGCCTTCAATGGCTGTCGGATGTGCACGATGGCATCATTACGTGTGAACGCTGAAGCATCGTAAAGGGATAGGACGTTAATGCCGCTGCTGCTCAATTAAGGCTTTGTCGCACCTTTGGTTGTTGCAGAAGAGGTATTAGAAGGTCTTTCATTATCTTGTCGCACGCCTATCGCACGCCGCTGGCGATGTCGCCAGTGCAACCTAGCATGACCAAGTGTTAGTAAATGATTGAGATTGTGCGCTACACGAATGACAATCCAAGATGGGCGGACCGGGGTTTGCTGTATTGGTATAATTTACATAATAAACTCTCGTTCAAGCACGATTCATCCATAAGGTCTCGCAGCGCTTCTTAGCAGTATTGAAAAAAATATATATATTTATATTAGGAGTGCAATTTTTATTTTTATTTTGATGAATTCACCCTGGTTCTTAACACGAATCTATGCATTATGCCAAGACTTGACAAAAAAAATACACCATCTTCCCGAGGGGAACCATGGGGTGATGCGGAGCATCGGGGTGGTGCTGACGCTTGCTTGCGCCAACCCACTAACTGACGGGACTGTTGCTTCCATCACACTTCATCGGAAGAACGGAGTGAAGTGGAGTCAACAGCGGTGAACAGATGTAGCACCAGTAACTTTGAAAGTCTAATCAGACCGCACGGTAAGGCGGCGCAAAATGCCCTAACAGCGCTTGCAGGTTTCCTCGTCGAGACCGGGCTGGCCGGCGAGATCTAGGCTGCAACGGACGCGAGCGGTCGGGAAATGCTAGCAGATGACAGCCGCGGAGTTGCAGGGAAAGCTCACCCCACTAGAAAGGCCTGGCCTGGCGCTGCGACCCGCGCGCCGAAAACTTTCCTCCTTTCCCTCCTCCGGGGAAACACGGTTTCGCCTCAGACCCCGCCCCGGTCACGTGATGGGGAATGCGCGCAGCGGCGCAGCGAAGCGCGCTACCGCTCACACTTGAAGGAGAGGAGACTAGAGGAGGAGAGATGCGCATGCGTAGTGTGAGTGCAGACTACGACGCCGACGCCGCGGGACATAGACCCGAGCAAGAGATGCTCCGCACCTAAAACAAAAGAGCGCTAACGGGCGAAAACGTTCTTAATGACAGGAGTACCTTGTCCAAAGCAGGTGTTTATTCGACGAAGCGTTCAACTTCGTCTTCATGTCTACTCAACCTCAGAAGCTGCTCGCTCCTGGACGCCTTTTAAAAGAGTTGAAATTTGTATTGAACGGCAGAAGTGCTTTAAAATCCGTAGAAGTGCATGTTTTCTCTGCATATGATCTCCGGAGTAACTTTCAGGTTACATGGGGCAAGGGGCTGCAATTTCGTGTCGTAAGGCCACGAAGATTTCCCTAGTAATTAAGAAATTCTTGCGTGTAATTCTGAAGGATGTCCGCATCCTGTATGGAGTTGACTGAATGCTTTATGCCGAGAAAGTGGTACTTCATTTTATTTTTTAATTTTAAGCAAAACAATATTAAATCTAAACATACAGGTTTAGAGAAGTAAAAATCCAACAACAACTAAGCAGTCGTCCGATCAAAAACTCCAGCATTAAACTATGAACAAACACAAAAATGGACTAAGCGATGTAGATGACGCAGCAGTATCGGGTACAGACTTCCAGTCCTTGATTACTCCAAGGAAAAATAACTTAATTTTAAAGAACCATTGTGAACAGATGAATGTGGAATGTATAAATCACATGACGCTGCCTTGAGAATTTGCTTGTACGTATCCTCCAGATAAAACAAAGCTTACGTGCATGAAGAAAGAGTATGTAAACAGGCGAGTTGGTTGATGTTACACATATTTGACAGAAACCGGAGACGACGGGCGAAGAAGGGGACAAACACAAAACGTCTTGTGTTTGTCCCCTTCGTCGCCCGTCGTCTCCGTTTTTTTTTTTTTTTTTCACTTACGAGCTTCTTCGCGAATTATCGTCCGCCAAGTGAAAACAATTTTTTAACTGATTTAAAGTTTTTTTTTTTTAATTTGCAAACAATAATAACTATAAAAATCATGGTAGGCGACTTCAATATTAACATTTTACTAGAGAGAGCACACAAAAAACAATTCCATGCGCTGGTCAAATCATGCGGATGTGAATGCGATTATTGCAACAAGAATTAGCACTGATTCATCGCCATTACTGGATCTTTTTATTACAAGGTACGATCGATCAGATACTAAATATGGCGTAGTAGTAGCCGACATCAGCGATCATTTGGGTATATATCCTTGCATAAATAAAAACGAAGTTACAAATAAAAACTGAATTATCAGTAAAGGGCACAGTTCCAGCGATCATTTGGGTATATTTCCTTGTATAAATAAAAACGAAGCTACAAATAAAAACTGAATTAGGACACAGTTCCAGGAAATGTCACCTGATAGTCTGAACGATTTCAGGCAGGTACTAACTTGTTTTGGAGCGATGTCTTCAAGAAATGAAAGCAGGTAACGCATGGAACTTGTTTTTGAGTAAATAAAACAAAATAAATTATGAAAGCCTTTTTCTATACAAAACATTGGGTACCTAGAAAAAGTCGCAAACCGTGAATTACATAATAATTGCACACAAAAATAAATATTTAAGGTGCTCGATATAAATAAATTGTGAAAACAAAAGAAGCTGAAAAACTTGCGATGTTTAAATGTTATGAAAGCACTCTAACAAATAATTGAAAAATGACAGGGAAAAGAATTATTAAAATTGTTTAAATCATGTACTAGGAGAGTCGATGCTGTAAAGAGAAAATGAAACTCTGTCTTAGGTCGTTCATGGAACCAGAAAAAAGTGGAGAAGAAATTCACCGCAATGGTCAGGAGGTGTCCAAAGAAGCGTTAGAAAACGTGCTCAATTAGTATTTTGTAAGTGTAATTAAAAAAAAGTCCCAAGTTAGATGCTTGCAAATACATCATGGTTCAAAATTATCAATCCATGTTTCTTCAACCTGCTACTAGTTCAAATGTACTGTCTGTCTTTAATATACTAAAATTAGTAAAAGTGGTGACTTCGATAGTTTACAGATCCCCACCTGTAAAATATGTAATCGATCTTATTTCTCCTTTCTTGATTCACATGTTTAACCTCTACTTACTAAACGGTGTGCATCCCGAGCAAGTGCGACTGGCAAAAGTAACAGTTTTATATAAGAAAGGTAATGAAAACAATAAGAATAATTATTGAGTAATTATTGTAATTAAGTAAAAATTGTATGCCGGCAGGTGGTTTTCAGTAATAAACCAGTTTTCAGCCAGCGCTCGGTCTCTGTGTTCCTCGTTTTTTGTCCTCCGTACCTTCGGCGCTGCTTCCCTCTTTCGTAACTATGCATAACTAGGCTGTATACTTTTCGGTTTTAACCGAAAAACACCGATAAACATCCGCCGGTGTCGAAAATACATAATCGGTTAAAACCGAAAAACACCGTTTTTTTTATATTTTCAAGAAAGCCCTGGGTTTTTTTACCGAAAACGTCCTGTATACTTCCCAGTTTTAACCATAAAACACCAATAAACATCTGCCGGTGACGGAAATAAAAATCGTTCGAAACAAAAGAACACCGATTTCTAAATAAGTATGTTTTTCCTAGAAATGTTGCTTTTTTTCACTGAAAAAATTCTCTACGCAAACTTTCGTCAAACACATTATCTTACCCGGAATCATGTACTTTTCCTGTCTTTCTTTAGTGACCTACGTTGTCTTGAACTCTTGGAGGACAATAGCTTTGTTTCACTGTTCTCCAAGGTCAGCGGCCTGGGAGGCCAGTCACAGCTGACCAGTACTGTCCCAAGCCTCGTTGGACGTTTTAGGGCTTCCCGTGTCCAGCGCAAATGTTGAGCGAGCATTCTCGAAATTTCGCGTCGTCACCTGGAAGGAGCGGGCGTCAGTGACAGACACAAGCCTGTGCATGCATATACTACAATAAACAAGTGTGAAAAGGACTGTGTAAAATATGCAAACAAATTTTGGTCTGTTTTTCGTCTTCATTTACATTTCGCAAGTTTACGTTCGCAATTTTTACCCCCCGATAATCACCGTTTTTAGCGTCTGGACGAGAGAATTCACTGAAAAACATCGATATTGGTGAAATAAATAAACACCGATAAACATCCGCCGATTTTTGCCATAAATAAACACCGGAAAGTATACACCCTATGCATAACCAACTCGCCCAATGTTCAACGGTGCTAGAATTATCAACCCGTTTCAATTTTATCTGTGTTCCCTAAGTTTCTAGAGGAAAACATATACTTCTTCTAATTAGAGCAATTGCTGATAAGCATAAGTTCTTAAGTCCGCCGCAATTCGGTTTTCGCAAACAACGATCTACAGCACTTCTTGCGCAATATCCTTAGACATTTTGAAAAAGAAAACTCACGCTAGCTTTATTGATCGATTTCACTGAAGTATTTGATTCTCTAGATGATAATTTGTTATTAAAAATAAGGTATGTATAATTTTTCTGGGCAAGTCTCACAATTTTTATTCGTATTTATTCTCCCGTACGCAGTGTGTTCATATCAATGGTCGATCATCTAAAGTAAAAGTGATCGAATCAGGCGTTCCCCAAGGAAGCATTTTCAGAGCTTTCTTATTCAACATATTAGTATATAAATAAAATTGTAAATATTAGTCAATCAACCATTTTTTTTTAAATTTATGCCGATGAACGCGAGCATACTTTTTCGCCTCGGAGCTTATAGATGATGCGAGTGAAATAATGAAAAGCTTTATATCTGGAGCAAACACTATGCTTTAAAAATGAACGAGAATAAAACAAAGGGAGTTTTATTCCGGCTGAAAAATAAGCACGTCAATATTACTAAGGAAATGTTTTTCTACATTCTTATAAATTTGAAATCGTTCCCACGTGTATTACTTTAGGCGTTGTCTTTCAAGAAAGCTCGTCTTGGGGTGACCATGTTAATCTTGTCGTAGCCAAAGTATCTAGTATAATCGGTATTGTATATCGCCATAAACACATCTTATCACTCTGAAAAAAGTTAATGTTATATCATTCGTTATTTTATTCACAATTAAATTATGGCCTTCTCATATGCGGCACTATTACCAATACTGACCTACAAAATATATATGTTACAAAAAAGAAAGTTACCAAGAAGCATTTGTGGTCCTGAAATTGAATCCCCAATTAAATATCTGTTCTCTCAATTTGGTGTGATATTTTTATATATACACAAATATCGTTTATCTGCAAAATATAGTATAGAAACTAATGTTCTCCAATGTCACGTCGAAAACTTAGCGAATTTAACACCAAAAATATACACGTATTCAACACGAACTAAGTGACCTTGGGAAATGCACTTTTCAAGAACAAATTACGGCAACCAATAGTTTACCGACTACTCTAAATCAGCTGAGTTAGTAAGATATCGATGCCAGCAACATATCATTGAGCATCCTATGCGAATTGTTTACCTCAAAACAAATTGCCTACACTGAGTAGTGACTGTTTCGAGCTAAAAAGGTTATATTTTTTTGTGTGTGTGCGTTTGTTTAAATCTGAGTCCGCATGCACTGCATGTATTCACGATTGTGTGGGTTGCTTTATTGTGCTATTTTTTATTATGGCGTTGTTTCTTTCATGTGGCAGTTCACTCGTCTTTTTTTATTTCTCGTGTTGGTATTATTGTAGAAGTTTCTAGCGTTTTATTATCATTGCATAAGTTTCTTCGGTGCCTGCATCTCGACTGCTGCTGGTTTCCCTGATCCAGCTGTGTGGCCTAAATCCTGCCTTTTTAAACCTTTCAGAGGAACCCTTCGGAGAGACATGCTCCATGCTTCAGAGGGACCTCCCACGACCGGTAACAAGTGATGCCTGACGTAGATTTATTCTATCAAAACGTCCGCGGCTTACGCACAAAAACCGAATGCTTTTTTTCTAACGTTACCCTATCCAATTATTCTATATTTTGTCTAACGGAAACTTGGTTATGCTGTGACATTGGGTCCTCCGATTACTTTCCACCTTCTTTTGTGGTGCACCGGCGTGACCGCGACTTGTCCACGCGTGATACAACTGGAGGCGGCGTGTTAATGGCCGTTGACAGGCGTTTCCGCTCGAAAAGACGCGAAGATTTAGAAAAGTTTCCCGAGAGTTTATGGGTAGAAATTGAGTGTGCAAAGAAGGTACGCCTTTTTGTTGGCCTATTTTACCTGCCTCCGCAAACGACGTCCGACGACTTTCGCACTTGTCTCGCTGGCATAGAGAACACCGTTAACGAGTTACACGGGTGTAATATCTTAGTGTTAGGTGATTTTAATGCTCCAGGCATCAACTGGACGCAGTTTAACGTTTCTACTGACAACTTTTATTGCAAGCAGAAAGGCAACGACCTCCTAAACTTTGTTTCTTTTTTAGATCTGGCACAACACAACGATATTTTGAACCACCAGGGTAATGGCTTAGATTTATGCCTCTCCAACATGGACTGCGTGCGTGTAGCCCGAAGTGAAGTTCCTATGGTTCCTCTGGATAAGTATCATCCTGCCCTTGATCTAGTGCTTTCTTTTGTTGATTCCTCGATTCGCGCTCCTATTGTGGCTTCTCCTCCACGCATCTTATACAATTTTTCATTAGGAGACTACATCGGGATGTTCCACCACCTCTCGAGTGTTGATTGGTCTCCGGTCTTGGAATCCTCTGATGTAAATGAGCAGGTAGCTCTCTTTACGAGATTAATTCAAGAGGCCATCGACAGATTCATACTATTACGATCTTTGAAGAAACCTTGCTTTCCTAGTTGGTTTTCTAATGAACTAAACACGCTACTGAAAAGAAAGAACTTTTTTCACAGAAAGTTTAAGAAAAGTGGCCTTTTAAAGTGGGAGGTAGAATTCAAGAGCTGCAGAAAGCAATGTAAGACGGTCCTCGATCGCGACCGCCAGGCTCATCGTTGCTCATTGGAATCAGATCTTGTCAATAATCCGAAGAAATTCTGGAGGTACATTAATTCACGCTCTGGGAGGCATATCGAGTCGAAGATTGTCCTGGATAATCACGAGAGCGACTTGAAGTCCGTGCCTGAGTTATTCGCTGAGCATTTTAGGTCAGTGTACAGGGATAGTACGCAGCGTTCTGCACCTGCGCTGCCTCACTTAGATGGGTTTGGTGAGTTGTTAAGTTGCATTAATGTCGATGAGGAGTGCGTCCGGTCCTGTATTAAAAAAAATGAGAGCAACATTATCAGTAGGGCCCGACGGCATTCCCTCGGCGATTCTCAAAACTTATCACGACATATTCACGCCGGTACTGTGCTCTATATTTAACAACTCGTTAAGGTTGGGAACCTTTCCTGAAACGTGGAAGGTCGCTGCTGTTGTTCCGGTCTTAAAGTCGGGGAAAAAAGATGATATTTGTAACTATAGACCTATTTCTCTTCTCTCTCCATTTTCCAAGCTCTTTGAAATGGTCGTCCATCAATTCCTGTCTTTCAAATTTTGAAACTTAGCAATTCCCAATCAGCACAGTTTTATGAGCGGGAGATCAACTACTACTAATCTTGTTAGCTTTATGTCTGCCGCATCTCTTGTGATATGTAACAGAGGTCAATTAGACGTTGTCTACTTTGACTTAAGCAAGGCTTTTGACGTAGTCAATCACATTATTCTTTTATCCAAACTTTCCTCCTAAGGAGTATGTGGCTCAGTACAAGACTGGTTAAGAAGCTATTTGTCGGAGAGAGAGGCGTATGTCCGGGTCAACAACATGAACTCTTCGTTATACAAGGCTCGCTCTGGCGTTCCTCAGGGATCTGTTTTAGGACCCCTTCTGTTCACAATTTTCGTAAATGACGTCTCTTTTGCTGTTTTAAATTCTTCATTCCTGCAATATGCTGACGATATAAAAATTTATCGAGAAATAGTTACTGAACATGATTGTGCTAAGCTCCAGGAAGATGCATGTTCTTTCTACCGATGGTGCTCTGAAAACGACCTTTTCTTGAACCCGTCCAAAACCAAGGTCATGACGCTCTCTCGGAAAACTCACAATATCTCTTTTGCATATAATATTCAAGGAGAGACTTTGTCTCGAGTAAGTGTAATGAAAGATCTCGGAGTCCTGGTTGATTCTGGGTTGCGTTTCTCTGATCATGTTGGTAGGGTGGTTAACTCGTCATTGCGAATGTTGGGCGTTGCCTCTCGCTTAACCAGGGAGTTTGAAAACCCGACTGCTTTTATCACGTTATACTGTTCGCTATCCAGGTCGCAGTTAGAATATGCCTATGTTGTCTGGAATGGAATTTCTAAAAGTCACTCCTTGGTGATCGAACGTGTGCAAAGAAAGTTTGTTTCTATCTTTAAACATCGCTACATAAAGGAGGATGTTCACTGCTTAACGTATGAGTCTGTGTTAAAGCGTGTCGGTTTGCTTAGCTTGCTACCGGCGTCGGGAGAACGCGGACTTACTATTTTTGTTTAAAACGCTGCATGGACTCATCAATTCCCCGAGCCTGTTATCGGAACTGTGCCTTAGGGTCCCACGTGTGCCCACTCGTCTTCGGTCATCTTTTTATGTGTCTAGAACGTTTAGTCCGGTAAACCCAATTGTGAGAATGACACAGCGTTTGAATTATTACTCTGAAAGACTTGATATTTTCCACCCTTGCTACAGGACGTTTGTCCTTTCTATTAAAAACTTGCCCGTGCAGGATGAGCATTGCTGAATGGCTCTGTTATGTCTGAATTTCGTCATCTCCATGCCGTTCATTCTGGTGGTGCACTTGTTGTCCTACGGTCTTGTGTTCCGTTTTTACTGTTACTGCCTCGTTTTTATTTTATTCTACTAATTACTCGTGCACTACCTAGTATTATGCTTAAAAATGTATCTTCTTTCCTGCGGAGATGTGTATAATGTTTTTTTTTGTTTTGTTTTTTTTATCCACCAGTGTACCAGCACCAAGACCTCAGGGTTGTTCCTGGGCACTGTATAATAAAGATTGATTGATTGATTGATTGATTGATTGATTAAGACCGCAAGATTGTTCCTGGGCACTTCAATAAAAACATTGATTGATTGATTGATTATTATTATTATTATTATTATTATTATTATTATTATTATTATTATTATTATTATTATTATTATTATTATTAGTATTATTATTATTATTATTTGCCCTGAACTCCGTTTTGAAACACGAGCGTACATTTGGTTTGCGTGATACGAATACTGTAAAACAAAAAAGATAATTTGATGAGCGAAACCACCAGTCCGATCAAATCCGACACGGTACAACCAGTGCCACCGAAAAAAAAAAAACTCATTGCCATCGGGCCTGGTAAACAGCCCCGCATTTACGGCTCAAACGCAAATGAAAGATGCCAACCCGCCGAGACTGCGACACGGACGCCGTACTGCATTCTCCGCTTTAGCGGATTCACTTAAGCTTCGCTCCGTGTATCCATGATCAGGGTAGCGCGCCGCGCAGTAGCCGCTACGTAATAGAGAGACGCGAAATATGGGCACGAACACCGGTTGCACGGTCGCCGTCGCGCTGATTAAAAAGGGACGTTTTTATCCGTGGGTGGCCGCCTCCCGTCTCCGGGTTCCCCCGCGTCACCCTTTCAAACGACTTTCTATACAGTCATGTCCAGTTAATATAAACACCTCCGTTTTCCCACAAATTCGTCTATAATAACCGGTCAAATATGCACGTATTGGCCTCGTTCATCCCCGCCAATTTCGGCTCTTGCAGCGTGGTGTCCACAATCACGTGGTTCGTATTAACGAGACATGACTGCATACGCAAATGTCATCACTCGACGAAGGTGTGCCGCATCGTCGAGGAGCAACGACTCGGCGGTTCGTCCACCAATCAGCGATGTCGGCTCTGTGCTTTGTATACTTTGCGGCCGGGCCTAATGACCGCCCTTCTTTAAACGAGCACACTCGATGAGCTTGAAACTGCTCAGTGAACTAAAGTTGATTTACGCCGCTTTCATATTCCTTAGATGCATTTTTCTCCAAAGCGACTTGAGTTAATCCGCCGGGGGAGCAGATTTTCAATAGAGGGCACTCGACGTCCTTGATGATTCTTGACGGCAAACTGACGTATACACCCCTAATTCAACTTGAACAAATAAAATATTTACACATCTTCATTAAACTTCGAGGAATTAAATAGGCTAAGAATCGACTTGAAGGAAAGAAAGAGAAAGAAAAAGAGAGATAGATACAGAAAGAAAGCAATAGGGGAAAAAGAGACAGCTTATCCTAGAAGAGCGAAATACTTCATTAAAACAACGTTTAGTCTCAGCATTAAAATATAAAATAGTTTACTACCGCATACAGTACATTTCAATTTAATTCGGTACATTGCAATACAGTACGCTTCAATTCATTAACAACGCCAAGCGTGATGTTAGAAGTGCGATCACGAGCACGCCTGACTTTACACAACTCTTTGCGTAACGTAATGAATTCGGCGAACTATTTATGAAGGACGCTGTTGGGCATTAATGATTTTTTACAGTGCTGAGATGGAATATAACCGTCAAAGGAATCGATATTTGCGCAAAAAAAACAGCCATCGCAGATCGGCTTCACGCGCCATGCGCTGAAGTCACCGGAAACACCGCACATCGCGTCGCCAGCCTGCCTGCGGCGCCGCATCCATGAATGGGCGAGCCACGACTCAGGCACGTCCGCTCTGCCGTGCGAAGCTGACCTGTGAGCGGTGCCGCCGACTGATTTTACGCCCGGTGGGGGTGAAAGTGGTGGAACCCGCCCACGTGTACACGTCGTTTTGAGCTGTGAAACAGGCGGCAGAAAAAGAGTGGCAAACTCTGCCGACGCCGCCGGACGCGCAGGAAGTCGGCGTTGCGGCTCCCGGCTGTAATAGAGTGGTAAGCGTCGCTTAAAACAAAGACGGCGGGGTAGTGGGGGTCCCGAGAATGACTGGTTCTGAAAACCTGCGCGTTCTATCATTACACGGCATGCCGCTCTGTTTCTTTGTTATATTCGTTTACGCTCCTCTCGTCGGAAGACGGATGAAGGCCTCATCCTTGTGAATAGAAAATGGTTTGCCCCACACCTCGGTTCTCGCTGCCCTATTGACTCACTGCGTGGGCCGGAAGCTCGTTAAAAGCACTGATTACAGCATGACACATCATATTTGCCAGCACATTACGCGTGGCTTGTTGCCGTTTTGAACGCTGTTCGCGGTGTAAAAATAAAAGTATGTTCAAGTCAGATATCTGAAGGTAGGGCTGTGGAAATAAGCGAGGTAGAAATGGTTTCAAGTCGATGCTTGTTCCGTTCACGTATACACCTGTCATCGCCGCTAATACTTTCATAATCCCATGAAACACAGACCCGCGGGATTCAGAAATGTAAGCAGCTAATTCGCTGCCATCTCTACTTCGTGTAGTTACGCGAGCTGGCCTTGCTGCGACAAAGCTGACATGGCATGGCTGTTGTGGCGGCACGATGTTAAATAAAAACTGGCAACGGAGTTTTAGTTGTGAGCTTTTATTTTCGTTAATCATAGCGACACATCTACTTCCTATATATCGACCAGTGTTCGAGATCCCAGCCCCCAGCGATAAAAATGATAAATAATAACCGCAAACGAAGATATCTCGTGAAGAGAGGAACTGCGCATAAAACAATAATTTTTTTTTTTACAGCACTCCTGGCATCTGTGTTGGTCTTGGAGCTTCATGACTATTCGTTTCTGACGTTCTTGGAGTTGTGCAAAAGTTTCTAAAAACAAAAAACGGATATTTGCAAAACACGCAGCCCCCCTTCTTGTCATGGCGTCAGCATAAAGAAACATGGCGGCTTCCATGGAACGGAGCAGACACTGGTCTAAACTCGCTGAATCAGATTGCGGGAATATCCAAAAAGAACGCTGAAGAGCGAATCTCGAAACAAGAAGCGCGAACACAATAAGGCACGTGCTGCCTTCTTCTGCTCTCGGTGACTTTACTCGCTCTCGAATGCAAGTGGACCAATGTTTCCATATACTAAATATACACTCGGAAAGAAAGTCTGTCAATTCAATTTTTTGCTTTCGTGTGAAGCTTAAGTTTATTTCCTGCATATGGGACATCCAATCAGAAAGAACGAAAGGATCTCATCGAATGACTAAACTTCAAAACTTATTAGACAAAAAATAATATATGCGATGTGTGCAAAACAATTGAGCATCACATTTCATTTGCTCACTGTCCCTGCGCGCTCACGTCGCATTTTTTTTTTTTTTTCAGATCTATTCGGAATTTGAGTTTCGTCATTCGTTGAGATTCTTCTGTTGTTATCTGTGATTGGCTGTTTTCGGGTTCTGCAGGAAAGTAAACTCACAGACTTTTGTTTACACTTTGTTTCAGCTTGAAGGCCGACGTACAACCTGTTTTCTGCGAGGAAGATAATCCTCTTCGCGCCCTCGTTTCCAAAACTGGGAGGGAAGCCGTGTTGGGGCGAGTTGAAACTAGTAAGGTATTTGGTTGAAAGGTGTAGAGGATACGGGAAAGGAGGAAGCGATAAAAAAAAAGTGGAAAGCGCGAAGTGTTGTGCCGCTTTTAAGCCCGGGTGCAGCCGACTCAGTGAAACGGTGGTACTAATCAAACAGCTGCAAAAGCTCCGCGTAATGGTGTTCGTCGTGTTTTCGTACTTGTTTTGTCATCGCTGAACCAATCATGTACAAAGGAGGCCCACACGCCCTTTTACTTTCTTTGTGGTGTTATGTCTTCGTGCCTTTGACTGTGCCCGGACGTATGAGGACACAAAGCATTCTGTGCAGCGACTCTGCCCCCCCCCCCCTCCCCCTCCCCCCAAAAATGTATAAAGACTGTTGGATGACGAAAATCTTTAGTCAACAATTATTCCGTCTTTCGAAAGGAATGCGTGCCGCAAGCACGAACGTTGGTGTGTCCCTAAGTCAAATTCGAAACACCATTCAGTTGCGAAACGTATTCCACCTGACCATTCGCTCCCAGCTGCCTTCTAGTCAGTGACAGCTGACCTATCAGATCGACGACTCGCATTCAGCGACTCCCGGTTGCGCGCGAGCAGGCTATTCGTCCCCGTGCACACGGGGCGGCTTCTCCCTGCAGCGCCTTAGGGGCAACGTCCCAGGGATCGCTGCCCTGCCTGCCTGCCGTGCCACGAGCCAGCCTCGCGTCTTGTGCCCGCCTCGGCAGCTCCCTCCGCCTGGCGTCTCAGCAGACAGTCAGACAGGCCGCTCCATTGTGGAACCGCAGCTGACATCTCCCGATCTGGGACTTCCTCCTCGGGGCGATTGAAACGCTCCCGGAGGAGCCCGGACGGAATGCAGCCGCTCGTGAAATTACACCGAGAGATGGCGCTGCCGCCGTTGTGAGGACGCTGTTTGTTGCCGCTGCTGCTGCTGCTGCGATACAGGCGTGATTAGTCATTAGACACGCCGTAAGCGTGGCGTGTTTGGCGCCAAAAACACGTGATTGCGTTATGGCGGCCGCTTTGTGTTGCGCGCCCTCTGCCTTTGTGCAATCGCTGGCGAAGACTGCCGGTGCGGGGAGCGAAGGACACGCACGGGGAAGGCGACGGAGAGCTTCGTGAATGGCTACTTGGCGTGATGGAACGGTGCGTCCGACGCCTTCGAGCGCACGGCTCTGTAATGCTTACCCGGGTATCCAGTCGGCTTCCTCTGCTGAAACACGTCAATTGGCGGGCCTTCTCTGTGCGCGCGCGCGCGCACGATGACAGGAACAGCGCTTCTAAATTGCCTCGTCTTTCTCTCGCTGCCTGCTCATGAAAATGGGCGCTATTTGGTCGTCACAGTGGACGTCTCGAGCGTGTTTCATTTGTTAGCTTGTGCTTTGCGCACTTAATAAAGAAAAATGTCTAAAATGCATTACCCACAGATCAAAGTAAACGCGGCTTGGTGGTTTTTTTTTTTTTGTTTTTGATATTTTTTTTTTTCTGGGAGCCAATATATTTGTTTTGAGATCAAACTCCGGGGGGCACTAGGTCCAGCTTGTTTCCTCTAGAGTTTTGCATTTACCAACACAAGGCATGTGCACTGGATTCTTTACTTCATTTTTCTAGATTGAGCGCGGGGCAAACAAAATGAGGCCCAACTGGTGCCCAATACTTCACTGCGAAGCTGTTTATGGCTACGGTTCCGTGGATTTTTCATGTGCGCCAACAAAAACTCGCGCGCCATTTATTTGTCGTTGTTCCTTGTAAGCGCTTGCGTTCCTTAAGCTCTCCCGGGAAGGTGGTCACGTCGCGCGTGTCTACTTTCCGCCGGGTGGCGGGTCCCGTCGAGCGTGTCTAGTTTCCTCCGGCTCCTCGGGGCGGCGATAGTTCGTACGTGTGTTCAAACTTCTGTGTCACGTCTGTGTCGTGTGCTTAACAGCTTCGCTGGTCATCCACCGTCCTAGAGTGGAATGGCTTATGTTTTTGCTCTCGCTCAGTCAAGAAGGATGAAGTAAAAAATCCGAGTACTGCGTCCGTGTTCACAAGCCGAACGCGGACGCAGCACCCGGAATTTTTACTTGATCTCTTTACTTGTGAACCGATCATGCGGACGTGATCGGTTCACAAACTCGGGTTGTAAACCGATCACGGATCTCTCATTGCCCTAAAGAGTTTCTTGTGGATTTAACTGAAACAAAGTGTCCCGTCCCCCTTCAAGCGGTGACGGGATGTCTCGTTATGGAGGGATGTTTCTTGCCGCGAGACGCCTGCGTCTTTATGCTACAGAGGCAGATAGATTCGAGGAGGGTGAGGTCCCTTTTGTTATAAGTTTGTTCAAAGCATCCACCAAGGACGGTCGAGGCTTCCCTGCCAGGAATAACGTAGCGACTTCTTCCGGCCACCTGGACGAAAGGTTAAGTTTCTCAGCAAAAAATTTGAAACGATGCCATAAAAAAAATGTTTACTCCTTTTTGACGCATTTTACAAAGGGCGAACTCATTTATGTTTTGGAAAGAAAACAAATACAAGCAAAAGTAATGAAATTTGAAAGACGATACGCAAAAAAGGTAACGAAAATGCTTTCCTCGTTTGTCACCTAAAAAGTGACGAGTACGTTAGTACGTACCTGAAAAAAATAACGCGTTACCAGTGACGTCGTCACTTGTAACGCGTTAATTACAACACTATAGCTGTATAAACAATCACAAATAGTCATATAAAAATTATGAATACCTATAGAGCTGTGAGGCTAAAGTTTTGCCGCGCATACGCTCACTCTAAAAAATGCCTGCGCGTCTACGTACCCGCAAAACATTCGAACAGCCAATCTCTGCGATCTACGAAATCAGCTCAGCGAATTATGAGGCGGAGCATATCTTTAGACCTAGATATAAAGTCTGCGCTGTGGCATTACGCAATGCAAAGGGTCCTGCTTGCATTGCGTAATGCCACAGTGCAGACTTCCTTTTTAGGTCTAAACGGATGTTCCGCCTCATCATTCCCTGAGCAGATTTCATAGATCGCAGGGATTAGCTCTTTCAGTGTTTTACGGGTAAGTAGACGCGCAGGTATTTTTAGAGTGCAGCGCCACTGCTTTCTTTGGCGAGGTGCCTTGGATACTTGTTAGCAGTACGAGGAGTAGACGACGCGGGAGGCTGGTGCGCTTGTCGTTCTTAGCCTCACGCTTCGTAAAGTAATCTGCCGAATCCAAAAGGGCAGGGCTCCAGGCATTGTTGTGTACTTAAATGCCGCAGCATTGGAACAAGCAGAAAGGTACTATGTGTTACCCAAAACGTTTTATTTGGTTCCCGGAAGGAAATTCAAGAATGTGATCGCAAGAAGCATGAATCGCCAGCTGTGCGGAGGATAGAGTTAATTATTGTTTCTCTATCTTGCCGCATGATTCAGTAGTGAAGCTTCTCTTACTTGACACGTAAATAGGGACTTTCCGTAGATCACACGCAAGATCATGCAAGAGTTTTGCGTTGCTTGATGGAGCCGTCACTTTGAGGGCGGACTGAGCTCTCGCCTACAGGGCCCGCAATCCGCAGCTGACGTTCTTCGGTAAGTCTCTAATGTAGTAGATACAATGGTTCCTCGTGGCTGTCAACAAAAGTAAACCCGAATATGCAGTCACAATGTTTTAAACAACTTTAAATTTGAGAACGGCGCTCTTACCCGCCAATTTTGTTCCCCGATGCTTGCAAGAGAAAGCGAGTAAGCGGCAAAATACGGGGTAAAATGAGGCAGATAATAGGGAGTTGTAGTAGATCGTTTTTCTGCTCTGCTGCTGTATCCGTAAAGAAAACGCCGCAGCTGCGCATGCGAACCGCCAGCCTTGTCCGCATAGTTCAAGATGTTGTGGCAGATTACGGAGCGCTATCCGGGCGCTTAGCGAGCTACGGAAACGGTCTACTAAAACTTCCTAATGTAGCCCCTACTGCGCACTCACTTGAACGCATAATTGAAAAGAAATTTGCGGCTGTACTTCAGTTTTTATATTATTAAAGTGATGTAGTTAGCATTCAACAGGTATAATTGGTTTCCAAGGAAATCTAAAAATTAGACGGAACATTCCTGGGTCGACGAATTAGAGCGTGTTGGCGGTGTTGGATGTGTAAAATTAAAGCAACCGGGAAGCGGGACAGCACACCTCACAGAGGTAAAAAAAAAAAAAAAAAAAAAAACTGAAAATGTAGGACTGAAATTCAAAATGAATTATGTTTTACGCGGAGAGGAAGAAAGTAACATTGACTATTCTTTTCTAGCGCAGGGTGTTCTACATATACAAAGTATAACTGCGTCTAAACAGCAAACACAAGCAAAACTTATGCAAAAAAACGTGTGTGCAGTCACCCGCAACTGTGTTCGAAATTATCATTCTGGCGTTACATAAGGAAGGTAAAAAAAAAGGGAAGACAACAATACTAGCGCAAATGTCAGTCGATTGGCGTTCACTCTTTTTTACCTATAAAGCTATGAGTGGGTTGCTGACGCACGAGCGTGAATTAGGATTTTACCGTTTTTACGGCAGTGGTACGGGTGCGCAAACACAATAAGGTGTCGCGGCGTGTAGTAAACGCTTTTAAATTTGGTTGTTCAACCCGCTCAAATAGTCTGGGAACAGAAGAGATAAGCTGTGACCGTATTCGCATCGAACTTTGTTTTATTTAATGCAGCTTGACCTGGTGTTGCGGCATAACAGTACCTGCCTTGTCATTGACTTCATTAGCATGAATTAAAACAGCCGCGGCATGCTTCCAGCACGGGAACTCATACTTTCTAAGAGTACTTGCCCGAGTTTACGCAGTGTGTGCGACAGCGCAGCTATGCGGAAAAAGACAATTTGAACAATATAGCATCCTCATCTTTGTCCTAATAGCTCTAACTTTCAAGAGCGAGCGAAACCATATAGAAGAAACAGCATTTTTCTTGAGACGGATGTTATAGGCGACGCTGTCTTGCACTTGCGAGACGCACTTCGCTGTCGACGCATGTTCTACTCTCCTCCACCCCGAAGACCTGGCACAGATTCAAACCCTTCTTTGTGGAAGTTCAAACAGACAAAAATCACAATAATATTGGAACGCAGCCGGAGTAGAATATTAACATGTTCGTCGCCGCTGCAACTGGACCCTTATTGCTATAGAAAGCAGCTTTGCGCCAGAGCGTGGCGCCACTAGTATTGCTCCGGTGAGCCCTCTGGGCAGCCGTTCCGTGCTATTGGTGAAACTCAACTGAGACAAAAACCAGAATAATTTAGAAGAATTCATAATAGTTTGAGTACCTTGACTAGTTGCAACGCTAGCTAGCCCAAAAAAAATGAGTAATACGTGATAATAAACATTTATGGTGGAAACGAAAAAAAACGTTTATTGTAGTAAATAGAATAAGCATTTGCAGCTGATATGATTAAGTATCTCACCAAGATGAGTAGATTGTCAGATTGTGCGACTCGGGAAACCAAGGAATGAATTATTGAATAACGTCATTTATATCCATATTTTGTCAATATTTCCGAGCATCTAAGCATACTTGTGCTCGTTTCTCAAGCAAACGTAATTAATTACAGTAAGGAGTTTTAGTAGATCGTGTTTTCAGGCCACGCTAATCGTAGCAGGAGCTCGCGCTGCCACTTCGATGCATGCTCTGAAGCGCGCGCTCGTAGCGGTAGCGGGCCTTTGAAAACTATCTACTAAAACTCCCTAGATAGAAGTACTTGAGCTATAACGTAACGGATTACAGTTACAAATTACTCGCCATGAAAAGTAATCGTTCAATTACTTATGTTAAGTTCGTTCAACACAACATTTAATACATGTTAGGTTACAGACAACCAGCGGGCCGCCTTGGCCCGCAACACAACTGCCTTGGGACCCCATGGCCACCGCCTTTATTACCATGGCCGCCAACGCCGCCAAGCGCCCGCCGCAGCCGCGGCGGCGCTACCAGTCAGACTATAACATTCCTTACCCTTAAGAAAAGCAATACCCGGAACCGCGGCATAGTTCAACACCAGCTACGGTGAATAACGTGACACGGGTCTTCTCTCCCGGGTTGACCGTCTGAGCACTGGGTAGAGATGGCCTAGTCACAACGTCTTGCAGAGCCTCCGGGGGTGGTGCACTGGTCCAAACCTCGGCGGACAACTGGTCTCGCTCACGACAGTCCCTGGTGCAGCTGGGGGTGGCTCATGTGGCGCCGCAACCACTTCGTTTTCATTTGTGCTAGTGGTCGTGTCAGGTGCCGCTTCGCGTCGCAGATGGTCCCCATGGCGGTTCCACCCAGTGCCATCAGGTAGCGTCACCTCTGCTGATGATGCACTAGTGGCTTCATCTACCACTCCAGGCACCCATGGTGTTGCAGGCCGGAAGTTACGAGCCAACACTTCGGCTCCGGAGGGTGGCAGGGGGTCCTTGCGAGCCCCCTGGTCGTGACGCTGCTTCTGCTGCAGTTGCTGAAAGCAAACCCGTGTCCGAAGGTCAGGATGCAGAAGGTCCAGAGCCGTCCGCAGGCGACACCCCATCAGCAACTCAGCAGGTGTCCACCCCGTGAGACTGTGCGGAGAGGTCTGGTAGTTCAGCAACACCCTGGCAATCTTGGTCTCGAACAGCCCTGGATCAGCCTTCTTGAGCTTGCTTTTTATGGTCTGCACCACTCTTTCCGCAGCACCGTTCGACGCTGGATGGTAAGGAGGAGTGAACACAGCCCTGACGCCGTTGCGCTCCAAGAAGGTCCTGTACTCCAAGCTTGCGAACGCCAGCCCATTGTCACTAACCACCACGTCCAGTACACCATGGGCTGCAAAAACAGTACGCAGACACTTCACAGTGGCTTCAGCCGATGGAGACTGCACCCTCACCACCTCACACATTTCGAGTAGGCATCCACAAGCTCTAAAAAGTACACTCCTTGGAACGGACCCCCAAAATCCACCTGCAATCTCGACCATGGTCGCTCAGGAAATGGACAGGGCATGAGCGGCACAGACCTCGGAGCTCGTTGATATGCCTGGCACGTACGGCATGTAGTATTCACTTTCTGTGCAATGTCATCATCCATCCTTGGCCACCAGACATGGCTCCTGGCCACCCTCTTCATTCTTTTGATTCCAGGATGCGTCTCATGCAGCAGGTCCAACACGCCCAACCGAAGAGATGCCGGCACCACAACCCGGCTCCCCCAAAGCACGCAGCCATCTTGAACGCTGCATTCCTCCCGTCTCGCCGCAAATGGCCGCCACTCCTCTGCAGCCGGCAGGTTTTGCCCTGTCGTAAAACTCTCTCGCAGGACCGCCAGGACAGGATCTCAGGCTTGTAGCCCTCGCCATCGCCACTGCAGACATCAAGTCGGGATAAACCTTCTCCAACAGAAAAAACGTCCCACCACCTGATCTTCCATGGAAGTCGCTGCCAATGGAAGGCGGCTCAATGCCTCTGCGTTTCCCAAGTTGACTCCCGGCCTATACTTCAGTCTGTAGTCGTAGCAGCTGAGTTTCAGAACCCATCGCAATACACTTGGCGAGCACTGCTGAGGAATGCCCCGGTCGTGACCCAGGAGACCTAGTAGCGGCTTGTGATCCGAAAAGATCTCGAACTGCCGTCCCCACACAAATTGGTTAAACTTGGAGACTCCGAAAACAATAGCAAGGGCCTCTTTGTCGAGCTGACTGTAATTCTTCTCGGCCACCGTCAACCGCCTCGAGACGAAAGCAATGGGCTATTCTTCTCCCGTTGGTAGCCTGTGTGACAACACCGCTCCTACCCCATACGGGGATGCATCACAGCACAGAACCAGTGGCCGGCCCGGGTCAAAGTATTCCAGCACAGATGCTGATATTAGTAACGGCTTACTTGTCTCAAATGCTTGACGTTGCTCTTGGCCCCAACGCCATGCCTCTCCCTTCTTGAGCAGCACGTGGAGTGGCTGGAGCATCGATGACAAGTTTGGCAGGAATCGCCGGTAGAAGTTCAGCAAGCCCAGGTAGCCCTGCGACTCCTTCACGCCTGTTGGCTCAGGAGCACCGACGACAGCTTCAACGTTCCCAGGCGCTGGATCAAGACCCGATGCATCAATGACATGGTCTAGATACTCGACACTGCCTGCGAGAAAAGTGCATTTTTTGAGTTTCAACTTCAACCCAGCACTGTGTAAGCCTCTCCAGCACTGTCTCCAGGTTTCTGTAATGTTCCCTGTCATTCTTGCCAATCACTAGGATATCATCAGAATATACCACTGTCCCTTGGCAGTCTTGTAGCAGACTGTCCATCTCTCTCTTGAAAAATTGCAGGTGCCGACGACACCCCAAACGGCTACCGGGTGTACTGAGACAACCCTTTTTGCGTGTTAATCGTCACATATGCCCGCGAGGTGGTGTCCAACTCAACCTGCTGATAGGCATCACTCAAATCTAGCTTCGAAAACTTCATGCCCCCCGACAGCTTAGCCCACACTCATCAACCCACGGAACAGGGTATGTCTCGGTTTCTGCGGCCTGGTTGACTGTGACTTTGAAGTCTCCACACACTCTTACCCGGCCGTCCTTTTTAAGTGCGAGCACAATGGGTGCAGCCCACCCGAAAACCCGAACGGGAACCAGTACGCCTTCTCACTGTAGCCGCTGAAGTTCCTGTGCCACCAGGTCTTGTAGTGCATAAGGCACTGGACGTGGCTTGAAGAATCTCGCCTTCACTCCCTCTGGAACACATATCGTTGCTGTCACTCCCTGTAGCTTCCCCAGACCCGCCGAAAGCAGAGCTGGGAACCTGCTCACCAGTTCTTCCACGCCGCCCACTTGGTTGACGTTCAGCAACTCCTCCAGCGGCATGCCAAATGCTTTGGCCCAATTTCGCCCTAGCAGGGCTTGAGCGTCCCCTTGAACCACAAAAAGTGGTAGCCGTGCGTGCCTTCCGCTGAATTCCGCATCTACCACCGCCTTTCCAACGACTGCGGCGGTATGTCCAAAATAGCTTCTCAAACGGACATCAGACGCCTCTACGGTGACACCAGGAAAACGCCTCTTGAACTCAGATGCCTCCATCCCTGAAACCACTGCTCCCGTGTCCAGTTCAATTCTGACCGATTTGCCTTGACCCTTGGCCTCGGCATAGATGGGTGGTACTCGCTGTTCCACAGACCGGATGACCCCGACGCTGGACAATGGAGATACCTCAGGATGAAGCGGCCACAAGTTCTCGACCGCCGCAGTGTCCGAGTCGTCGTCGCCAGAAGCTACGTTCACTGCGTTTACCTTGCTGGAATTCCGCCGCCCCTCCCCAAACCGTTCCCCGGCGATATCTTCAACACGGCGATCCTTGACCTTCGGTTGATCCCCCGTTGGCTGGATGCACACTCGTGCTAAATGACCGCGTTCTTGACACTTGAAATACCGTAGGTCTCGGGCCTTGCACGTAGCGTCATCGTGTCGTCCGCCGCAGCAACGACAGCGGGAAACTGCCTCCTTGGGCCCCGTGACCCGGTTCACCTCTGAGCCTCCAGAGCTCTGCGTTATCTGTTTAGCCCCCTTTGCCGCGGCCTCCATGCTGGTCACGATCTTTACTGCTTTATCCAGCGTTAGTTCAGGCTCTTCTAGCAAACGCTTCCTCATTGCGTCGTCGCCGATGCCGTGGACCATCCTGTCCCGCAAGTTATTGTCCAGCTCACCGCCAAAATCGCAGGGCGCCGCCAACTGACGCAGTCCTGCCAAAACGTCCTTGACTGGCTCACCTTCCTGCTGTTCTCTGGAATACAACATGTAGCGCTGAACAATAACCGATGGTCTCGGCGCGTAGTGGTCGGTCAGCACCGCCAAGCATTCGACGAGAGGAACCCCGCTAGGCTTCCGTGGGGCCAGTAGCCTACGCAGCAGCGAGTACGTTGCTCGTCCACAGTGACTCAGGAAGACCGCCCGCCATCTTGCCTCTTCGATTTGGTTGGCAATAAAGTACTGATCCAGGATCTCAGCGTATTCGTTCTAGTCCTCCCCGACGTCCCCGGCAAACGGCTCCAACTTCGGCATCTTGGGGGCAGTGCTTAGCGGTTGCTCGCGATCCAGGAGAAAACAAAATATACGAAACTTGCCTAACTCATTTTAGTGGTTAATCCTCGTCGCCAATTGTTAAGTTCGTTCAACACAACATTTAATACATGTTAGGTTACTGACAACCAGCGGGCCGCCTTGGCCCACAACACAAGTGCCTTGGAACCCCATGGCCACCGCCTTTATTACAATGGCCGCTAACGCCACCAAGCGCCCGCCGCAGCCGCGGTGGCGCTACCAGTCAGACTATAACACTTTATTACTTTACTCAATTACTTTCGAGTTACTGAAAAACAACTGACAGAGGACTTGCAACGTCTACTACGTGTTTGTGGGGCGGAATGTATTGCCTCATCACCCTCAGAAAAAAGGTGTATTCTTGCACCCTTTGTCCCAAATAATACACCCCAAAACTTCAGTTCGACGTACAGCAACACTGACGTCAATCGGACGGTACTAGCTTTCACGAGACGCTTGATTGCCGCTTGGTACAACTTATTAAAATATCTATACTTTGTCTCATGCTACGATGGACTAAAGGCCAAAGCTACGGTCCGACAGGTCCAATTACGTTCCACGCTAAACTATGACATGCTTAACACTGATTAAGGGTTGACGAATAGTGCTCCGAATTAAAAAGTGCTGTATCATGTTTATAGCTTCGACAGTGCAAAGAGCTTGTATGTCGTGGCTCTCTTTGCAATGTAAAATTGATGAGTCACTTAGTGCCATTTGATTCGAACCACTGTCCGCCCATCCCCATCAGTGATCCGAGACGCGGCCACTGATAGGTGCATCGAAGCGCAATACCATGCTGTTTCTAAGTGACTCGTGATTGGATCTGCCGGTCCGTAGCTTTTGCCTTTAGTCCATCGTAGGATGAGACGAATTATAATGTACGTGTTACTGACAACAACAAAAAAATGATAAACCGCGGAGTTTTGTTGGCCCTATACTGCAAAACCGTAGTGTTTTCTTTCTGTGGTCTTTGATCCGTATTTTAGCTATTTAAAAAGTTATATCGCACCGTTATCAAGCCCCTCGTAAACTTTGGGGTCGTCTGTTCGACTATAGTGCACTGTATACGTCGAATTGAAGTTTTCGGGTGCATTATATGGGACAAAAGGGTGTAAGGTGGCACCTTTTTTTTGTGATCTAAAAGAAAACGCAAATAAAATACACTCAATACAATTCTAGGTTAATATCGTTAACAGGTCGAATTTTTAAAATAATAAATGACAAACTGATAAATTGGGTCCTGCGCTGTTCAACCGAGACAAAGTGGGATCTCCTGAATATGCGACGAATACATTTGGGCATTACCCTTAAGAAATCTGATGGAGGCACACCACACCATTCAAAATAATCATAGTTTATCATCGTCGAACTGCAAAACACTGCGCCCTCATGCCCGCACTGGCTGCTACTTGTCGGTAAAGGGCTCTCTTTTCTCATTAAAACGGGTAGCGAGAACAGTATCCTCTACTTGCGTTTGAATACCTTTCAAAGACTGCTGCTTAATGAAGGTTGCTATCCGAGCGAACTACCGACTTGACCTTCTTCCTTGATCACCAAATTGAAAAATGAATTCCCAATGTCGCAGCTGAATTGAGAATAAGAAAGAAGTTATCAAAAGGTGCCATCATTGGCAATCAACACCCGTCCACGTCTCAGGCGTTTGCGGCTGTTCATGTCTCTCTCAACTTGAGTGTCGGCCACTGCTTATTCCCGGAAAGGGCGTCTTCTTTTTTTCTAAAGCATTGGTCTAACTTCCCGCATGTGCAGTCCGCTAACCAGAATCTCAAGCTGCTCCAACTGGAACTTCCTCCGACATTCTCGCGCAGCTTCGAAGTCTGAAGCCATTTCGGCAGCGCTTCACTGCCAGCTTATCGCATGCCGTTGAAAGTGACGAGGGTTTCTGGCCAATCTCCGTTTAAACCGACAGCAGAGTGACACTGTATTTGCTCGAGTAATAACCGCGCTGTTTATAGACAAAGCCTGTGGGTCTGCTTTCCCGCGGAGCACCTGGATAGAGAATCACCGCGATCGGCAGGAAAATGAGAGCGATTTACAGGAGAGAGAGGACGTCTTCACGCGAAAATGCTATGTGCTGTGATCGTGCTTTTACGGAGGATCGTGTTCTCAACCTCGTTATTTGCTGCATTTTTTTAATTTTTTATGCAGATTTCTATTATAGGTTGTATGTGTGTTCTGCAGGGAAGTAGACGCACGGTCCTTGTTCATAAGTACGGCTATTATCTGAGCAAGTACGGTAATACTCCAGTTACAATAAGTTGTCAGTGTCGCATCGCCGACGCATCTTCTGCTTACACGAGCCCGCTAGTGGGAAGTCACGTGGTATAAAGTGCAACTGTTTGGCCCGCAATATTTACCTATTACAACGCTTAGGCGTGAGGAGAGGCCAGGCCCCACACTGGACTAGATGTGTTTGCGGGATGGGTGTGCTTAGGCGGCAACATCAATAAACAATCAACACAAAAGCAAAGCCCAGATTGTTTTTTTTTTTTTTTTTTTTTGGGGGGGGGGGGGGGGGTGGAGGGTGGACGGCCGACGTATGCACTACGGCTCCCGAGTCCTGACCATTTTGACAGTTTAATGGGCCAATATCTTGCTGATTTCTGTGAGTCGGCGCTCGAAGTACTACACACTTTTTCCACAAGGGCGTAGCCATCTTGAATGTCGTCACTTCTGGTATGCGGTAGAAACATCGTTTTGATCTCTCTACACCGCTGGAAGTGTTCGCAAAAAATGCGCGATTGTTACACATTTATGCTTTTGCCTCACCTCTATTTTCTCGCATATTCGAGGTTAAATGTTTTATTATTTTTTTCGCCCCGCATACCAAATACGGAAACCACGTGACTGAGAAGGAAAGGTAACGGAAAACATCTATAGTGTGTGTGCTTCTTGAGACAAACAGCGAAAACCAACAATCGCTTGTTCACGTTAACAGTGTTGCGCTCTGCACAATAGTGAAGTCTTATACCCGTGCCACACGGGCAACTCGAATGCCATTTACAACGAATGACATTCGTGCGATCGACGAATCGGCTCGCGATCTGTCGCACGTGGAATGCGCTACGCTTTGAGTGTCGCACGCTGATCGGCCGATCGTTCAAATGTCATTCGTTGTAAATGGCATTTGAGTTGCCCGTGTGGCTCGGGTATTAAGGCCGGTTCAGACACTTGCGTTTGAGTGCGTTTGACTGCGTTGCGGCGAGAACCGAAAGCGAGTCACCGGCACATCTGTGCTTCGTATGAAGCGTGGAATCCAATTCAAGGAATCTTCTTGGCACGCGATATAAGCAGCAGGGATGTCTTGGTGTCTCGCTGCCGCAACGCAGTCAAACGCAGTCAAAGGCAACTGTGTGAACCGGGCTTTAGAATAACGTAGGCAAGCACTTTGAGTAAGCAAAAATTAGCGTTGCCTTAGGTTTTATATTGCGACGCTATTTTTAGGTTACCCAAAGCGCTTACGTACGTTATTCTAAAACTTCCTTATAGTGAACGGGATCTTTTGAAGAGTAAGAAATCAGACAAGTTGACAGGGCATATGATTTCGACTTCATTTTGTTACGAGTTCAAGCACAGAAGCCTCGCGCTCACAGGAAAAATTTATAAACTACAAAATTCCATCGCCTTTGTTGAGGAAGTCGAGCAGGAAAATCGCATTATCAGAAAGGCGACACTCCAATTTTAATAGTTCGCGGCTGTCCCCTGGCCCGCACGACACCACCATTTGCAAGCTGCTTCAAAGATATCCTTGTCAAGGTTGATTAACGTAGAAGTTTGGGCTAGTTGGTATGCAGACATAATTAAAAACAAAACAGCGCAAATACGATGGACAAAGTATAGGGTAACCGACAGGGCACAGCGCTGTATCCTGTCGGTTACCTTTTACTTTGTTCTTGTCTTTGCGCTGTTTTGTTTTTAATTATGCCTTGTCAAGATCTGATCCCGTTTGATCAGATCGATGAAGCTGTTAATGTTCGGGTGAGCCCTCCCTGACACAGCTTTTATCTTAGGGCGCCATGTCTCCAAGGTTGTTTCGGGAGAGAGAGAAGTGGGGTGAGCAAGGAGGACAGACATTGGACACTTGAACCCAACCAACTGTTAACGAACAATACAAACAAACCGACCCAATTGATAACGAGCGATGGCCGAAGCGGGAAGGTTGTTTCGGGATAAGCCGAAATGGGAAAGGATGAAACGAGAAGGTCGTTTTGAGCCAGGTCGAAACGGGAAGGTACAAACGGGAAGGATGAATTGGGAATGGGTCGAAACGGGAACCACCCTTTCCTTTCCCTGGCTAGCACTCCCTTCGCTGCGAACCCACGTCTTGTGGAAGCGCGGATATAATGGCATCGCCTTCCTTCGGCCATTTTTCCCCCTTTGGCCGCATGGGAGAACTGTAATGAGTAATTGGAAGTAATTGGTTATTCAGAAAATAGTGGAATTAGTACACATATAAGTATTATATTTTCAAGAAAGTAATGGTTTAATTACTAACTTACAGAAAAAGTGACCGATTACAATTAATTCCGTCACTTGTAACAGAATACTTTTAAAGTGCATATAACTAATATAAAAAATAATAGTTTTAAACAAATTAATTGCATTTAGAGACAAGGCCTGCAATCCAGGGCCACGATAAGGATATAAATAATTAAAATTGCTATGATGTTTTCGATAGAAGCCTTTCAAGGCGAAGTCGATCGGTAAGCTACAAAGTAACTATAAATACCTTGGGCGTCTTAATAGAAAATTACATTGAATTTATTCATAAATATAAAAAAAACGAAAAAAACTAAGCAATAGTTTTTATTCTAAGCAAGGAATATTAGTAGAAGTTAGCTTCTTTAATAAATGAATTTGTAAATAAATCGGTTCGGTGTACAATAAGCTCATCACCAGGCGAACGAAACACTTTCTAGACGAAATAAAAATCGTCAACAAATACAACCGCCGTACCGCGGAATTCCGTAGCGCTAATGGTAATTTTTACTCATTGCTCGCTTCGAAGTGCCACAGCTGCAGTGCAAGATCAATACGGTAGGAACGCTCACAGATAAGTCATCATTCTGGAGAATATAATCAGATATGTGCAAGTTATATAGAATAGCTTTCTTTTGACTAGCTTTGTATAGACTTGCAGCAAGTCTACGTTTTGTCTATTGAAATTCAGGTGGCAGCGAAAACGCCAGTAGCAGTGACTGAATTATCACACCTGCTATGTACTCAAATAGCCAAAACGTTCTAGCCCTTTCCAATGTAACAATTATCTTGCATACAGCATGCGTTGTATTTCTTTATTTCTTTATTTATGCTGTCAATTTCACACCAAATGTTTTGCGGTTTATTGAGTTCATTTCATTCAACAATAGTGCGCTCAAATATTAAACAAAGTTACAACGGAGAGACCATACAGAGTCAGATTTGTGGGTTATATTAGCACAACGAACGAAGGGCATCAGGTGCGCCCCAGCGGAGGACAGTGGGAATAAATTTCGACCACCCGGGGTTCTTTCGACATGCAGCCGTAATCTGGGCTTCACGGCGCCTTGAGCGTAATAGGGCTCCGCCATATTGCTGCGGGCACTTCTGATGGGATTCAAACCCACCAACTAGGGACTCTTAATCCGGAGCTTAGCGTCGGAGCCACTGAGGCGGTGGAGAGACATGTAAAAAGAATGACTTTGCCGCGTGCGGTATCCAGGTGAAAAGGTTGCAAATGACACAAAATCCACACTGCAATGTAATCAAACTTATTTTATACAAAGTTTGAACCTACAAATATTAGTCTTTCCAGACAATTTTTAAACATGAAACGAATACGAGGACGATATTACCTGGCATCCTTTATAATTAAGTAATATATATATATATATATATATATATATATATATATATATATATATATATATATATATGGGTGGTTTCATCTCAAATCGTGCAGGCAAAAAGGGTCGAATTTTTAATTTCGCTGAAAAAAATATATGTTATGGCGTCGTCTCTAAAAACGCAGTAGCCACAAACCGCAAGTCCGTCGGATTTTTTGTTCTTGACTCACGAATTTTAAAAGAGGCCGCGGCGGAAAGCAGTGTTTTTCACATCCGTCGTGGGTCGGATGTTTCGCTCGATCTAACGTCGTGGATTTTCAGTCCACATTATATTTACTTTTTTCAATCACTCTGTAGACACAGATAAAACGCTCTAATACCATGAAATAATTTTAGGCGTTTTGCTTTTTTTCTGTAAAAATGTCAAAAACGCCCCCTCGGTCAATTGTTGACGAAATTTGACAATTAAATGCTGGCGATCTACTTGAGTTACATCAATATTTTTTATGTCCATGGAGAGCCCAAAACACGCTCTTTATAGATATTATAAAATCATATAGCTGTATTAAATATCCTTTGCGGGACGTTTACGTTAATGTTTTGCGAAAACCAAAAAGTACCAATTTTAAGATCGATTTTCTCAAAAAACCCATTTTTTATTTTTTTTTTATTTTTTGTTAAAATGTAGATATGATAGTTGTCTACTCAAAAAGCAAGTCGAGAAAGTGTATATTTTGTTTGTATGTTCTATATTTAAGCCTTAATATCGGAAAAAGACGTCTTCGTTTTGCAAGACCTAAGTCAGACAAAAAAAGACATGCGCTTCTATGAATTGTAAAAAAGTTTTCTTGAATTTTCGTCTACGTTTTGTAATCACTTATAAACGCATTTTGTGGTATTGAATAGTTATTTATGTTTTGAAAAGAGCGGGAAACCACGAGAAACATATCTAATCAAATCAGCAGGCCTAGTAGACCTTCAATATCGATGAGGCACAGACGTTGTATTTTTTCGATTTATAAAACTTTCACTGTAAACTACCATGACTAGCTATTAGCTGTCATATTACTAAGACATTAAAAATCACCACATCATTGATCTATTATGTACCATTCTTTCCGAAACCAAACGCTATAGGGTTTGTTCACCGCACTTCGCACAGATCACCAGGGAATGGCCTCTCACTTCCGTAATACACAAAAGTGATGACACAAAAACGATCCGAAACACACGGAGAGATTGTCACGGAGAAAGGGTAGGGAATAAAAATAAATAAATAAGAATAGAATTACCCAACTCCGATCTTAACGAAAATTGCGGTAAAAAAATAAAAGATTTAGGTTCGAGCGGTGGCAAGGCGATAGGTCCACGCCTGGTGGAGAGTCAGACAAAGAAGTCAACGACACGTAAAGGAAAAAAAAAATTAATTAAGGCAGAAAAACTCAGCCGCACGCGGCAAGAATAAAAACCAACTCCTCCGGGCATTCCCTAAAAGGGACACAACCAAATGTGTGCGAACACGCTCTCTACAGCACCGTCAGGCCGCTACGCCATTTAGAAATAAACCAAAAAAACAATGCTAACAAACAGTTAGTAACGAAACATAAAAAAAAAAAGTTCAGCAGAACCGCACCCGAGAAAAAAAGTTCAGCGGAGTGAAGAAACACTCACGAAATAAAATAAAAAAAAGTCTTAACTGACCGACGCCGAGTCCAGTCCCACGACACTGAAGCCTGGCAGGATGATGGCGTCCAGATGATGCTCGAATCTATTCTTCACTCTGTTCCGCACATCCGTCGGGACTGTGCGGAACAAAATCAAGAATAGTTTCAAGCAGCGGTGCGCCAGAAGGTAACCGAGACGTAACATGCCTCGAGCTTCATATCGTGAGAGGAGCTTTCGAGGTAGTTACTGCATGCAGTTACTCAAACTTCCTCTTTCCCCTTCCCTTTTTCAAAAGAACACGTCAACCGGCGCTAACTTTTCATCTCGGGAGAAGACCACTCTTCGCACGCGGCATTGTTTTGGCAGGCAGAACTGTTGTTGACCGTCGATATTGTAAGGCCGTGGTGTTCTCATCCTCCCAGGCACCAGTTCCTTTGCTTTCCCTTCTGCAATACTCTGACTGACTGACTGACTCCTCCTGGGTGGCCGTCACTGTTCGCCGCGTCAACGACACATTCGTACCATTTCACTCCTCGTGACACAGGGTGCGCTGCTCGCTTTACTGTCACGGGCCGTCCTACCTAACACACCGAGCGCGAAAGGTCGTGATCATCTGCTGGTTCCGAAAGGGCGGGACGTTAATATAGGCCAATGAAGGCCCCGAATCAATACGACGTCTGCCGATTTCTATGCACTAAAAATTTACGACGCCTGCTGGTCTGTTAAGAAGTGTCGCTTTCTCTTTTGAACTGCTCCAATGTAGCTTGCCGCCTACAATAAAATTTAAATGATCAATAATATAACAGGGTGGAACTACTGTATTTCATTTTTACGTGGGAGCTTTAAAAAAAATGCAAAAATATTTCAAAGTTTGTGAAGACGCGCAATTCGCAAGTCCCTTTCAAGCCGTAAAAACACGTTTTTGTACGATATTGATGCTTAAATATAGAACATACAAACAAAATATACACTTTCTCAACTTGCTTTTCGAGTAGACAACTATCATATCTACATTTTAACAAAAAATAAAAAAAATAAAAAATGGGTTTTTCGAGAAAATTGATCTTAAAATTGGTACTTTTTGGTTTTCGCATAACATTAACGTAAACGTCCCGCTAAGGATATTTAATACAGCTAGATCATTTTATAATATCTATAAAGAGCTTGTTTGGGGCTCTCCATAGACATAAAAAATATTGATGTAAGCCAAGTAGATCGCCAGTATTTAATTGTCAAAGTTCGTCAACAATTGACCGAGGGGGCGTTTTTGACATTTTTGCAGAAAAAAAAGCAAAACGCCTAAAATTATTTCATGGTATTATAGCGTTTTACCTGTGCCCACAGAGTGCTTGAAAAAAGTTAATATAATGTGGACTGAAAATCCACGACGGGAGATCGAGCGAAACATCCGACCCACGACGGATGTGAAAAACACTGCTTTCCGCCGCGGCCTCTTTTAAAATTCGTAAGTCGAGAACAAAAAATCCGACGGACTTGCGGTTTGTGGCTACAGCGTTTTTAGAGACGACGCCATAACATACATTTTTTTCAGCGAAATTAAAAATTCGACCCTTTTTGCCTGCACGATTTGAGATGAAACCACCCATATATATATATATATATATATATATATATATATGCTCGAATAATATTCACATATTCAAACATCGGACACCCAATTAATTTGCCAACCATCAGGCGAGTTTCCAAGTTATGTACCTCTAAGCGAGCTGAAAAAAAGAAAAAAAACATTCCAATATTATCGTGAAACGTTTGCCTTCCTGGAGGGGGAGGGAGGGGGGGAGGGGTGTGCCAAAAAACTCTGTGAAGCAGCCGATAGTGTTGGTGCTGATTGGTTGATTTTTTAAGCCACAATTATCGTCGGTACCGTCATTCCAGGAACTGTTATCAAGTATACTAGATGCCACGCGTTAACAGCCAAACTAACCGATGAAGAGCGCCGAGAGTGTAGGCGCCAGTCCCAAGAGAATCGGGCTGAACGAAGACGACGAGCTCCAACAAGCCAGGCGGGTTGTTAAACGATCACAACCCACACCCGAAGACGGGACTGCAGGCAACAACACCGAATTAGACACACACGACGATGAAGACCCACACACAACAGCCAGGACCGAACACGCCGAACGAGCAAAGCAGGCATCACCAAAGTAGCAAGATTCCGGGACGGTTCATGTGCCCGGCAGTTTGTTACACATTTTTATTTAATGTAACAACGCTAATATTTGAGGATGTTAATAAACTCAACTATATATATTCAAAAACACGCCCCCCCCCCAAAAAAAAACAAAAAAACAGCAAAAAAACAATCATCTAGGCCGTTTAATGTATTGAAATTGTGCGAGCTTCGTATTACAAATAACAGACATAAGTCACTTATATAACTACAGATTACTCCACAATTATTCACTGAAATAAAGGAAGAATATTTCAATGACAACTTTGGAATAGCAAAATAAAATTTTAAAATTGAGAGATCAAGAGATGTGATTTAGTCTGCAAGCCACGTGTTCCATCAAATTCCAAAAATATATTGTAGATAATAGATTCGAGAATTTTCTAGCGGGCCACGCCTAGTAGTTTCATCTTAGTTGAAAGTGCTCATTTGACATCTTCAAGCCGCCGATATTACTTTCAGCTTGGATCTCCCATTTCGTTCAGGGGCTCTTGTAGTCAGCGGGAGGCTCGAAAGTTGTCCTTTATATTTGAAACTTATCATTATCAGGACAGCAAAAGGGACATATTAAACTTTATTTGACCCCCCCCTTTCATAAGTATTGGGCTGTTTCCGAAAATGTTTGTGTCAAACTCGGTATTTATGTTTTTCACTTTTAAATAGAAGCTGAAAAAAAAAAAAAAAAACTTTTTGCCACTTTTTGAATTTGTGTGACGTTGTTTACTGCGACAAAGGTTTACTTCATTCGTCTAACAAGTTTAACCTGCTGCTGCTTTTCTCCCTCTGGTCCAGAGAAATCTGCGAACAGAGTGCGGTACACCCACACGCTTGCGGCTAGCGTGGAGCGTATGAAAAATAGAAAACCCACTCAACCAAAGACATTCTGAGTTCGATAACATTTTATCCTGCCGTACAAACTGCCGGATGAGTGTGCTCCAAGATAATGGGGGAACAGATTTCTTTTCTTTGTCCCATCCCAATAGAATGGCTGAATCCTGAGACCGATTACGCTGCTCATTCTCTTTGCGTGCCACAGTTTCACCGATAGTGGTCTGTGTGGTCTGTCTGCCGTGGTTGTGCAGCGCCTTTGATTGAGAGGACGTCCTGCGAAAGTGGTGTTCTAAGCCGCGACCCTCATTGTTACTGCAGCTTGATAAACGGCGGCATTGGTCGTATCTTCCTTCCTTGGCGGGATATACATTTCGGTCGTTACGGGCACGTAGTCCTCCTGCCTTTTCGGTCGGACAACGTGACTGCCGGCATCACGGCCTCCTGGAACCTTTTAGAAATATATCTGATGTCCTTCGGAAAACGGATGTCCGCCAGTATGAGAATTGCGTAGTGCCCTTGTTGTGGTAATTGTCTGAATAACAGATGAAAACCGATGCACGTCCTTGTTTTGAATTGCAAGGAAAGGTTTATCTGTACTTCTTAGGTACCTGCTAACTCCAGTTTCTCGAGTCATAACTACAACCTAGAACAATGTCTATGGACAAGCAAGCTAGTCGAAATATGGGAATAAATTGTATACTGATCTAATGGGATTGACGATTGCAAAGCCTCTAAAAGGCAAAGTTTGGCGGAGTCGGGATTCGAACTCCGGGTATGCTCATTACCGATGAGGCATGCTAATACACAAAACCCCCCCGCGTGGTGCAGCGGTCAACATACCTCACCTGTAATGAGGAGGCCCGGAGTTCGAATCCCGGCCCTCCAAATTTTGCCTTTCGGCGGCTTTGCAATCTTCATTCCCGTTCGATGAGTATACGGAGCCTTCATCTGCATATATCGAATAAAATTTGCTTTGCAGAGACAACGAAAGAACAACAAAAAATGACCCTTTACAAGTAATCCTGAAGTAGGTAACGGTATTTTATGGTCCAAAGTTCATTCTCTAACATATTATTTTGTGAGCGCGCGAATTCGCTGTTGAGCCGAGCTCGGGGTGCGCTGTGTTTACTGAAGGAATGGTCTGTAATGCGGTCACGAAGTTAGGGCCGAGTCATATGGCGCTGTTAGAATGTTCATTAATCAACGCTTTTTGTGACAGTCTATGTAAACACGTGCTTAAGTGGTGATATTATCCTAATCCAAATTTTAAAGAACTCAAGTGTGCTCACTTCCCTGCGCACATGTGGATGGTGTATAGATGAATCCTCGAACATAGGCAAAATGAGTCAATAATTATCACGTATATGTCAACTTCCTAACAATTAAAGCACGGGTAGCCAAGTTTGTTAATTATTTTCACCATCAATAAACGTCAGTATAAACACAACTTGCATCTGTTCTTTTTTTTTTTTATCTAAATGCAGTTCGGCTGCTGGAAACGCCGAACACTGATCTGGAGTGAGTGCCTAGGACAATGAGCAAGGTATCAAATAAACATAAAGTGGTGATGATAAAGACCGTCCGTAGCGCACGTTTTCATATTTGTTTGTAAGTTCATCGAAGATCAAAAAACTGCAATGCCAATAAAATATTTCAATCGATAAATTGGATGCGCGCCGCACAAGCTGCATCGGCCAATGAGTATTTCATATTGGGAGATACTCCACATGCCTTCGCAGTCCACGACTTACCTCAACCAAAACGCGACATCCTAAAATTTATTTTAGGATTATAGCATTAAAGGCTTTAATCTTTTTAAACAACGCTTACATTCTGAGAACTGGAGTGTGGTGCTGTCTTGGTCTAATTACTTCCTTGAAACCTTCAATGTGTGTGACCGTTGCTTTCTATGCAAATTGCGGAATGTTCTCCGCATATCTGAACCCACAGTTATCATCCAAATAATGAAATAATAAATAAAAAGGGCCATCAACCTTCACTATATGACAACTCATCAATACTTTAATATAGTTTCAACTCTAAAAACAAAGTGAATTAACGAGGACTCTGAAGTATGCAAATATCCATATGTGATATATCTATACAATTTAATCTAATATAATAAGATATCGCATGTTGTATGAAGAACATTAGTAGCTTGATTAAACAAAAATGACACGAAGATAAAATAAACAAATATCGACCTTGAATGCATCGATGTGAGTGGAGCGTCTTTAGCGGACACATTTAACAAATTATTTTGTTACACTTGTCCGAACAACAGACTATGCAGATGCTTCTACGTGGTGTTTTTTAGTATTTACAGATTTGTTTAAAAACGACCGTGAAAGCTACACTCATCTGGTCCGTGCACGGGAGTAATACCGTAAGGGGCACATGATATAGGATGATAAATAGGTTAATGGACTAATACCCGTGCCACACGGGCAACTCGAATGCCATTTACAACGAATGACATTTGTGTGATCGACGAATCGGCTTGCGATCTGTCGCGCGTGGAACACCCGACGCTCGGAGTGTCGCGCGCTAATTGGCCGATCGTTCAAATGTCATTCGTTGTAAATAGAATTCGAGTTGCCCGTGTGGCACGGGTATAAATAGTGTTAATCACATATAAATTTGGGAAAATAAACACATGAGTATAATTATGAACTTAACTAAGCGTCATTGAAGGCCACCAAATCATTCAATTTTATTAAGATTTGGAGCGTGTGAGAAGCCCACTCGTGCACCAGGCGCGAGGCTAGCGGTGAGACAACACGGATGATTGCACCACTGCGCGCTAAGCATTCGCGTTTTCTCGCCAACAGCCTTGAACCTGTTGCAAGAGTGGGAACTTTAGCGCACCACTAAATTTCCCACGTGGTCCAACATTTTCTTGTTATGTTTTGCTTCAGTAGCGTTAGATGACGTTCAGCAAGATTCAAATTAAAACCATGTGTTTATTTTTACCAATTAAGAGTTCATAAACAAATTTAGTTAGTTATCCGACTTATCGTGAAAATGAACCCCTTTATATTGTTCCCCTCACCGCCATAACTCACTTGCACAGACCGCATTAGTGTAGCCTTAACGCCTTTTCTTATTTTATCAAATATGTAAAAAAAAAAAGCGTGCCAAGTGTTGTTTTTTTTTTCATTTAGCTTCCTTTCACAACTAACAAAGATAAAATATTTTTGTTTTTGTTTAATTCAAAATATGTTGCCGAAATTGCTGTTGTCGCCACGCTGATTCTCGACAAAAAGCGTTATTATTTAGCGCAGGAGTTCCAACTCACCGAGGGACGGGAATTCCAACCTCGCAACGGTTCACATACTGCTGTTTTCGGAGGGCCAGTCTGGTCTCCCGGTGGTCAATGGTTTGGGGATGTAGCCACCACAGCTTCCCTCGATCGGCGCCTACGGTGCGCATATTTCTCCCTCCAAAGAGCCAATCTTTCCTTCCGGGTGTCCGCGGTATCGCGCAAACGACGTTGTCGCTGCGCCTCGCTTTTATGTTGTCGCCTAAGCTTAGCCATCTCCACGGCCGCTCGATCCCTTCCTCTCCCGCTCCCGCGGCGCGTCATCCGAAGCGTGCCAGAAGACACTTTCTCTCTTGTATGATAGAAAGTGGACGTAACGAGCAAACGACGGGAGCGGAAAAGCACGGCGGGAACCGCACTGCGGCATCACGAAACCAGTCCAGTCCAGTCCAATCCAGACCACGACCGTCCAAACGAAGGACTGCTTTATTCCCCCTGGCAAGATATGCTAACACATTTAAAATAGTCTGCATCCCGATATATATATATATATATATATATATATATATATATACATTTTAAAACTTGAATCGTGGTCAAGTGTTCTCAGGTTTGCGCTTATTTTTAATCTCGCTCTTGATAATTGAACTTTCCCGAAAATTCCAGCTAGCCAAGGTCAGGTGATAGTAAACCATAAAGCATAGGATGAAAACAACTTGAGAAATGTTACGCTTCTCTGTTCTACCCGTATTATTAAAGGGTCTAAAATATAACTTTAAAAGTTACATAGTTTCTGAAAAAACGTCTTCTTTGAATTCTTATGCCGTTAGAAAAAACTTTTCTGAGAAATTTTCCTTCTATTGAATTTGATTTGGATAGTTAATTCTTAATTATTTCAGTGTTTTAGAGCTATACTTTATCTCCAACTAAATATTTTGATGTAATTATTCTCCTAAGTATAATCATGATTTTATGTATAATGAATCTCTAAAAGTTAAAAAGAAAATTAAGAGTTTTAATCATTCGTTTTTAGCAATATTCCCCTTACCTTCATTACGGTGTTCGCGGTGTTACTCTAGATTATTAAAAGTTGTCCTCAATGAAAAACTATTAGACGTCAGGCGACAAACAGACGACGTGGCGCAGGTTAGTTAGTTGCGGCCACTTCTTTTTAATTTGTGCATCAATGACATTGGAGTATTGACCATAATCTAAGTTTTATTATCTATGTTGATAATAGAGGAGTTTATTTTAGTTGACACTAACTAAATTGACTAAAATTGTAACTAGCGCAAATCATATTCCGAATTAGCTTACTCAACTTGAAACTGAAAATAAGCTTTCATGATGCAAAAGCAATACTTTACAGATGAGAAAATAGAAATTGTTCTTATAAGTCCCTTCTTTATCTTTGTTAGATTTAAACACATTTGCAAGGGTATATGAGAGCTCAATATGCATTACAACTAAAGATAAACCCTAAAAACTTTGCTAATTTGTAAAAGTATCTAAAAATGATTTTAGATCTGCTCCTCCATTGTTAATAAATGGCCAACTCATCGCGGCTGTTAAAAGAATGACTACATATCTCAATGAATATTTATAGTCTGTTCTTTTTATTTTAGTTTACCACTTCACGATGTTACAACAACGTGCAAACGATGACGCAACATATGTTAAGTATACCTATTGAGATGACGTATATTGGAATAGCTTTCTTACTACGAGAACTTGATGTGCAGAGATCAACCGGACCAAATAACCCTTCTCCTGTTACACTGAATAACTGTTCTGAAGGGTTGGCAAACAATATTGTACTTTTAGCATATCCTTAGAGTATAAAAAGCCTCTAAACGATTGAAAAATTGCAAATCCGTAAGCAGTTCACAAATCAGAAGTAAAAAACCGGTGGGGAAAATTATAGACAATTTTTTTTTTTTTAACGCGCATATTTCTAAAACTTGTGTAACGTGCAATTTATGGTAACCTCATTGTTCACTTGAACGTAAAAGGTTTTTTTATTCGATGTCGCTTTTGTTTTGGAGCATGTGTGCGTATACTGTACTAGTCGACTTCATGTAGACGGTGCTTGCTTCGACCTCATAAACAAGCCTGAAGTCTGGCTCGAGGGGAGCATATTCAAGCAGTTTTTAGGGAAGTTTGACAACTCACGTTCGTTTGTGCCAGATTCTACTAACTCGCGGGAAAATGGCTTACATTCTTAAAATGTATTATCAGAATGTTTGTGGTTTGCGAACAAAAGCTAATGAACTCAAGTCAAACGTTGCTCATTACTGTTACAATTTAATCTGCTACACCGAAACTTGGCTTTTAAAAGATATATCCAGCACCTTGTATTTTAATTCTTCCTGCATTGTACCTCGGAGAGACAGAGATTACGTTACGACAGGCAAGAAATTGGGCGGCGGTGTTTCAATTGCTATTGACGAGTCAGTGGCACCTTGCCGAAGGACCGATCTAGAAACCTATAAAGAATGTCTGGATTAAAATTTTATCAAGTGACGGTTTAAATTATCTGATTGGAAACTATTCTTCTTCTTCTATCATAGACCAAAACATATATTAGAGCGCAGCTCTTAGGCGCATGTATCTGCGAATAGCGGCGTCGCCGTCGCTGTTGCCGTCGGCGAGATGACCTCAGCACAAATTCAGTTTCCCCGCTAAATTTAGCGGGAAATCGAATTGGTGTTGAGGTCACGTAACGTCCATTTTCCTGTTAAATCTAGCGGAGAAACTGAATTTGTTAATGGGAGACGTGACATGAAATCATGTGACTTCATTTTCCTTACTAAATTTAGCGGGGAAACTGAATTGGTGTTGAGGTCACGTGGCGAGAATTTTCTAGCTAAATTTAGCGGGGAAACTAGGAGGAGGGGGGGTTATGGACAAGGAGGATGAGAGGGTACGCAGGAGGAGGAGGGGAGGTTACGGAGAAGGAGACGTATATATTGTGAGGAGGAGGGGAGGAGGAGGGGAGAAGTAGGAGAGACGAGGAGGAGGAGGAGGAGGCGAGGATACGGAGGGGAGATGAGGAACAGGGGAGGGTCGGATCCTCCTCCTCCTCCTCCTCTCCCCTCCGTACACTACCCTCCTCTTCCCCTCCTCGTCCTCCTCCACCTCCTCCATAACCCCCTCCTCCGTACCCTCCCCTCCTCCTCCTGCGTACCCTCCCGTCACGGTATATCGCATAATAAAAAATGAAAACCGTTTACAACTCCCTGTAGTGCCGAATTAGAGCGCAGCTCTTGAGGAGGAGGGAAAGGTACGGAGAGGGGGCTATGCCCCTCATTCTCCCCTGCTCGCCTCACATTTAGAGAGAAATTTTCCGCTAAATTTAGCGGAAAAAACTTCCCGCTAAATTTAGTGGGGAAATCTTTCCGCTAGATTTAGCGGGTAATTTTTTTCCGCTAAATTTGGCGGGGAATTTTTTCCGCTAAATTTTGCGGGGAAACTTTTCTGCTTAATTTGGGGGAACATTTTCCGCTAGATGTAGCGGGGAATTTTTCCGCTAAATTTATCGGGGAAATTTTTCCGCTAAATATACTGGGGTACATTTTCCCGCTATGTTTTATTATACTATAACTTATTATATTTATTATACTATATATATTTTATTATACTATTTTATTACTATAAATTTACCGCTAAATTTAGCGGGGAAAAGTTTCCCGCTAAAAGTAGCGGGAAAGTTTTTCCACTAAATTTAGCAGGTAAATTTTCCCGCTAAATATAGTGGTAAAACTTTTCCCGCTAAATTTAGCGGGGAATATTTTCCGCTAAATATAGCGGGGAAAATTTTCCCCTAAATTTAGCGGGGAATTTTTTCGCTAAATTTAGCGGCGAATTTTTTGCTAAATTTAGCGGAAAAATTTTCTTCCGTTATATTTAGCGGAAAAATTCCCCGCTAAACAGCGGGGAATTTTTTTCGCTAAATTCAGCATGGAAATATTTTCCGCTAAATTTAGAGGGAAAATTTTCCGCTAAATTTAGCGAGGAAGTTTTTCCGCTAAACCTAGCGGGGAATTTTTTTCGCTAAATTTAGCGGGAACAGTTTTCCCCTAAATTTAGCGGGGAAAATTTTCCGCTTAATTTAGCGGGGAAATTTACCCACCATGCACTGCGCGGTTACGCCGCGGCGACGCCGACGCCGACGCCGCTCAAGCCGGAAACGGGCGCCTAAGAGCTGCGCTCTAAAATGCCTCAAGAGCTGCGCTCTAATTTCGCATACAAGGATCTGTAAACGTCTCAATTTTTAGAGTGCAGCACTTAAACGACCGTTTCCGGCTTGAGCGGCGTCGCCGTCGCCATCGGCGTAATTGCGCGTTGCATTATGGGACGTTTCCCAAAATGACGTCACACGTGACGTCAAGCGTGACTCTCGTGACGAGGGGATAAGAAGGAGGAGGAAGGGAGAGGAGGAGGAGGGTTGAGGAGGAGGAGGAGGAGGGAGGAGGAGAGGAAGAGCAGGAGGAGGGGAGATGCCAGCTTCCCGTTCGGCAAGCAAGTGCTAACACTATTAATAAATCACAGGGAGGCACGTACAAAAGCGTGCTGGTTAGCCAAATGGCCATCTACGTGGGTACGTGTCTGTGCTGTACCCATCGATATTTGTGGCACGTCAGACGAAGTTGGTAAATTGTGTGCCGCCAAGGTCGACAACGGCTTGCTCCTGGTAGGTCTGTATCTCTGGCCTACAGCACTCACCAAATATTTCGTTAAAGACAAAGCAGAACTTCATACCAGTCATGCAGGGAAACATGCCATTGGCCCCGAGGGGCGTGCACTCGCTGTTCTGCTGTGCCATCTCGGGGGAGCACGCTCAAGACTAATGCTGCGGAAATCAAAAACGCCGAGCAGTCTTCGACAGATCCGACAGCAAGTAGGATGACATCGAAAGTATCACGTGCTTCGTCAAAGTGTTGACGCTAACGCTGTCTCGTTCTCCCGCCTTGCTCCTGCAGTCCTGTTTCCTGGCACCGGCAGAACTGATACAAAGTGGAGCTTCCAGATCTCCGGACAAACCGTGAGCGAGAATACCACAATATAGATGTATATATACCTTTCTCGGATTGTTTAGCACGGTATATCGCATAATCAAAATACCTCAAGAGAGGAGGATTAGGAGGGGGAAAGGAGGGGAGCAGGAGGAGGAGCAGAGGAGGATGGGAGGAGGAGGGGAAGAGGAGAGGAGGAGGGGGAGAGGGGTGGCATACCTCCTCTTCGTACCCTTCCCTCCTCCTCCTCAATAGCGAGAAATTTACTGAAAATGTCCCGCTAAATGGGGGAGTAGGGGAAAGGGTACGAAGAGGAGGGTGTGCCCCCCCTCCTCCTCCGTACCTTTCCCTCCTCCTCCTCAAGAGCTGCGCTCTGATTCGGCATTACAGGAAATTGTAAACATCTTTCATTTTTGTATTGACCACTTCAGAAACATTCAAAAGAACAGATTTTTCAAACTACCGCGTTTATATTTACGGTGATTTTAATCTTCCTGGTATAGACTCGTCACCAACACCACCAGTGTAAACTCGGAAACGACTAAGAATAGCAATTGATTCTATCCAGTTTAACGGACTTTGTCAGAACAATCAGCTGATAAACAACATAGGGAACGTTCTTGTTACATTTCTATCAAACAGCCCTATAGAATGTATTGAGTCCGTCAGCGACGCCCAAGTACATCCTGATGTTTTACATCCTCCGTTTCTTTTTTTCCTTTTACCATTTGCGGCGATTATTTGGGGATGTACTGGTTTCTTAGAAATTTTGACTGGTCTACTGTAATAAATGACGAAAATGTAGATACTGCTACAGACACTTTTACTCATATCATTAAGAATGAAATGGACATGGTTATTCCGAAACGAAACTTTAGGTAACCAAAGTATCCGCCTTGGTTTTCTGAAGAATTAAAACACTACATGCATAAAAAAGACAGTTCCACAATTGTATCACAACAATAGTTCGGAATTATGGTACAGTAATGCCCGTGCCACACGGGCAACTCGAATGCCATTTACAACGAATGACATTCGTGTGATTGACGAATCGGCTCGCGATCTGCCGCGCGTGAAACGCCCCACGCTCGGAGTGTCGCGCGCTGATTGGTCGATCGTTCAAATGTCATTCGTTGTAAATGACATTCGAGCTGTTCCTGTAACACGGGTATAAGTTCGGCAACTATCGGACACTTAAAAGAATTGTTCAAACATAAAAAAACACAAATTTATATAGTGATAAAATTTAAAAAAATCAACCGAAAACCAGGAGAGTTTTGGAAATTTGTCAAGCAGCACACACGGGAAACAAAGAACAATGTATGTTTACGGACTGACAGTGGATACATATTTTCTCCTTTAGAAGTCGCAAACCTTTTCCAAGGCCAATTTCAAGAGTGCTACTCTTCAAGTGTATTTTCAGGTAGAGCCAAAGTTAACCATCTACACTCTTAGAAAAAAGGTCATGGATAGTCCTCCCTTAAAGGAGGAACGGTCTTGTAACCTATGTTCCTACAGAAAGGGAGAAACCTTCGTCCCTGAAGCAGGGGAGCAAATAGTTCCTCCGTCGCCTGCATCTCATTATGGCGGCCCTGAATCGAGCAACTCGAGCTCAATAAGGCTTAACGAGGACGCTACGTCTCTTGTACGGGACGAAAGGAGCAGCAAATAAAAGCGTAACACGAGCTTTCCGCGAACTGTCTTTATTTCCGAAGCCAGGTTCCCCCCGCAGGTACAGAAACTTGCGTTTCGAAAGCAGCTACTTAGTCTTCTCGTCCCCAGCACTGCGATGTTAAACGGAGACAACCGAGAACCAGTTACTTCGCGCACTTCACGTCTTACCTTTGCTGTTCCTCGAGTCACAATTCTTTCACCAACCGCACATCACGGAGGAATGGCAAACCAATCCGCGAAACCAAAAGCCGCTCTCAAAAAAGCAAACTCGAAGCCGCTGTTCACCGCGTAGCGTGAAAGAAGGTTAAATCGCTTGCCACCAGATAGCAGGGTCAAACACAGTAATTGCAACCAGCATAGCTAGGCGGCGATAGGTACCCCCCAATTCATGTTCTACAAAAAAATATTTTTTTATTTTGCTCAGGCTATCCTTGCGCTTTCGGATCCTCTACTATACACACATTACGTATACTACAAGCATCAGGTGAACATACAGTAACATACACACACATGGCACATACAAATGTCAACACAACGGCACACTAACCCGAACACTGCACCCGAGCTTTGCGTTTCTGGCTTTTATACTGATTGTTTGGAACGTACGAAATTTTTCGGTGACTCCCTAAGCAATAAAAAATATTCCCAGCATGTTGATCTTTTCCCAGCAATGTAATACCACTGAGAATATTTCGAATGGCTCAGGGGATGAATCTCTTATGAAGAAGTAAACGCTCGATCATGCCGTAATTATTTGGAAGCCAATAAATCAAGCCGCTCCAATGCGGCTCGAAGCCATGAGTTTGTTTCCCCGCACGGCGCGTCGTAGCCCGTATTTCTATTGTAGTTTGTTTTTCTATTTGTGCTGTTCGCGCACGGCTTCAATTGCCGTCTTGAATTAATCTCTGTAGAGCGGATATTCACTCAGCTGGAAGTGATGCTTCACGGGCAGAGAAATCGCTTTTCGATCAACTTGAATGCAGTCAAAGCCGCGACTTTCGGCAGGTGTTAAGTGTACGGAGCTACACCGTGGCGAGCTCGAAAACTTCTAGCGCTCATCCCAGCGCGCCACTTGGAGGGCAGTTTCTCCAGGAACTGTAGTATATTTAACAAGCAAAATAAAGGGTAGCTTTTTTTTTCTTTTTCGATTTTACCTACTATTCTTTTTTAATGCTGAAATTCCACACTGTACGTATATATACGTGCTTTCCGTCATAATTTCGTACTTTTCAGTCCTTTCCACAGAGCGCAATCGCTCTCGTGGAGGAGACAACCGACAGTCACATTGGCCACAGTACGATAGGAGCTTACTGTTCAGACCAGCGTTCCAACATGACTATCCGCACGTCGACCGATTGCACCTAATCCCTCAAGTGGTCTAAACTCTTTAATGTAAAGCGGAATGTCAACCTGCGACACCCCGCCCCCTCCGATCACGGCTCGGCCAGCGGCATCAATGCCCGACAGTTTACGTCACCTCATCTTGTTGTTACACCACTGATACGCGAACACACGGTCACATCGGCGATAATTCCAGTCTTCTGTTCACAACGCACAACACTGCCATCACGATGTTGCTGCTATGTTGCTGACACGCAGAAATACAAAGCCACGTTGATTGCCGGTTGGCACTCGGCATCGGAAAACAGAACCGAACTCAGCACGGAAGGCACCCAGGCAGCCAGCAGCAAAACCTGCCGGTCTTGGACGCAGTTCCTGCGATTTCCATAACGTCGAAAACGTCGACGCAGATCCGCGTGGTTCCGCTACTGTAGTTTCGCGTGGGCTGGCGTGGGGTGGGCAGGGTGGGTTCCGCAATCCGGAGACGGCGAGACGGCGATCTTACCCAGTGTACGTAGCTCTGCTGGCACTGCTCCGGAACTTCGCTGTTTTTAGCGGCTTCGTTTGCTCGTTTGATAAAATTAGTGATAAAAACATAAATGCAACCGAAACGTTCTGCACGTTTGGACTAGAAGACGGAATTAACGGTGGCCTTCGTTGCCGCTGAAGCTCAATCAACTCAACAACTTTTCTTAAACAACGTGTGCGACGTGCTCGAAAAACGAAACCGAAAGAATATAAGTCAGGAGGGCGAAAGCTTTCTGCCGTCTGCCTGGAGAAGGAGAAAAACGTTTCGTTCCTCCCTTTTTCTCGTGTCCGCTTGGGGGCGCGCCAGTAGAAGGGAGGAAGACGCGCCGTTGCTACCTTTTTCCTCCATTTTTTCTTAGAGTGTAGGTTGCCAGGATTCTTTGGCGATCAGTCGTGTTGACACAAAAGATATTTTAAAAGCAATAATGAAACTAAGTTCTCAGTTCGGATAGATATGATGCCAAGCTAATTGTTAAGTGTTTAGCGAATGTTATAGCTTCTTTTTTAAAACACACAATTCACCTGTTTGTGAAAACAGGCATTTTTCCAGCTTCACTGAAAAGGTCAGTCGTTGATACGATACACCAAAGTGGCGATGTGTGAAAGGTAAACAACTACAGCACTATATTATTGTGTGCTTTTTCAAAGGTTTTTGAGATGGTTATTTACTCGCGTGTTTCCTATTACTTTCCGCAGAAATTGAGCAGTTTACAACACGGCTTTTTTAAGGGTCGGTCTGTGGAAACGAATCTCTGTTCGGTTCTTGAATTTACAGTTCATATAGTTCATTCACGTGGTCAGGTCGATACTGCGTATTTCGACAGGACTAAGGCTTTTGACAAAGTGAATCATGATTTTCTTTTGTATAAGGTGTTCGTGTGACTTTTGAGTTAGTTCAAGACGTATTTGACTCAACGTTAGAGCACTGTTAGGATTTCAGACAGCTATTCTGATGCTTTTATACCAATATGTTAATTGGGTCCTTCAGGGATTGAACTTGGGACCTCTCCGATTTCTCGTCTTCGTAAACGACATAGAATTGTGCGTACGAAATTCACACTTATTAATGTTTGCTGACGACATCAAGATCTTTATGAATGTATGGCCATCCTACCACCGCAGTCTTCTACAAGCCGATATACTACGTATATCTCAGTGGTGTTCTGAATTTTTGTTTTTGCATCTGAATCCAAGCAAAACAAAAAATTATGTTAATGTTTCGAAAACGCGATATATTATCTTACACTTACGTACTCCAGTCTGCCACTATCGCACGAGTCACTGGGGCTCGTGACCTTGGGATCTTCTTTGATGCCACACTATCTTTTTCTTATCATGTCACAGAGATTGTCTCCTCTTCCAAGCGGATGCTGGGTTTGTTATCTCGCTTATCTCGTAAATTTAAGAATCCTTTCTGCTCGACACGCTAAATCGATCAATGGGAAAGGTTTAACCCATTCGCGAGTCCAGGATCAAGCAGTATTTCGGTGAAAACGTCTCACAAACACAAAACGGCGAGAGACGTCTCGTGGCCTCTGATGTGCTTGTCCGCAGTGCTCCTTCGTTCGCCGGTCGATGCCACGGGCGTTGTCTTTCTCTTTCGCGATATATCACGCAGCACAGACATGACTAATATCAGGTCAAGAAGGAAGGGGAGGGTTGAGCTGGTTGAACCAGCTACAAAAGGCAACCATTTTCGTACCCCGCATATTTTGTCAAAGTTTGCTGCACTATGAACTTGCACGGGTCGAACTCACAATCCCTTCCTTACAACCTCCTTTCGGCTAAAGATCCTCCTGCACCCCAATGGCCTTTGGCTGCTATACGTGTAAAGACAGGATGTATTCTTACGGGCGTGAGCTTCTCGGCTCCGCTACGAAATAAAAAAAGAAAACGCTAAACCAATCCGCCGTCGGGACTCGTAACCAGAACGTGTATCCCGCCTCTCCTCTTCCCTCTCCGCCGGCAAATGGCATACGGCACGTCGAGTCGAAGAACCCAACGCCACCCACCGGACCCGCGCGGAAACCTGATCCGAAATTCGGCCGTATAGAGACGCAGTGGGTGGCCCGCCGCCGTCGCCAGCGGAGGCTCCCGACCACAACAATAGCCGCGGCGCGAAAAGAAACAAACGAGGAGGATCTCGAACGGCGGCAAAAAAACAAAGGGGCCTCCCACGTCCCCCTCCACCGCCGCCGCCGCTTCCCCGCAGGGCCCCGGGCCTCGGCCAGGTAACAAGCGTACCGAAACGTGACGCCACCCCACCTGCTAAAAAGATCACGCTCGTTTATTAGCCGCCGCTCTTCCCGACCAAGCAGACCCCCCTCCCCCTCTTCCAAAGTTGGCTATCTCGGAAAAACAAACCAACTAACCTCCACCATAGAGTCATCTCGGCCGGAGGCCGGTAAGGGCCTCGCGCCGAGCGCGAATTCCGGCCCAATGTGGTACACGCCGAGCGGCGGCGGCGGCGGATTAGCTCGCCGTTGCCCCCTAACGCAACAAAAGTGCGGAGAATCGATGAAAACATCACGACCAACTCGCGCAGAGACGCCGAGTATCAAGGGGGGAGGAGAAGCGGGCGGTAATTATTATAATGGCACCCGCGATGCTGGCCTGCAGAGTAGAGCCCTCACACTTGGCCCTGTGTGTACATAGGTATACGAGCCTATGGACGTTACGACCTTACGATGCACCGTGAAGAACGCTACGAGTCACCCCAGCCGGTTCGGCGCTATTAAATTGCACCGCGTGACTACTCGCTCCGTTTCTCCAGAATGCCACGTGACACTTGACGCGGTCTCGGATTGGCTCGGACGGATTGTAACGTCTCCTCCGCGGTCCATGGATAAGGTTAGAGCGGAGTATAAGGCGCATGTGAGCGCGTATAGGGCGAACCGGGGGGTACATAGTGTGCCAGCTCTGTTGCTTCGGCGAGAGAAGACAACGCAGCCGATTGGTTTGCCTCTGGGGGCCGAACCGTGGCAATCGGGGATAACGAAAAAGCGTGATTCGATGAGCGGCCGAGCCGGACGCGTGTTTGTCGGGAGGATGGGGAGCCGTGGCTCGTGCGAGGGGACCGCGGCGGTGAACGGCGGGAAATGCTCCCCCACCTCGATGCGGCTCAGCGTTCGGACTTGGTGGTGTGGGCCGCGACCCCTCCGGGTCAGGCGCATCCGTGTTCCGGGACCCGCGGAGGCTTTTGATAGGCTCTCGGATAGAGTCGTTTTCACGCGGGCCGATGGGGAGGGCTGTCGTTGTATGCTCGCGTGCGTGTGCAGGCCGGCTCGAGTGGTGTGAGGAACATGGACGCTGCTTTCACCTGTGCGGTGACCCATCGATAATCGTTCGGCTTAATTGTTTAGGCGGGCTCACACAAAAAAAAAAGAAAAAAAAAAAGAAACTAATCAAAATGCGCAACTGTTTAACTTTGTAAAATATTAAGACCCCGTGGAGCTGAAAAAAGCGCCGAATTCCGCCCGGCGGTGGCCGCTCTGTGCGTGGCCTTATAACAGCGGCTGTTGCGCCGCGCGCAAAGCGAGCCTGCCGCCGGACGAGTTCGTCGGTTGTCCGCCGCGTGTTTCAACGCGTAGCGTTAAGGAGCTCGTGTCGCGGAAAAGCCGGCGTCGGCGTCGGTGGCGTTGTGACGGGAAAATCCTGATTGTTCGATAAGGTCATGACGTCACAGCCACACGACCTCGAGCAGGAATTTCAAACAACCCGCAGCCCTCGCGTGAAACGTGACGTCACGTGTGGCATGAAAGTGCATAAAAAACGTTAAATGTAACAAGAATTAAACGTCGCCGCATGTCTCAAATGATTTCGCTTTATAAAGTGATTCATTTGCCTTAGATAAAAATTGGGAGAACTTTAGGCTGGATTCGAAACCACGAGCCTTCAATTGCGAGCCAGACGCGTCACTGACTCGGTCATGTCCGCCACACTTCCTGCTCGACGGCAGGACGAGCATGAGAAGCGAATGAGAAGGCGATGCGAACGGGGCCCGGTAACGCTATCGCATTCCACTCTTAAAGGAGAAGCTTAAGCGTCCTTTCAGTTTTTTCTCCATGGTGTTCTATCTCTAGAACCTACTTTGTTGTCCCTGCAATAACGTGCTGAATAATTTTCGTTATCTTATGGTAAGACAATAGACAAAAGAAGGTTATTACCCCAGTGTCAATAGATTCAGTTAGTTCAACTTTCGCGTTGCAGATTAATCTTCTACTTCTTCCATGTCTTTCTCTATTTTTCCCCCATCTCATATTTCTAGCAGACCACTGGCGCAACTCGGTTTTCAATTCGGCGATACTTCTTTTTTTTTTCTCGCGCGCTTCATATTGTGACTAAATAACTTAAAAAAAAACATGTCTATCGGTCAGGTTGGGTAATAAATTGAAAAGTTATTTCAATGTACCTTCAAACTTTCTCAAAGCTGGGCTATGCTTTGAGCCCGCCCCCCTGGGCAGCAAAACAAAAGCAAAAGCAAAAAAAGAAGAAAACAAAGAGCAAATTTTTTAACTATTTTTGTCTCCTTTTACAATGAAGGCAACAGCACGCCTGATTAAACCGCTTGGTTCATGTTCAACCACAGTGCGGGAACGTCGTTACAGCGAGACGATCCAGCCTTAGTGCGGATCCCGGGGAAGTCCCCCGTCACTTTTGCCCCGGCTCCTGCAATATTTATTTGTCTATACTGCCACCATTCAATATAAACGAGAATGCAGAACGCAGGAAACGCCACAAACAACAAAAAAAGGCAAAGATATATCAAACAATACAGTGCATATATCAAACAATGTAACTACTCGGCAAAAACGTGCTTAAAGGGGCAGTGCAACGATATTCGCTTGTAATGTTTTTTTTTTTTTTTTTTCATTTTACACGAGTTTATTGGCACTAGTGGGACCCGAGTATACTTGCACGCAACGCTACTCACCAAACAGCCTCTTTGTTGCGGTGTAATGTCAAGGACAAAAGCGAGCGCTTCCTTTCAATCTCTCCTTCGGAAAAGCTGATGACGTATAGCTTGGAGGTCCCAGTATCCCCCAGTGCCGGTATTTGAATGCGGCTCATAGATTAGACCCGAGCATTGCGTGACCACTCGAATTAGGTTCCTGATAATCAATTTGCTCGACAAGCATTCGGGTAGTGGCCCGTGTCCCGTCGCTGCAATTGACGACAATAGCCGAACCATAACAATGTCTGGAGCTCAGCGAGTGGCGGACCCCAGCGCCTGCAGCTATGGTCAACATTGGCGGCATATAAATGAACCCCTTGTTCGGGCTGCGCGTTAAGGGTAAAACGCTGCTCGTTTTTCTTTAACTTGTTTTGCGACTTTTATTACGTGTGGTGAAAAACGAACGCGTGTTTTATAGGTTCTTAACATCAGGAATTCATTCTGAGCAGCATTTGTGCAAAGAAAAAACATTGTTTCATCGCCCTTTTATGTAGCGCGTCGTTAAAAATTGTTAGTGAAGTCTGAACTGGTAAAACTTTTAGGAAATTGTGTTTCATTTGCCAACACTCGATCTAGCATGCTACTACGCCTAAAATCTCCACAACTTGCGTTTGTTTTTAAGTTTTTTTTTTAAATATAAGTTTGTCTAAGAGTCAAACAATTAAGACCTAAATGACTTTCCGTCCGGACCAGGGTTACTTAAAAAGAAAAAAAACTGGCCATAACGTCCAAGAAGCATGGTGGCATATCACAGCTCACATTGTTCACTTCTTACGTCATGATTCGAGGGCCGTCCGCAGCCGTGGCCGCGGCTGCTTGCGAAGGCCCCGGCTACCACGTGCAGCAAAGTCTGACGCAACTCAGTGATAGCCCAAGTTTCACTCCTGCCAGTTGATCTATACGGGCTTTGCATTGTCTGCGTTCATGCGATGATTCATGCTGCGTGGTGCACGTTAACAAAACCCAGTTTGGCCGTCGACCATCACTGGCGGAATTATGTAGCTACAGCCGAGAGACGCTATCTCGAGTTCGAACTCGGACAAGCCCGTTATTCCCGTTTTCAGACGACGACGCACTCTACTAAACTTGAGACACGTTACAAACTCCCGACCGGACTTTTGCCTGTGGTACTCGTTAAAAATAAAAAAAAATTACTCGGAATCGATAACTTTTTGAGTAATTTTGTAATCGTTCGAATACAGTTATCAGGAACTAATCGCAAAAGTAATCTGATTATTTTTGGGAGTACTAAAATTACTTATGACCCTCACTATTTTCCGCTCCCCTTTTTATTGGCGCGATTTACATCTTCAAGTTAACTACCAAAGAATCCTCGAACCACGTCTCTGACAGAAGGAAAGGAAAGCCCCGCGGTTACTGCCACAGACGCAATGGAGTCTATTTCTGTGTAAACTGGCCACTCAGCAGCGCTTCCATGGTGTGATGCGCTCATTACTGCACCGATCCGACCACTCATTGCTCTATAAATCGATTGCAATTAAAACTGAATTAAGAAGCAAGAACCACGTTTCTAAAATGTAACGCTAACGTTTCACTTATGACTTTTGACGCCGTCGAGCTAGGTCTGGCTAGGTTGAGTGGATTCCTCGCCGTTTGCGAAGACGAAGCCGCTCGAAATTCAACATAGCGCAGGCCCTCAGCCATACCGTATACCTATGCTCCCGCTGCTTTCCACCGCGGTACCGGTGGTACGTTTCGCTCGAACATTTACGGTTCGCGCGTGCCATGGCGCTTGCTATGGCAAAGCATTCTAAGTTTTGCAGGCTTACCTTGCGTCGAGTAGTTGACGGTTCGTCACTTGTCGTCCGTGTACTCCAGAAAATCTAAACAGATACAGCATTTTTCGCGCACTTTGACGCATTTATTCGGTCATTTGCGTGACAAAAGAAAAATAATTTACGCCGTTAAACAGGCGTTGCTACGCGAAAAAAAAAAAAAGCGCATAGTATCTAGGTTAGCAAGACGTGCTACCGTAGAGATACAATGTGCGAACACGGCATAGCGCTTTTTTCACATTTAAAGGCTATCTCGGGCACCAAATATTCCGTCTTGGGTAAGTTATTTCTAAAAAGTAATTAGTTACAGTTACAGACAGTTTGTCAGAAATGTATTTAGGTTTCAATTACAGTTACTTAAAAATAAAAGTAACGCGTTACAGTTATAGTTACTTTGTCATAGTAACTTCGTTACTTTCAAGGCACATTCCTTTTTTTTTAATTATTTAACTATGAAGACATTCATGACAACACGCAATGACTACGATTTATATTATTTGGAACACTCAGAAAACTCTCATTTTACTTTTTGAGATATATATTATTGCCGTCGCACGACTTTGTTGAATCAGGGCGTTTGCTGCTTCGATACTAGCAGGACTCAATAATAAATTATTTAGTTCTTGTAAAGCAGCAGTAAGTGCTTTTAATGGTTATCATCACTTATCTTTCTTCTTTTGACGCCCATTCCTTTCCTTGGTGAAGAGGAGCTCGACAGGTGCACTGGACGGCAGTGCAGAATTCAGGAGTAAAAAAAAATGGTTCCTAAGGGTGGGAAAGTCGTTTACCCTGGAGAGCGCTGTCCAGATTTCGGCCTTCCATCGTTCCGTCTCCATGCCTAGCGGTGCACTCTAAGAAAAAAAAAGGGGTGGAAAAGGGAGGAACTTTCGTTTTTCCTCCCTGTGACCCGTGAAGGGGGAGGAAATTGATGCTGTTCCTCCCTTTTGCTGATCTTAGCTGGCGCGCCCTCTACCCGAGGTCGGAAAGGGAAGGAAATTTCCTCCATTTCCGTGATTACTGTTATTCGCAAGTGAACATGTTGATGACGCGCGCGGTGATGGAATGAGGGTCTGCAACGTGTTCTGCGATCACTGGTGCGAGGATTGCTACCGAATTACGCTTGTTTTCGACTCTGGGTCGTGCAACCCGCATAAGACATATTTTCCACGTCTATACTTCCAGATCGCTCACCGCTCGGAGACGCGTACGCGGGGCCGGACGCCGACCGATCGCCGCTTTAGAAAATTGTTCCTGGCGAGTTTGTACTCTTTGTGATAAAACACTGTCGAGGTTTTCCGCACGCAGGCGACGCTGGGGATTTTGCGTTGCGGGCTAGCGGGCTTTGCGGGAAGCTCTCGAGAGATCTTGGGCCCAGCGAAAACAGCAGTTTCAAGATGGCAGTTACCTCGACTGATGCAGCATCGGCGACGTGGTGTTCGCGAAGTTCAGTGTTACGTGAAATTACGTGGTTTTCAGCTGGAAAATTATTTCCTGGACCCTCCGCAGTCGCGTCAGATCGCCGTGCAGCTGAACGAGTGCACAGTGAAAATGTTCACAGCTGGCGATGTGAGCGAACGCTGCGATCTGTTCAACGGTAAGCCTCTTCGCGCACTTCATCGCCGACAGAACAACGACTCTTCAAATAATCGCCCAAGTTGTCGCCGTGCGCTGGACATCAGTAGGTCATGGATTTCTTCCCGTGATAGCGTCGATAAAGGGTGCCGTTTCCCCTGGACATTGACTGAGGCTCCGTGATTCGATTTGGCTACGCACTCGTACTCGTAGCCTCCGTACCCCGCAGAAAAGCGCGCTTGACGCAGGCAGCTGCGGCTTGGCTTAATTTAAAATAAACTGGTTGGTAAAGTTTCCATTTTCAATATATCTGTAAGCACGCGGAATGCTACGGCTCTGGCAAATGGAATCAAGATGATCGTGCGCGATGCTCACTAGGCTAAGTTTACGAAACATACAACTGAAATCGGTCCGAACGGGCAGTTCTTAGCCAACGTTATGCTATTGCGTATTGCGTATGCGTAAGAGCCAGCAACGTTATACTAAAACTGTCTAATGGTAGTACTGGCATTTAGTGTTCCATTCTCAAAGATTTTTTTTTTTCTGCTTTCGAAGCCGCGATTTAGCTCCCATAACTGCTGCTATCTGATTGCGTCTGCCGCTTGCATACCTATCGATGGGCCTCCCGGTCTCCCGGCCTGCCAGCTGTGCATACGTTTTGCAGTGTTTGCTGCGAGCCGTGAAGTTATCGCCACTATATTCGACAAGGTCACAGCGCAGTTCATAGCCGGGTCACGGTAACACCTGCCATTCGTCACTCATGAGAACCTTTCATTTGAGCGATAACCGTTAATTACCATCCACCTGGATTCCTTCTTTTTTGAGACGTTCTTTCCCCTCCTATTTCTCTTAAGATATCTCTTATTCTTCTTTTTCAGCTGCCAGAAGAGGAAGAAACTGATGAACGGACGGGCCAATTACAATAATAGGGAGGGGAGCAGAAGGCTAAACCATTTGGAACTGAATAAAGTGGAAAAAACCGTATAGTATCAAACGAGGTAAAGAGAGGAATGAACCAAAACAATTAACACAAAGTCGTCTCGGAATGCGTTACGCTTTCCTTTTTCCATGCAGAACCAAAGAATCGACCCTGAATCACGGGCTCATGTCCCCTGGGAAAGGGCAAGTCGACCAGTAGAAGCATCATCTGTGGCTCCGGTCAGGCAGTGTCTACTGGCGGCGACTCGCTTTCGCAGAGAAAGCTTTCGCCACGACGGCTGCGCCACAGACGACAGAGGCTCTTGTTCGGCCTTAAACAGTTCGCCGTTAGGTGGCTACGCGTCGCGGGTTTCCGCGAGGTGGCTCTGTCGCTTGGCTGAAGAGGCGGGGGTGTTCGATGAGTCCAGAAAGGGCGAGAGAGCCACGCAGAAAAAGTTTGAACGACAGCAAATGCTAAATGCTTATTTTTTTTTTCTTTTTGCGCGCGATGAAAAAGAAGAAATAGAAGAAGAAAAGTGTCTGCCCTCTGCTATGGCGCCTAACCTCTGCATATGGTCGAACCCGCTGTATACTGTTCACGAAATAGGGTCATTTTTTTTAGCAAAAAGTATCTGTATTTTTTCAGATACACTAGACTCCCGTTAAGGCGAGCTCGCTTGAGTGGAATTCTCGGATATGCCGAACAAAGTAAGAACATTTGGTTGGTTTCCCATAGACGCAATGCAAAAAAACAAATCTTTTAACACGAATCGCTTTGCGCGCGCATTTTGGTTAACTCGAACTTCAATAGGTCCCCTTCGCGATGGCACCGACGGCGACGCCGCGCATTGCGCCGGCCGAGGTGTATGTCAGATGTACCTTAAAAACCTGCATATAATACGAGGTATTTTTTTTTCAAAATTTTCAACTTCGATGAGGCGCGATCTAACGATGTTTGACGAAGTTTCGGTTTCGAAGCAATATGGCGCTCAAGACAGCTATCATCATCATTAAAATCACAATGTCCGAGGCGCCACCATTCGTACAGTCAGGCTCGGCAATGGCGTCGGCGCAAAAACAATCATCGGTCGCCTACAAAAGAAAAGTTATTTTGGTTGCGGAAGACATTGGTAACAGTGCCGCCGGACGACAATTCGGCGTAAATGAGGGCAGCATCCGCGGATGGAGACGACAAAAGCAAGCTCTGTTCGTGTGCAACAGAACGAGAAGCTTTAGGAGCCCAAAGAATGGCGTGTTCGCCGACGTCGAGGCAAGTCTCGGCGACTTTGTAAAAGAGCAACGTGAACGGCACCTCGCCGTAACTTTGTAAAAAAGCAGCGTGAACGGCACCTCGCCGTAAACATCGAGCTGCTGCATGAGAACTTTGGCGAGCCGACATTGGGTTACTCGATTTATGCCCCGCGCCGGGTTTTCCTGCGTCGGCGCACGCTCGTCGCTCGCTCTTTCAAGAAGTGCGGGATTTCAAATGCGCTCGACGGCACTGAGGACTACTGTCTTTGAGAGGAGGCGTCGGACAAGGAGTCTGATGGACGTGATGACAGTGATTAAGGTTCAATTACGACATGTGGCCTACGTTTTCTCAGGAACATGGGCCACATGTCGTCTTTCATTGCTAGACACCGATTTGCACAGAGGAGGAGGCAGTCAAAAATCACCGAATGGATCGGTTCCCCCACCAGTGGTGTGTGAAACATTATTTTTTTCTTCATTTGGCATGGTAAGCCAAATAAATGTCCCTTTTTAAGTATCTCTTCATTGTAGGCCTTTCCATTCTGTGTTTTATTGGTCAACAGCAATTTAAGCATGCCCAGCATGATAATTAGGGCACTTCTGTTAAGGCGAACATCTGATAAGTCGAACAAATTTTCAGGGTCCCTTCGTGTTCGTCTTAAAGGGAGTCTACTGTACTTTTTAAATACTTTTTCAAGAAGGTATTTAAGTTATCAATACAGTTACCTCAAACACATGTATCAAGTTACGGCTAAAAGTTACTAAAACAAGTAACAAATTACGGCATCGCGTTACAATTGTAACGCGATGCTGTAATTCGTTACCGTAATGTCGCGATGCTTAAGCATCGCGACATTACCCAAGAGTGCAAATAAGACCGCTTAGGTTAGTTCGCCAAGTTACTCTTCAAAGTTTCGTGGACTCAGATGCAACTACGTTGCGATAATATCTGTCTTCGTGATTTATAATCACAATACAGTAATGTCTCGTTAATATTGACGATCCTTTTTGTCACGCCGCTATATAGACCAAAAGACCATATTTTCGGGGACTGATGTGTCCCCATACAATTCCAACTCGTTACGTTAAATACAGAAACCGGAGTACGGACTGTGGACAGCTAGTTTGGGAACGAAATGGGTAAAATTTGTTTATGGTCTTTGTAAAGACGTACCACAAACGCCAAAACGACTGAAAAAAAACAACAACAACAAAGGAACAAAAGATTGGTAAAACAGGAAAGATTAGTGATGCTCTTCGGTTACAGAATTCACTCAGCGCTTCATTATTGTCAGATAAGACCTGGTCACTGACAATGATTAAAATTTCATTGGTTTCTAGCCTGAGCCACTTTCCCTTCATTCCCTATCACGGTTGCAGGTGAACAACCATGAACAACATACCATCTTCATTGTTCATTATTTGTGATGTTGGCATTGATTCATGACTATGGATGACTAACATTATGGATAATTGTTTTGGGAATAAAGATGTCCATATAAACGAGACAATACTGTGAAAAGCAAACAAAAATGTCCGTTTCCGCGGCTTGAAAACATAATAAATCTAATTTCTGATATCTGTTGCATAGAAGAAAACACAGTGTGAAGTAAATATGCGAATAGAGCGTAAGGGCGCAAGTGAGCTGGTGTATACTGACATTGTGAAGCAAACGAAATACTCGTTAGTTGTTTATACAGCTGGAGTTTAGTCTGCCAGAACATGGAGACATTGTTACCCACTGTAGAGGAGAAATTTGGCCAGTTCAGTACGACTCATAGCCTGGGGTCTTTAGCGTGCATCACGCAGTAGTAATACACGACCGCACGCCGGTACGATGCTCATCCAGATCGAAACGGGCAGGGGTGGTGATTGAACCTAGACTTCGTTTCAGCTTAAGTCCAGACGCAGCCGATGCTACAAACGCGAGCATGTGGCCTTGAACATAGCCTCCTCTATACTCGCAAAGCCTGGCATTTCGACGACGGAGCCATAAAGTGTCCAGTCGCAGATTCGGAGCACGAGGATCTGGTAGCACAGAGCATCAAAGAGCCGTTTCTCGGGGAACCTCGATGTCAGCGCGCAGATTTTGCAGCGGCGAGGACCCGAAACCTCGCGTCTCGTCGCAGCGTCTCAGCGTCTCGCCGCAGTGGGGCGCCAGTCACGTGGCTCTCCTCTCGTCCGTTGTCTGCCGCTCCACCTTTTCCATTTCGGCGGCCCCTTCTCTTGGCGATCTGCCAGGCTTTGTCAGTATTAGCGGCGAGATGTTTCGGTGGCGCCCTCGTTTGGTTACCTTTCGTGACGTCATTAGCTTGTGAACAACAAGTTCGATGGTGCTGGTAATGGGCATGGTGGAAGCCTGAAATCATAGCGCTTTCAAAGCAACACTGCCAACACCGTCAAAATTGAAGTTCTTACATTCCTCTTATTTCCGTCGATGAGACATCCTTGGCTGACGTCGTAGTCAGCATTCGGCCAATTGCGATGGGCCGACCACAGCGACGCTTTCGATCGCTCACGTCGCCAATATACAGGGTGTCACAAAAGAAAATTTACACGGTCTTTTGAACGCAAAAATAAACTAGGCATCGCCGAACGCTCATTCTCCGCCCAAAGGTAGAGCTAGAGGTCACAACCAGATGCCAAAATTTCAGCCCGATCCGATAACTTAATCAAAAGTTATAAGTGATTTTCTGAAAATTTCAATGGGAAAATGGAGCCCATTTTTGCCCGTTTTCGGTTTCTGGTGCCATAGAGCCCCATGTGTTCGAAAATTCCGTCGGCCGCCATTTTCCCATTGAAATTTTCAGAAAATCAGCTATAACTTTTGATTAAGTTATCGGATCGGGCTGAAACTTTGGCATCTGGTTGTGACCTCTCGCGCTACCTTTGGGCGGAGAATGAGCGTTCGGCGATGCCTAGTTTATTTTTGCGGTAAAAAAGACCGTGTAAATTTTCTTTTGTGACACCCTGTAGATGGCAATGCCCTGAACAATGCCTGCCCTGCACGAGTGCGAGTGCTTGGCAGGGACGCTAAAAGCCCGGAGCTCGCGCTTGTAGCCTCCCTGGGCTCTGCAGCGCGAGCTTTCGCTCCACGTGCTCCGAGCTGGAGTACGCTCACCCACTAGGCCACTGATCCCCTCGTGAAGCAGTTCGGGGCTGATGAAATATGAAAGTTGACAACAAGAAAAGAGAAGGAGAGCGTCTCACATACAGCTGTGTTTGATACGTTCTCCATCTCTTGTTGTCAACTTTCGTATTTCCTAAGTCTAGGGTTGCTTCACAATGTTAAATATGGAGCCCTGCCGAAGTATTGTATGCAAACAGCACTGTCGGTGAGGTATGTCTAGAAATATATTTAAATATTTATTGGCTGTGGAATCTGAAATGCCACCCTGAATGTATATTTGTAGTAAAATAATTAATTGTTAAACCTGTGTAGTAAGAAAATAAAGCAAATTTAAGTGGGTCATATATTTTAAAGCGAAACTTGGCATCTCGAAGAATGAAACTCTCTAAGTTGTTTGAATTCTAGATTCCAAAGGTCCTGGTATTACTGATTTGCGGCAACAGATCTAAAATAAAAACGAAGAAAATACTGCCTAAAGTTTATTGGTTACCGACAGGCTAACAACTCCTCTGAACAAAGTGGATGCCCAAAGGCTTCTGTTAGTCTGTGATCTTGCTACATAAAAATCACGTGGTAGAAACCTGCTCTCGCAGTGGACAACATTGTCTCTTCAGGGTCTCGAGAAGCACAGCCGAAATCCCAAAATGCGCAAGCGATGAACCAGTCACTTCATTGTTCTTTCCCACGTTCGCTGTATTTCAATCAATAAATCAATTTTATTTACATCATCAGGCAATGAGGTAGGTTGCAAAGGCAAAAAGAAAAATTAATTTGACTTGACAAGGCCTCTGCAGTCTTACAATTGGCATACGATAACAAAACAAAAGCGACCAGGGATGACAACCAAAACACCTATTGCTTGTAAATGATCTGCACAGGACAATGTAAAAAACACACACGAGTTTTCCTTGTCACAACACATACACTTGCAGAAAAGGAACAGGGCTACGAAACACTCCGTAGGGCTGCTCCTATGCTGAACTATCCTTTCGTTTTTGTTATCATCCTCTTTGCCCAAGCCATTCTCGTTTGGCATTACAGTAGACCGTAGGTTAGACTGCATAGGTCCCCATGGCAGAATCTATCATGCTGATGGTTACTTATTCAACTTGATGGATTGGCCAGCAATCAAGTGCGCCACGCAAATAATAATAATAATAATAATGAGTTTATTTCCATCGAAAGTTGATGGTGGCGATCAAGGAAAAAAGCTGTATGGCACAGCTTGACAAGTCCTTGACCGTCTACAAGGCACAGTAGCAGCAACTAAAAAAAAACAAAAAAACATTCACAAATTTCGATTACCGCAATTTAACAAAGCGTGTTCCAGACTATATATTTTATCCTCGGCTACAACAGAAAAGTGACTTATTTGCAGACAGAAGTTAGAAGACCCCAAAAGTTTGGTTCATACTCAGATGCATTTGTGGAAAAAATTAGTCTAATTTCTCTAAGGGACAATGCACCGAATTCTAATCCTTCACCTTCAAGTAAGTTAAGTATTTTTGGAATAGTATGTTTGAGCATTTGTGTGTCATAGTTCGTTCTTGCAGTGACCACCTCCCAACATTCTGCACGACGGATAGAATACGCGTGAATATTTTCAGAGAGCTGTCCAAGGTTTATCAAAAAGTTTGTACCCCTAATTTGTTCTAGTCCTAGACTAGTGACAAGTCTCTAGCTAAAGAGAGGGTGTATATTGATAACCCGAAACTTCTTAAATAAACTAGCTGTGTGGAAGTCAAATGGAACGTCTTCTATAGCCCTTAACGCTTTTTTTTTGCAACAAGTGTATTTTTTCTAAATTCGCCGACGTTGCTGTACCCCAGACTAAATTACAATAATTTAGGTGGGAGTAAAATAACGAATTATATATTAATAATTTTACCCTTGCTGGTAACATGTACCGGTGGCGGTTTATCACACCTACTACTTGTGACAGCTTAGAAATAAGGTAGTTAACATGACTATTCCATGACATAGTCTCGCTAAAAATAACACCTAAGAGCTTGAAAGATTTTACAACCTCTATTTTGGATGAGTTCAAAACGATATCTCTTGTAATTGTGACTACTTTATGTTTTGGGCGAAAAAGCACTGCCTTTGTTTTATCGACGTTGATTTGTAGGGAATTAATACGACTCCAAATTGATAATGCAGATAACGCCTGATTTGCCATGTCAAATAGCACATCGACATTTTCAGCTGAAAAAAGCAAACTAGTGTCGTCGGCATAGTTGATAAATGTTGCATCAGAGTTAATATTCACAATATCATTAACGTAAATATTGAAAAGAAAAGGACCTAATATACTTCCTTGGGGAACACCAGTAAGAATACGCTTCGAACTTGACGAATATCCATCAATAAAAACTAGTTGCATTCGATGCTCTAGATAAGACTTCACTAACTGCAATGCATGCCCTCGAATCCCATATATGTCCAATTTTGCTAGTAAAATTTCATGATTTAGACAATCAAAAGCCTTTGTGAAATCTATGAATATTCCAAGAACAATTTTTTTTTCTTCAAGATTTTGCAAGATGAATTCTTTCTGGACGAGGAGGGCAGCCTCGGTCGATTTATGCTTTATAAAACCAAACTGCGAAGCAGTTATCAAATTATGCTTAGTTGAAAAATTAGTTAGACGTGTATGAAGTACCTTTTCAAGGGCTTTAGAAAAAACTGGCAATATAGAAATTGGTCTATAATTACCCATATCATTTACACTCCCCTTTTTGTGTAGTACTGACACTTGGGCTATTTGCATTCGTTTAGGGAAAACACCAGTAACCAAAGAAAGATTAAATATATGCGTTAGCACTGCTGCTAATAAATGAACAACATACTTAACAGGCCTTATTTGTAAACCATCCACGTCACAAGCTCCGCTATTCTTAAGTTGTAAGATCACATTAATGACCTCAGGTTCTACAACCGGTTCTAAAAAAATCGAGCTGCTGTTTCTATCATCATCAAAAACACAAGACTTTACAGTATCAATCCCGCTTCCAATATTCACAAAATGCTCGTTAAAAGCGTTCGCCAAAGAACATCCGGTTAATTCTATACCGTTACGCACTATTTTATTAAGTGATATAGATGAACGGTTTCGATTTAAAAGATAGCTTAACTCCTTCCACGTGACGTCAGTACGTCCCTCTGCTGCCTTGAACACCTTGAAGTGGTAGCGTTCTTTAGCACGCTTTAATTCTTTTGTTAAGACGTTGCGGTATATTTTAAATATTTTGAGGTCTTTCTCGTCTCTCGATTTAGGAAATCGGCTGTACAAAACATTTTTGGTGTGAATCTTGGATAATAAATCTGGCGTTATCCAAGGTTTTCTTACGCGTTTGGTTGTTTTAATTGATTTGAAGGGGAAGTATATTTTGTATAGATCCACAAATAAATCTATGAAAGCGTTGTAAGCCCCATCGGCTGTATCTTCATTTAATACACTGGTCCAGTTTGTATTTGCAACAGCAATTTTAAAACTATCAAGTTTATCTATGGTTATTTTCTGAAGTAGTGTTCGTTGTTTTTTGTTAACTTTGTTTTGAATACTCTTAACCGAAATAAATATTGGAAGGTGGTCGCTCAGATCAGAACCGATGACACCAGCCTTTAAGCAATCGTTAGAGAAGTTTGTGATAAACAGGTCTATTAATGTTTCAGAGCGGCAAGTAATCCTTGTGGGTCTGGTGATAACATTTTTACAGCTATTTGTGCGAATTATCAAGTCTAATGTTCTTGTAATAGTGGTATCCGTACACATATCAATATTAAAGTCACCACCGCAAACAACATTATACTTTTGCTGGTTAACGAATACCAAAAAAGATTCGAAAAATTTAAAAAAAGCTTCAATGTTACCATTTGGGGGTCGATATACTACAGCAAAAACACTCTGCTTGCTACGCAAACACAATATTTCGTAATCCTGTGTAATACAACTGAAATCGCTTACCAACTCACAAAGAGAATCTTTCATTAAAATGGCTACACCGCCACCACGTTTCGCAGTACGATTAATATAGAATGATCGGTACATTGGCAATCTTAATACATCACTGTCATTCGTATACCATGTTTCTGTAAGCATTATTGTTTCAAAAGAAAAACCAAATTGGTCAAAAAGCAACTCAAGATCGACAGCTTTGTTTTTCGCTGACTGAACATTTAAATGAAAACATGTCATGCATGAAATGTAATCTTCACCAAGATAACGTTTCAGATTTTGCGGGAGTACAACGTCTTCATTGGCCATGAAAAATGATTTGACAAAGAACAAATTACGACCATGACCGTGATCATTTTAAGAAAGACCACGCAAGTCATTCTCAGTAGAGATAGGAATAGCGCTCGTTCCCTCCTCTTTCCGAACAAACGTTTTTCCATTCCTGTGCCAGGCAAACTTGAATCCGTTATTTTTGGTCCATTGTTTCGTGGCCCAGAGCAAGTTCTTGTCATGCTTTGTCAAGTTTTCCGTGAGATACGTCTTTCCGTCCTTGCCCTTTAGGTTTAGCCTATTCTCCAGCCACAAATCACGGGTGCTTTGACTCACAAATCGTGCGATAATTCCTGGTACTTTGTCTGCTCTAGATGGGAGCCTGTGTAGCGAAACCAATTCGTTCGCACTCAGTTGCGGCACATCGAGCATTTGTGCAACTTCGTTCAGCTTAGTCATAAGGTCCTCGTTTGCCGTTTCGGGAACACCGTGAATTTCAAGGTTTTGGCTTCTGCAACGCCACTCAAGTTCATTCAAGTCATGCTTTAGTTTGTCAATTTCCATTTCGTTTTCTTTTTCTTCTAGCACTTTCACTCGCTGTTTCAGCGTTTCAATATCATTCCCTTGTTTGCTGATTTGTTTGAACACTTCATCGTACTTATCGGACAGCTTCTGCACTGATAGTTCAATGCTGCCGACAGATTTCTTGAGCGTCAAAAGGATCTCAAGTTTTTCGTTTATAGTTCCGAGTACGTGTAGTACGTCAGCTTCTGCCATGCTGGCAGCCTAGAATAACTACGCGTGACTGTGACAAGCAAAACAGGCAAGCACTAAACCAAGTAGCAGCAGCAGTAGCAGCAGCAGTAGCAACAGCACAAATATTTATGACTCCGTTAGAGTAAAAATGGTACACCAACCTGAAAAAGGCAGATCACAGTTGTTACGCGACGTGCCACGGGCTGCTGCCACTGCTGCCTATGTCGGTCTCAGGCACTGACGGTCGCTTATGTAGGCCACACAAGTGACATGCGCTGGTGACGTCGGAGACGGTGATAAAACTTGCTTGGGGCGTTGGTCTTCTGCTCCTGCCGCGTCGCCGTGAAGGGGTGATCGAAGATTCCAAGCTGCAGATAAGTCCAGATGCAGGCGTTCTTTTCACCGGCACTGAGTCACGGCACTGAAAAAGGCAGATCACAGTTGTTACGCGACGTGCCACGGGCTGCTGCCACTGCTGCCTATTGACCACGAACACTTCCTTTTCGTTTTTCGGGGGTCCTTGCTGCAGTGATTTCCACGCCTTGAGGATCTGTATGGATACACAAAAAGAACATGAGTTTAAACTGTTTTCAGGTGAGTGCGTTGGTAGGTGTAAAACTTACGAAATAATTGGGCATAGAAGGACAAAACACGGACACCCCATCTCACGAAAGATGTACTGTCTGTGCTCTGTCTTTCTGTGTGTAATTCTTAGATAAGCGAGTTTAAAGTATCTTTTGAAATAAAATTATTTTACTATCCAGCTTCCTAAATATTCTTTAAAAAATAAAATATATGGTAAACCAATCGCACGGATGTCAAAGCATCTATACAAGATAAAACAATAAATACAGGCAAATATTGCAATATGTGAAGTGTGAATGACAAAACTTGCAGAATGAAATTTATACAGAAAAGTCCAATTTATTTGACGGGGATTTATACTGTTGTGCACCACATCAATGAGAGGTTGAGGTGAGATTGCGCCTACGGATCATAAAATATTTGCAGGACGGTCTTCATCTACAGAACCTCGTGCTCAATACGTTCGCCGAAATCTGTGCGACGAAATGAAATCACGGAGGTATGTTGTAAACTTCGAAAATGAAACGATCTATTAAATTACCTAAAAAAGATACATAACCCTCAAATGGTGCATTCTGTGGCTGGAAGATCAGCTTAGGAAAGGTTTCAATTGGGGTGACAACTCACCGTCGTCAGTTGGGATCCGAACGAACTGGTTGGTGCTTCTTGTCCCCGACGCTGTTTGCGCACCACTTTGCGTAACCGAAAATAAGGTAGTTCAAAGACACGAAAACCTTTACACTCGCCCGAAAGTCCGAGGCTCGCGCAGAGCGGTGATTGCCCCATTAACGCACCGAAGGCGAGAGAAAAAGCGCGAAAGCACCGAGCAGACGCACGGACGCCAGACGCCACTGCAACGGTTGACAGAAACTTTAAAGAAAATATATAATATTTTTACGAATACGTAATTTGCATTTCGTGAAGTAATAGGCACTTATAACAAGACCTAAATGAAGTTTGATTCGATATTGTTTTTCTTAGGTTTTAGTAATGAGCGTCCCCCACCACACAAGCGCTGATGTACACCTCGATGGTGGCGCCATCTGTGTACGCGCCGCGCAACTTGTTTTGTGTCGGGAGGTTGCAAAGGGTTGCTGCAATTGGTGGATTGGGAAGATGAGTAATTTGTAATTTGGTTATTCTAATCTAATAATTAGCAGTACGAAGGTCTAGTGTTCAAACCGGCCGAAAGTCGGTTGTTTTGAAAAGTCTGATGTAATCGGAATGGTAACGGTTAATTTCTCAAGTAACGGTCAGTTATCGTTCTTCTCAAGTAATAGATAACTCTAATTGGCAACTTTTTAACCAAAAGTAATTGTAATTGTATTCGATTACATTTTACAAGTAACCGAGACTGCTCCTGACACACGAATAAACCATATCCAGTTTTCTTTTTTTGTATGCAAGCGTATAGGTAGAGGTCTAGCGCCTATACGTTAACTACAAGAACCTACCTCAGAGTATATGTTTATTAATATAAAGTGACGAGGCACAACGAAACCTTATTATCTAAAAGTGCAAAAAAAAAACAGCAACAAAGCAAACACACGGCAAAAAATACAAGTTTAAATGCGACTGATGAATGTACTTTAACAAATGTGGGCCTACCGTGATCAATGTCGTTGGAATAAAAGTAAAACATTAAAGCCCCACGAGCCGCATTAATGTTGAGCCGACATCGCGGTCCAGAGGCCGCCAATCGCAGTTGCGAAACATCTGCAATCCAAGAACCGATGTGAACTCAAACAGATTAGTGCAGCAGCTGAAAGGGATGACAAATCACCTCAACGATTTCGCTATACAGAAAGCGAGAGGGCGCCTTTCAAAACGACGAAGCTCCGATGACAATTTTTCATTATAGCAGGTGTGGCGGAAGATAAAGGCAGCAGTCGGGCGGAATTACATGCCCTCCCCACATCTGGGAAACAAAAGGGGCTTTTACATCGCAGCTCGTTTCTATGTTTCTGTTTCTGTTCCATTTTTTTTTTTTTTTTTTTTTGCGTAACGACATAATGAGCAGCAAGGTATACGCCGCGAGGTTTGAAAGAAAGCGTGAACGGGCACAACTAACTGGGACCGATTAAGTTTTACGCGAGCGCGGGCATAGCTTTGTCTCGATTATTAAATTAATTATAAATAAGGGCTCACTACGATGACATGAGCTGGAGGACTTCCCTTTCGTGCGAAATCGGCAGCCGAGTTGGCTAGCGCACACCAGCAGGGAGCACGCGGAACAAAAGTTCGCGCTGCTGAACCTAGGGATTCGAGGCTCAATCCCCACCGCCTGCCTGCCTGCCCGTTTCGATCTGGATAAGCATCGTACTGGCGTGCGGTCGTGTATCGCTACTACGTGATTCGCGTTTAAAGATCTCAGGCTGGTCGATTACAACATAAGATCAGGAGTAGATGCTTTGCTTCCAGCGCGCGCTCGTCGGCTCCCGGTGTGTTTTGCTTCGCGTGCGCCGAAGTGTTATGGACGTGGCGAGCTTGCGGCTAGAGGCGGAAAACTGACTGCTGATCTTGTGCTGCAACAAACTATAGCATCGGCACTGCACTGGGTACATTTCTCAACTATAGACCATTCATTTAGCGCTCTCTGGGCGGCACCATTTTGTTACGGTGAATTCCGCTTGCGGATTTCGAGCGCTCCAAAAGCGCTCCATTTGGAGCGCGCATATTCCGCTCGCAGATCTGGCTCGAGCTGGTCATCTTCCGCTCGTAGATCTCTGGCAACGCCCACTCCACGGAGCGCCTCAAGCCCCGCCGAACTTGCTCTGCGGGATTTTACAAATCTTTGCGGAAGTTGACAGAGCAGCCCACGTGATTTCCTTCTAAATCGCCAGTGTGCATGCGCGGCGAGGTTGAAGAGGTCGGCGGGCCGGTCGGGTCGTCGAGTTGGATCTGTTCGGGTGCGTCGGTTGTTTACGCGGGATTGTGACGGATCGAACGCTTCTACTTCGCGTAGAGCAGGGATACAAAGCCGGGACTGGGGTGCGTGGTAAATCGTAAGCGCTAACATCTGTGATCGCGAGAGGAAGAACGAGAAAAAGAACGACAAAAGCCGGAGGCAGACGGAATGTTAGGCCTGTTCATTCTGCAGCCAACGATTGTTTACCCTTTTACAGTGCATTCCGCCGGCGTTTTCCCGTGCAATAACGCAAGAAGAGATTAGGCAACGACCGTACAAGTGATGGTTTGTTGCCTCTATGTTTATTAAAGTCGTACCAGAAATCTGAACTCCACCGCTGGCAATCGCTGTCCGTGCCCCGCCGCTTCGAGTCGCCCGAAAGGTATGTGACGGTGCCGAACGCCGACGTCTTCGTTATTTGTGACATGGGCGCCGTTGTACGTATAATTTCGCCCGGCCTGTGTCGGGTGTTATTTCTGAAGCTAAGCAGTGACAGTTGTCACTGGTCGTCGGAAAGATCAGTCGGCTGAGGCGTTGATGGGCTTGTCAAGTTCGAGCAGCGGTGGGGAGGGGTGGGGAGGGAGCGGTGGGGAGGAGTGTGGGGGAGGTTGCTCCAAAAATGCAAGTTTATCTTCCCCTCGTCGGTTCGGAGCGGGTCCCACGGAGCGGAATTTTGCCTCCCTCGCGGATTTCGGAAAGCGCTCCGGATCTACGCGTGGAATTCACCATTAGACTGCAGCGCCCTCTCCACTAATCCGGGAAGTTCAGCAGGTCGAGAAAAAGGGCACGCGCCCGACTCTGCTAGCAGACGACAAACCGAGAGGTTGCCGTTCTCCATCTTTGGGCTGTACCGGCGGGCTGTACCGAACATCGAACTCTCGCTCGTGGCTGCCGTTATGAAGTGGTTCACGTTCTTTGAATATTTATGTCTACTCCAAAATCAGCCTTTAGTGCTCTGTTCTTTTTATTTCAGTAAAGGGTCAACTAGCGTATATTTGTTCCGTTACTTCAATAGCAATGGAGTCCGCCGGCACCTCAACCACTGCGTCTATTGCGCCAGGAAAGCACGATTTTCTTTATTATTCCAGACTTCCACTCACTGTCGCTAAAGGCCCATACCAGTACGAACTTCGTATAGTAAAATAGCTACAGCAACCGGATTTACATTTCGCCGAAGCTACCGGCCACTCTGACACGGTTTTTCCATTTCTTTTTTATTCGCACGCAGGTAACATCGCAATTAGTCTCGGTTAGTGTTTTTTATCGAGCATAGCAATACACGTAACTTGCATATCAAAATCCGCCCATCTGCGCTTCAAATTTCCAAAACTAAGCGATTTTAAACCGAGTTTGAACGCCAGCCGGGTGTTAGGATACAGCCCACTCGTCGGAGCAGACGACGCACGGGGTGAGAGGGGGAGGGAATTTGTTCTCTCTCCGCTCTTCCTAGTGGAACGGTCTATGAAGCGAACAATAATTCGCCGTGCTATTGCAGATCGACTGCGCACGCTTTCTAAACATTTAATGTCGAATTTGTATTTTTCTTTATAGTCGTAGAAGGGTGAGGGAGCTTTACAGAGATTGTCTTTCTGTCGTTTTTTTTGTTTGTTTTTGTTATGTTTTTTAGCTATCATCTTTTGCAGTGCCGCTGCAGTCACCTCAATGCAAACTTTGCTTGATCTTGTGACAAACAAGTTTCTAAGAGAACATTTCAGCTTTCCACAAAAGTTATTTCTTTGAGTGCATACTCAGGCCGATATGACGGACCTTAGACTGTAAACGAGACGTGCCCGTTACAAATACGCGTACGGAAAAGCGTGCCGGAGGTGTTTTCCACTTGCCATCAGGTAGCTATACTTGTGCAGCAATCGACTGGATGTTTCGCGTGGGCCTATAGGAGATCTCCGACACGGTCATGTAAGTTAGAAAACAAAGATGGTTATCCTTTTTTTATTCTTGTGTTTGTGTGCCTATTCTCGAAGCATTTTTAAGATATACTACGACGGCAAATAACACCCCTCAAAAGTGTCAATAAGTGTCTAGATTTTTGCAATACGGGATCTGACCTCGAATGCACCATGCATATGAGCGGCACGGGTATGCGGAGCGGCAGGCAATACGCACTCCTTCACATTCGTACCCTCTTCAAAAGACTTGACATCCTTGACGTCGTCCTCGACATCGTTCTAAAGGTCGTTTCTGAGGTTGTCCTAGAGAGTTGTCGTCTTTCACGTCGTCGTTCAGGACGTCGTCATAGCCGTCATTCTTGAGGTCGCCCTAGAGGTCATCCTAGATATCGTCCTAGAGGTCGTCCTTGAGATTACCCTAGAGGTCGTCTTAGAGGTCTTCCTAGACGTCGTCCTCTTGGACGTCATCCTCGACGTCGTCCTACCAACTAGATGAACGCGAGCCGCCCATACACGGAGCGGAAGTACGCCCACATTCACATTTGTGCCCAAGCTACGAAGCAATTATTGGTTTCAGTTGAGCTAGTTGGCACATGGTCAATGAGGGTGGTGAGACAGCTTGAGCATTAAACGATTAGAAAGAGACGGGACAAGACACACATACGAAGCTGCAATAATCGCGGGGAAACAGCTTGAACATTAAAATAATACTGACAGGGTATTTATGGTCGCCAAGGTTTTTATTGATACATGCCATATTAGAAACCAACTACCCAGAACACAATTTGCGGCTCAAATTTGTTTTCTTTTTCATCTGAAAACCGCCAATCATGAACTGGCCGGTTTGAGTCGTGCTCAGCTCACTCTCTACTCAGTGGTCACGTGCCGTTTTGTATGGTTTAGACACAACTACCAAAGATAATCGAAGTCGTGGGTCGTCGGAGGCACACACTCAATACTAAAAACAGACAAGAACTGTAATATCCATTTTTGTGGCTTCTAAACAATTGCAAATGCGTTGACCGAAGAAAACAATTTGCACAACGACTTGACTTCCGGTAACTTTCTCCTCTATATTTCCTCTTCCTCCCCAATCCAGTTTTGGTTTCGGTTTCGAGCAGTTGGGTATTTTGATTTTATTAAAAATATACGATATGCTGTAACAAAATATTTGTTGTGTAGTCTTCTGACATCATAATAAATCGCCTGGCAAGAAAAAAAGGGGGGTGTCAGTGTCCGTTTAAGCGATTACACAGAGACAAACAATTCAAGGATTGCACAGAGACGAAGCAATCACTTAATTTTGAAGTAGCGCGCTGCAGTCGCACTGATGTCAATGATGGCATTGTCAACATACGTTAAATCAAAATGTTTACTCAAAATTTACGTCACTGCATACACAGTGAGCTACGTCGTGAGTCTCATGAGGAATGCTATCGCAATTCCCAGACAACCAACAATAGTGGTTTTTGCAGCCATTTCGTTTCTCTATTAGTTAATTAAGCACATGGTTTCATCAAACGCTTTTATTTATTTTCGACACAGATATTCATGCCCATGTCATATTCATAAAAAAAAAAAAAAAAAAATCTGCCAATTGCTTCTGAAGGCTACTTAGAATTGATGAATTAGTGTTTGTGAATACAAACGAAATGAAAAGAAACAAATAGATATCATCCACAAGTGTCACGATGCACTAATCTATACCTCTTCTGAAAACAGATACCGCCGTTATACACTAGTTTCGTGTAATTGAAAAGAAGTAAAAATTATGTCATTTGTGAGCTTGAACACAGTGGTTTCTGTTTTCTATGTTGTTCATTCTCAGATTTAGAACATTATGATACCGCACTTCGTCCGGATAAAAAACGATTGTGAATAGTGCCCTGACAATATTTTGCACCGCATTTGAAATACATAGATGACAAACCTTCACAATGCTCTGTACTACGTACTCAGTGGTACAGCAGGAAGCGGCCAAGGTGCCCTCATCTTTTTCTTTAACAATAAAAAAAACTTAAAAAATCAAAATATTAAATTTTGATACGAAGTTATCGTTGAATAGTTTGAACCGCGGATATCGATATGCGAGTTATAAATTTGGCTCTGCTGCAGGTGCGCAGTCCATTGTTTAATATTTGTTACAGATCAGTTCAGATATGATAACTTGACAATTTCGTTAAAGTTTTGATTTCGGGTTGCGTTCGACGTCCTGCTTAAGTGTTTAGAAACAGATAAGAAATACGTAAGCTCATTGGCGTCATTCGGCTGTTCTGTGTGCTACACGCACGCACACCGCCGAAACGAACGAAAATGTCAATATTACTTTCCGTGCGCGATTTTTATAGGAATCGCGTTCCATGATCGTGAAGATATTGTAACGGATTTCCAAGCAAGCATTAGGACTAAATATGTTTCTACAAGGCAATTACAGGTGAAAAAAAAATAGACTTTTCAAAACATGTTTTCTCACCCTCACCTTCCTTACCGTTGGAGGGGACAAAACAAATATCTAACGTTCAAATTCAAATATTCGAAAAAAAACTAGGAGTACAGCAAATAAAAAGAAAAACATTATAAAATACAAATCTCAAGCATAAGTTGAAACTCAAAAATATATAGTTGATGAAAAAAAAAAAGAAACAAAATCAGAAACAAATAATAAAGGTACACTATCACCTGCTCCAACGAGGCTTGATGTCTACACTTCCCAGCAGACCAGCAAAAAAGAAAAAGCATCTTTTCTTCACCATTGTTATTCTTGTTCTTTTTATAGTAGCGAGTTCTCACCCTGCCTAGGAGTCTGTTGTCTCGAAAGCAGCAGCGCGATTTTCCCGGAAGACCCGATAAAATCAGCGTCCCCTCCTTGTCTCCGTGTCGCAAAGTACAAGCCGTCTTACCATTAAGGCAAAAATGCACAAACACACACACAGAAAGGCCACGGTCACCTACACACACGCACAAAAAAAAAAAAAAAAAAAGCGCCGCGGTCGCCGGATGGGCACGGCCGGCACCCATAGACGACGACACACTAGCCGCGACGCCCGGCTCTCCTGTCTCTTCGCCACATCTTACTTCTCGTAATTTTGCGAGCTGCTCCGGCATCCGTCTCCCTTCTTCTTCCTCCATCGCGTCACACACAGCCTCCGCTATCTCTCGATCTACGCAAAATCGGGCTCAAAATCCGCCGGCGAGTGTCTCAGTCCCGCTCCCAAATTGCAGCCACCACGCAACGCAACCGAACGCTGCTCGAGGCGCAACAAACAGCTTGGTCTTTTTTTTATTTTATTTTATCAGGACACACCCTAATTCATGCTGGAGCTAATTATACACGGCGGCGGCGGCGGCAGCAGAAGTCGTCGCGGACGGTGGCTCGTCGAGAAAACAACAGCGTCATTAGGGCAGCCGACCGCACGGCTCATATGCGCGCTTGCGTGTTTTGGGGAGCGTGGGGAGCCAGCGAGCCGACACCCTTTTGCCAGCGGGGAAAAAAAAAAAAAAAAAGAGGACGCTGGAGGCGCTGTGACGGAAGCGCATTCGCGACGTCCAGCTGGAATAATAAAATAAATGTCGGCGAACGCCGAGGAGGTGCACGAAGCTTCCGACCATGACTTGTATACGCGCGTTCTGTGTCTCTAACGGTGCCTATTACTTAAGTCGCGTTTTGCATAATATCGGGACAGGGTCCAACGAGCAACACGTCTAATTGTTCGACGGGGGTTCACCGCCGTAGCCACCGCCGCAACGAACCATTGCCGGTTGCATAAAAACACACACAAAAAAATTAATAATAACGAAGAAAAGGTATTATTTTTGAATATGCGTGTCCGGCGTAGTGCCCGTGGGGCACAAAACACGAAAGTAGGCATGAGGCATGCGGCGGAGGGATGATAAGATCGCCTTGGACTTGAGTGGTATCTAGTATCACTCGGTGGCATGAGGTAAACATGACTTATTGTTGGGGTGGCCTCCATTACGCCGCGCCTATGGGATTGGGACGTCGGAAATTACGCGCGAGTCCCGGCCTTATCGGCACGAGGCATCTTCATCGAGAGCAACGGCGGCAGCAGGCAGGAAGCCGATGGTGCGGATAAAAGGAGTACGCGCATGGAGATGAGCTCGCACGAGCAGATAGATGATCGCGTGACAAAGGTTTCTTGCCAGCTTCCTCGTGCAAGTACTTTTTTTTTTTTTTTTTTTTGGGGGGGGGGGGGGGGGGGGAGGGGTTGAAATGGCGTATGCAGTACGTGCTTGCGCCTCCGAGTTATACGAATATTGATTCCAAAAGGTCTTGAACAAAAAAAAATAAAATAAAAAAAAATAGGCCTAAGGATAGCCTCCTCTATACTGACAAAGCCTGGCAGATCGTCACGAGACGTGGCCGCCGAAAGGGAAAGGTAGAGCGGCCGAATGGCTCATACGCTTGGGAATTGTGAATCATCAAAGCGCCGCCAATCCCGCGTGTTTTGGTACCATATTTTTCATTTTTAGGTATCTTATGCCATGTTACTGGTATCAGGTTTCTTGTTTTTTTCTTCTATTTTTGATATCTCGTAAACTCGTATTTTCAGCAACATGTGAATTTCGTCGACCGTCTTTTTTTTAAGGCTTTAAAGGTACTTTACTGTCCAATAAACGTAAATCGCTGTAATTTAATTCCTTCGGTGTTATTGTGAATTGCTGCTTTATTACGAACGCATAAAAAAAAAACACAGAGGACAAAAAACGCTCTCGCACTATTCAGTGTATCACTCACTGGTGGGTTAGCACATGTTGTGTAATAGTGATACTATTGTCACTGGCGACTTCAGAACCGCAAGGCGAGACGACTTTTAAGCTTCTTTTTATCGCTCTGCGGCAAATGGGATTGCGGCAATAGCCGACAAGAGCGCAAAGTAACCTGTCACAAAGCAAGAAGCGCAAAGGCACAAAGTCACGACCTGTGTTCCTTAAGCCGTAAGTGATTCTAGTTGCTATTCAATGACCTTTAAAGGGAAGCTCGAACACTTCTTGAAAGAAACAAGTTAGAGGTGAATTCTGGTGTATGTTTATCCGTGGATCTGAATATCAGGTTTGTTTTCCCCGAAGATGCGACTAAACGCGAGAAAACACGAAAAACCTCCGATCAGGGGCCCTAATCTGGACACTTGGCGGAAAAGTCGGCGAGAAATCTGGCGGCTATGATTGGCCGGCGCCAAGGTCAAGTGTGGCGTCGGCCAATCACGGACGCCAGATTTCTCGCCGGCTTTCTCGCCAAATGTCCAGATTAAGGACCCAGTAGTGACGTCATACTAGAATCTTTGAACCTGCCAAGCGCGTTTCGCTCGTGTCATTGCAAGCTTCCTCATAGCCTCCTCTCTACTGACAAAACCTGGCAGATCGTCACGAGACGCGGCCGCCGAAATTGAAAAGGTAGAACGGCAGACAATGGATGAGCGGAGAGCTAAAGCCCCTTCATGTTTTAAAAGTAGCGCAAGCCGCGTCGATGCGCGAGGCAAGTGCAACGTGCAGCCCTTGGGAAGGTCATGGCGGCACAGCGCAGCATTGAGCTAGATTTCAGACGCCATGTTATTCCCAGAAGGGGCGCGCGGCACGCGTCTCTGGCATTTCCACAACAACGAATGGCGCCACGTTTCCCAGGATAGAGGGGCTTTAAAGGGCCCATGAAACGATTTTAACATCGAGAGAACGTGCACCTTATTGCCATTTTTTTTGTTTACTTCAGCACAAGGACCATAAAACACGACCACTTCTTTCGAAATGTCGCGAATGCGCTGCGTAACCGCAAAAACAAAAATGAACTATTTCTTGACTTGACTTCACGTACGGCGGCCATAGGAACTAACTTTGTGACGTCACGGCGGGTGCGGTTATTGAGATCGCTTTTGAACAAGTATACTCTCAGTTTAATGGTAACGTTTAGAAATGATTTCGTTCCAACATAAACAAATGAATTGAAAGTTTTATATTCTTGTTCAGTACACGAAGTTTTCGCAGCGCCATCTATCCGGAGTAAGTCAAAGCATCCCCTCCCCGAAGGCAAAGCTGGAAGCGCGAGCACGGAAGTTCCGTGCGTTCAGGCTTTGCTCGAGCGCGCAAGCTGGGGAGAAACGCACATAGCGCTGATCTCGCGCTTCTAGCTTTGGCTTCGCTCGCAGATAAATTGAAACGAAGTATAGCAACGTTGGCTGGCTGCTTCGGCAGCTGCGTGGTTCGTTTTCTTTCTCGTGCGCCTGGTTCGCCTGTATAGACCATTCTATAAAAGAGCGTGTGGCCGGTGCCATTTTGAGTGTTCGTGCGTATGGCGCGTTCTTTGCTCGCTTTCCGAAGCGACGAACACGCACGTGCTGGACTGTGAAGATCGCACGCTGGACTGTGATTTTGTAAACATTGGAAAGGTCTATAGAAAGTCTGCTGAGCGCGTGCTGATGGCTAGCTTACAGGGTTCTTTTGCAACGTGCATTCCACACCGTCAAAATGGCCGGTCTTAGCAGCCTATTAATGGGGAGAGTCTGCTCTCGCTGTAGCAACGCCCACAGTGCTAAGGAGAGGACAAAACCGGAAGCCGCGTACCCCGCGGCGCGTCATCCGCACGTGGCCCGGGAAACATTGTATGAGTTGAGGGGCATCCCGAAACGCCATCTTATTTGGCCGGAAGTCCGAAAATCGTTTCATGGGTCCTTTAAAGGGTACTGAACCAAGGAATTTAGTGTCCATAATAAGTGGCGCACGTTCTTTCCACGAGCCAGCAGCCGCCGGTGTGCGCGAGCACACGCAACAAAATGACGTCAAAGACCTCCTCCATTCGCGGTTAAGATGACAGTGAAATGTATGGGCTTTGGGCCAAACGAGAATAAAGATAGGTTTTCCATCTACACAGTGGTGTCTGGTGTAAAAGGTAAGCGTTTAATTGGTCTAACAAGCACGTAGCTTTCACTTGTAGAGATAAAAAGCCTGTATTTATTCTCCTTTGGCCCTAAGCTCATGCATTTCACTGTCCTCTTGAGTGCGAATGGAGGTCTTTGACGTCATTTTCGTTGCGTGTGCTCGCGCACACCAGTGGCTGCTGGCTCGTGGAAAGAACGTGCGCCACTTATTATGGACACTAAATTCTTTGGTTCAGTATCCCATTAAGCAGAGCTTGAGTTTCTGTATAGGCTGCCTACGGGAGCCAGAGTTGCGCGTCTGTTTTCCACGTGCCGCCGCGCCGCTATTCGTCAAGATTCAATCACGTGAGGAGCCGGATCAAGTGCCGTGCAGGAAAGTAGACGTTGCACTCGCCCCGGCGTACGTTCCCCTGCTTTTGAGCGCGCCGCGGGCATCGAACGCGCGGCGCCGCTATTCGCTGAATTCAGTCACGTGACGAGCGGGATCAACATGCCGTGCAGGAAAGACGGCGCTACGAAGATGAACGCGCAACTCTGGCGCCCCGCTGCGGCGAGAAGCCGAAACACACTACTCCCGAGCGATGAATGTTCGCTCGTGCTCCTCGCGTTCCTCGCGCTACCGCTTTTTTTCTCGTCGGGTTTGAAAACCATGTTTCGTGTCCTCGCCACTGCAAAAGCTGTGCGCTGACGACCAGGTTCCCCGAGAAATGCTCTGTGCTACGAGATCTTCGCGCTCCAAATCTGCGACCGGGCACTCTATGGCTCCGTCGTCGAACTGCCAGACTTTGAGTGTAGATGAGGCTATGGCTTACTATATTCCCGCGCACTGATACGAGTCGTGACGTCCTTTTCTGACCTTTTTTTTGAAAATTGCAAGAGTGCGCGTGCATAGCTTTAATAGGCGCTGAAGATGCGCCATTCCAAAAACGCCTAATCTGAGGTCACGCTCTGGGAAGGAAGGGCTTCAGTGGTACTTAGAATATTCATTTCCTCCGTGCACCGAATTCAAAAAAATAATCTCAATATTCGTTATCCTGGAGCCCAAATGAAGACGATTTAAGTGATTTTCCTCAAATAGAGAACCACTTCAATTTCCCTTGAAGCATCAATACAGCAAGGAAAGACGTTTCCACTACTGCAGCTGCCAATTCTATACCGCTATCTCTTTCCTCTGATATCGAAAAATAAATCGATCGAGTCGTTAGTATTGACTGCGTGAAATATCCTTTCAATCCCAGCTCCGCGCAAAACGTCTACCTACATCTGGCTTCTTTTTTTTTTTTTTTAATGCTTAAATATCTTAATATATTAGCGCGGGTAAATGACAATAATCCTACGACTTAGGCGCCCGGTGCACTGAACCCGCCATTTATTTCGCAATAAAACTTCGAAGCACGAACCTTCTTTTTTTATATTCCTTTTTACACTTTCAGTAGCTCGAACGGCGGGCTTCCCGTACTCCCGAGTCCCACGACAGTGCAATCTCGCCCCCCTCATCTTTAGGTTTAGCGACACGCTTTACTAGCGTGTACACGGTTCCAACCAGCAAAAGCCGATGCTTGACGTATGCACCGTGGCTTTTTTTTTTTTTTTTTTTTTTTTGTCTATGCAGCTGCACAACTCTCGCGACGGACTGCCAGCCGAAGAACGTCGTAAACACGACTCGACAAAATCATTAACCGCACCCAATGTTGTTTATTTTCGTTTTCGTTTTTACGGCTAACGAACGTCGAGGGCCTCGTAAAATCGGATATTCTCGATTTGGAGAGTGATAAGACATAAAAATAGCGAGCCCCTTTGCATCGTAAGGGCGCTCGCTTCGTCGTCTACAAATGTTCCCTTAAACCATAAAACTCTCCGATTCGTGTCTATAGAGTCACTGGCAAGAAATCGTGTGCTCGCTTGTCTCAATGTTGTTAATAAATTCGGGGGAAATCTGGTATCTACATCCGCAACGTTAAGCCCTCGAGGAAAGCCAGTAAAAAAAAAATAAATAAAACGTGTATATCGGGATTGACGTACTTGATACCACCGCGTGTAACAAGGACCGCGGATAGGGCGCTCGCACGAAGCTTTTTTTCCGTAGGCCCAATAAAATGCAGATGCAACGTTTACGGCCATGCTCGGAAAGGTTAATCCCGGCCTGTTACAGGCGCGGCCCTTAAGCGAGCGTTTGATGATTGCACCGCCCCCTTCGAGTCCGCTTTTATCTTTGGGAGCAGTGAATCAGGGCTGCGGAACCAAGAGAACAGAAACAAGTGGCCGACGAGAGCGTATCGTCTTACGTGGTTTCTATCTCGCCAGTAATTTGCACGAGTGCTACGACCTCGACAAAGGTCGGGTGAGTTCAAGAGCCTTCGGTGCTATGCAACGAAATTAAGTGAAAAAAAAAAATTGTGCAGAAAAAAACAAAAAAGAAACGCGATAGTTCTATATATAGCATCTGCATTCCGTTTTGGTACGGCCAGATGCACGGTTCAATTCCGACAAGTACGAAAATAAAGCAACAATTAAAAAAGAAAATGCTCTTGAACTGTGGCTCCTCGGATGGGACACGCTTGCTTAGTCCCGACCTTAAGGTACGAGTTCGTCGACACGAATAAAAATACAGCTAGCACACACAATCAACAATATACGCTCTCAATGTTTGCCAAATTTAACTCTTACAAAAACATAGACCTTTTTATGGTGGTGTGATAAAAATGTAGCCATCTAGTGAGAAGTATTGCTCAAATATTGAAAATTCCTACAAAGTTTAAACACTAAGCTAATAAAACCGAATATCTTTACAATTTCGTGCAAAGCGATGTCAGTTTCTTGCGTATATCGATAAATCTGTAGCCCTCCCCTCCTCCTCAGAAAACCAGATATCATGAACTTAGTTAAAAGAAACACCAGGTTTAATCCCAGTTATGTCGCCATTCAAATAAACCTACATTCGGAAATATAAAAATAAAATCACAAATAGCCCATTTCTCTAAGCCTTAGAGAAATGGGCTGTATGGGATTTTATTTTTATATTTTTGAATGTAGGTTTATTTTAATGGCAATATCAATATGAAATATATTCGACCAATGTATTTCATATACTTGATTGAAGCCTTCGAGTCTAAGGCTTTAAACAAATATATGAAACATCGGGTTACGATGCTAACCGAAATTCCTGAGGTTGTGTCCATGAACATTGGTGCTCTTACGCTACATTTTCGAGCAGATATAAAACCGCAGATTAGAGCGACGGTTTAGCTGGCTCAGGTCCCTTACACGCGCAGAAAAGGCGAAATAAACTGCAGCAAAACCCTCTTGCGTACCGCCGTAGAAAGCTGTTGAAAACACTCCTGCATGCGATAACATGAAGCAAATGCCTTCTTCCAGCAGCTGCGGAAGGTGTCCTCACTATGTCTTTGTATGATGCGCGTTCGCAGCAAGCAACCAAGCAAATTGTTGTGTGTATGTTTATACAGCCGGAAGTTAGTCTGCCTCAGCGGGCGTCTGGTGTCTCAGCTGTAGATGAGCAATTTAGCCAGTGTGGTACAACCGCTAACCTGGGGTCTTTAACGTGCACCACGCAGTAGTGATACACGACCGCACGCCGGTACGATGCTCATCCAGATCGAAACGGGCAGGGGCTGGGATCGAACCCAGGATCAATACTTTACTAGGGGGAATACATTCCACTCCTCTCAAATACAATTGCCTCGGTGCGGACAGGTTCTCTGGGCTTGGCGAGAGCCATCTATCGTCGGGGAGGTCTCGGCGGTAAATGATAAATTGACGATGGTTGTTTTACATACCAAATAAATTGTTGTGGAAATGCTCGAGACACGTGCCGCGCGCCACTTCTAGTGGTCGCGGCACGTGCATCGACGCTGTGCCGCCATGATCTTCCCAAGGGTTGCACGTTGCGCGTGCCTCGTGCATCGACGCACCTTGGGCTACTTTTGAAACATGAAGGGGCTTTTGGTGGAATCGGAGACGACACCGCCGCGGCCGCCGCGAACATCCACGTGCACATGCGCGTGGGCTGGCGCGGACCTCCACTCCGTCAGGGCTGAATTCGGAGCTGTAGGCGTTTTGTCTAATGCAAATGAGCGGAGTGGAATGTATTCCCCCTATACTTCGTTTCACCTATATGTTGTACCGCAGCGGAGGCTAGAAGCGCGAGCTCATAGCGTTGGAAGCTGCTCTTAAGTCACGAGAGCTTGTGCCGTCGGGATGTGCCCCAGAGCAAGGAGCTCGCGCTTGTAGCCTTTCCTGCGGTACATCATAAGGTGAAACAGAGTATAGTAAGTATTTGCCAGGATCCTGGGTTCTGCAGCGCGAGCTTTCGCTCCACGTGCTCCGAGCTGCTGTGCGCTATACTCTGTTTCATACTTAGCGTGCAACGCTGTCAAAGCTACTGGCGCGAGCGCGTAGCTTCATCTAATGTTTTGTTACGCGAGAACGCGTGCAAATGATCAACGAGATCAAGCCCGATGCTCGCGCCAGCAGCTTTGACAGCGTTGCACGCTAAGTATGAAACAGAGTATAGACCACTCGGCCACCGATCCCCCCTCGCAGCAAGCGCCGGAGCGCAATTTCGCTGACAAATTGAGGAGCGGAGTGCCATGTGCGCGGGTTTCAAAACCCTTCATGGCGTTGCCATACTGGCGGTGGGGTCAAACGTCCGTTTAAATAGACCACTTCCATAAAGCCCTGCATGCAACACGGCGCGCGTTGCACTCTGGGAACTAGTTGGCCAGGGAGGAGAGTGGCATGGTTTCGGTTTCGATCGACACGTCGACAAGAGATATACACAGAGCGTGGACTATTAACGGCCGTTATCTTATGTTTTCTGGTCCCTAGAGCGTCGCTTGTGGTCTCTAAGCTAACCTAAATGGCCAGACCTCGAAGCTTTAGCAGAAGCCCGAGACGTAGCTTGTCTTAACACATGCTTGTTGTATTTTTGTACTTGAGCCTTTCTGTTCGCGTTCCGATCGAGGTATGTGGACGAGCCAGTGCTGGAAATCTTGACGCTGCGAAGCTCGGGGATCTTGCTTGTGTACGAATCAACAAGCTGTAGTAACCAATAAGTATGCACACATAGAGCTCGCGCCTTTACATTAGTGTTATTCACCAGGAAGTTCGTTTGTTTCGTGCGTCCATAGACGAAATATTACTTTTTGCAATTACTGTTTTTCTTAATACGCCTGAGTACGCGAGGTAAAACTCGGAGGCGCCATTGAAGAGCTCAATTTTAACACACTTCTTATCTCTTATCTGTACTGACCCGCAGCACTGCACGAAGTGAAGTCCCCACCCGCTTGCATTCCACTAATATTCAACATCGCATATGCGCATAAAGTTACCCTGTATTCATATAGGCACATTCGCACATTCAAAGCGTTTTAAGAAAGCAAAGGTCGAGCACTTGTGTGAATAATGTCGCACCGTTCGCCGGAAGTGCGCCGGGCGGGCATGAACCCCTATGCATGCGGTGCGCCAAACGAACAAAATTATTCAATGCGCGTTTGACGGTTGCTAATGGACATAACATTTGTTATGTGTTTGCTTTCTTCCTGCCTGAGTATGCCGACATAATTTCAGACACACCGTTCAGGCACAGATCTTGGCGTCAGTAAAAGCTCGTCCAAAATGGCTTAGCGAGGAGTAGGGGACGCTTGTTAGGGCCTCCGTCGTAGCCAGCCGATCTTAGCGTTGCGAAAACTTAATCTTCTATCAGCATAAAATGTGAGTGGAGGATACATGATGACACGAGGAAGACATCATAGTAACTTTGGTGCAGTAACGCTGGCTTAACTTTGTTCAGTCCGATGATACAGGGCGATACTGGGCGCAAAACAAGCTATCAAGTTTTGAAAAAAAAATTTAGAACGCTCGCAGAAATTAGGATTGCTAGCATACGACACGCCCGATCACATTGCTGAAGGTTGAGACACCGAGGTCGTTGAATCATCGGATACTCTCCAGGCTGTAGATGCCTGCCGTCTAAAGAATAAGAACTGGTGAGTGTGCCAAGTACAAGTAAACGTCGAGCACAAAGTACGTATTTTGTCTAGAACATGGGTAGAACTTGTTTACTGGGTGCTCATGCGGCCGATGTATGTCTCTCAGAAATGCATGCAGTGTGATCTCTTCTTCAGTTGCTGAAATACCGGAACAGTCCCTCACACAGCACCTTCTAGGCATTGTAGTTGATCACGTCAATTCACTGACTCCGCTTCTTCCACCTTTACAGCAACATTAAGCGATGAAAAGCAAATAAAAGAAACCTTGTCTGCTTGGATCGCTCGTGGAGGTGCGGAGAATAACAAAAATATTAAAAAAATATTACACGCGCTCACGGTAAGCACGAGGAGGGATACAACTCACGTGACTTCCGGCGATGCCTCCCTTCTGACCGCCCCGACACCTTGCGGTACACTGTTACGTCACAGTGCACGGCGGGAACTTTGAATTGGGCCTCGTATTTTATATTTTTTATAAAAAAAACTACGCAACTCTATAGTGAAACATTTTTTTTGTAATGTCCTGATATGCCAATTCAACGCCTAGCATGAAAAATTTTTTTTTTTTTTTTTTTGGCGTGTCAGAGGCCCTTTAATACGCCTGAGTACGCGAGGTAAAACTCGGAGGCGCCATTGAAGAGCTCAATTTTAACACACTTTTTGTCTCTTATCTGTACTGACCCGCAGCACTGCACGAAGTGAAGTCCCCACCCGCTTGCATTCCACTAATATTCAACATCGCGTATGCGCATAAAGTTACACTGTATTCATATAGGCACATTCGCACATTCAAAGCGTTTTAAGAAAGCAAAAGTCGAGCACTTGTGTGAATAATGTCGCACCGTTCGCCGGAAGTGCGCCGGGCGGGCATGAACCCCTATGCGGTGCGCCAAACGAACAAAATTATTCAATGCGCGTTTGACGGTTGCTAATGGACATAATATTTGTTATGTGTTTGCTTTCTTCCTGCCTGAGTATGCCGAGATAATTTCAGACACACCGTTCAGGCACAGATCTTGGGCGTCAGTAAAAGCTCGTCCAAAATGGCTTAGCGAGGAGTAGGGGACGCTTGTTAGGGCCTCCGTCGTAGCCAGCCGATCTTAGCGTTTGCGAAAACTTAATCTTCTATCAGCATAAAATGTGAGTGGGAGATACATGATGAGACGAGGAAGACATCATATTAACTTTTGTGCAATAACGCTGGGCTCAATTTTGATACTCCTGTGAAGATGCGGCTTGCTTTTCGCCCAATGAAGTACAAGAAGTGGACGTTTGGCAAACAAAATACGTGTAAGGCTCCAGGTGACCAAATTTCAGTTGTAGTTCACTGGTACCAGACGGGATTATTGAAATTGAACTCAAAGATGCACTCGTGGGGTGAGGTGACTAAGCCACGTCTTACGTTTGCATACGCACTCATCATAATACCCGGTGTTTCGGGAACCAAGGAAAGTGCCCCGGTCTTCGTTTTGTATCGCTCGAGAATGAGTGTATTGTACGTTCGTGAAAAGTTAGATAATCGAAAACGCAAGCAGCGCGCTCGGTCGCGGTGTGATAGCATGAGATGAAGCTGCTCAGTCGAAACCGAAACTGAGTGGCCAACTAGTTCCCAGAGTGCACTGCGTGGTATTTTGCCGCGATGGGGAGCGTCGGTTTTGGAAGAAGTCCATTGCGACCGTATAAGACACTGGCCGGCAGTATTTTAACCGAAAGAATGATGGTGCAGAAAGAATGGGCTCCTCACTAAGAGAGTAAACCGGACACAGGATCCAATGCGAATCTGCTCCGCTTGGCGCCTGTAGCCCAATGGGCCACTCTGGAAAGGCCTCAGAATACAGTTTACTGCTTTTACGGGACCCTCAACATGTCTAGAAGTGTTTTTCTTTTATTTGCGCGCGTGTGCGAGTGCGAATGCGCGCGCGTGCGTTCGGTTGTGTTTTTGTGCGTGTGTGTGTGTATGTAAGTGTGCGTGAGTTCTAGTATCATCTTCAACACGTCTTTCATCGTCGCCGCGATCGTTTAATTGCGATCTCTCCTTTTTCTCTTTTTTTTACCTTAATACCGGTGCAGAGCAGCAAGCTAGCACAAAGGTCCAGGCTAAACTGTCTACCTCTCTGTGATTAACACGACCATACTCTTGCTGTCACTTGAAAACGTTTTGCCGGGAATTCGGGCAGTATAAAGAAATCTGCACAAAGCTTTTTCGTGTTCAATTGCGGCTTGTTCGGTGTTTAATATTTTCGAATATTATTTTACAGCGAAGCTAGTTCCGTGGATTTTTCGTGTGCGTGACCAAAAACTCGACGCTCGCGCCGCACCCACACACCGCACGTGTCGGCGTCCGCAGCAGTAACAGTTCTAAAGCATAAGCCTAAAACAAATGGCATCTTGCACGCGCGTTCATGAACGCTTTATTTTGGTTATTTACTTCGAATCTTTTATACGGGGAAGAAGCGCGCTTGCGGCGCGTGGAACTACATTGCCCTGCATTCTCCTTGAAGCTAGGGTTGCCGTTCTCCATTTTCAATTTCACTACTCTTCTCTCGTCGTAATTTGGAAGCCGCGTATAGTCCGAACTCCCGAAGAGCTACCTGCCTAGGAAGAGCAACGGCGGGAACGGCAACAAGAATGTCAACGGCGGCGGCGGGCGGCACGTGTGTACCTTTCCTCACGATGGCCACCGATCGAGACAATAAATGTATTCGTACCTTTGTTCACCATTCTGTTTCACGTCTGTGTCGTGTGCTAAACAGCGTCGCTGGTCATCCACCTTCACAAAGTAAAATGGCTTCCATTTTTTTTGTTTTTTTTGAGCCACACGTTAAAAACGAGAAGTCAAAGGTTGTGACTCGTGAGAAGCACAAAGCCAAGTTTAGAAGGTAAGAAACTTTCCCCATTCACTTCACCAACTTCGGACGTCGGACCATCTTAACCTTTGATACAGACTCGTACGGTGCATATTACAAGCAATCAAATGATTTGAGACTAATTAATTTTTGGAGTAATTTTATATTTGTTTGAATACATTTGTTAGGAAGTAATCGCGAGAGTTTTTCGATTAGCTTTTGGAAATATTAAAATGACTCGTAAATGTCATTATTTTCCCCTTCCCTTTCTAATGGCGCCCTTGGTTTTTACAAGTTTCCCATCAAGAAATCCTCGAATAAAGCCTCCGACAAGAGGACGGATTACCACAATTGTTACATTAAGAAGATAACTAGTTTATAGTTAGGTGATTCTAATCCAAGGTTGAACAGTACCAAAGTCCCGTTTCAAACCGGCAGAAAAATCTGTATTTTTGAAAACCTGAATGAACCGGAAAAGTAGCGGTTACTTTTTTTTTTTAAGGAAACGGTTAATTACGTTTTTTTTTCTCGAAGTAATCAAATAATCTAATCGAACATTTTTAAGCGAGGGTAATTGTGATTTTAATCGATTACTTTTTTCGAACGTACGAGGAGGCGCACTTTCATACAACTTTTGGCAAAAAAAAAATAAAAAACACACATCTGCAGGTTGCTTTTGAGCATAAAACGTAAGCACCGATATGATTTTCCCGTAATAATATTCCATGCTGTCACCCTCAACAGTCGACAATTGTAAAACTCTCGATCAGCGTTGCATCGTCACAATTCAAAAATAAAAAAAGACGTTAAAAGTCAGATTTTAATAGTTTATCTGAGAAAATATTTTGCCACGGTCTCGCAAACTTTATGACTGGCTTCTAGTACTAATTTAGTTGCTTCCTGAGATATGCTCGAACGTAAAAATACAAATATATAATATGAGTCAGGGTTTTCTTTTTTGCGCAGGCGGTCTATTTGCCAGGTGTAAACGGCGCTGCGTTCAACCCTAAGTTGAGACTGCGGTGGAAGCTACGTCCTCGTTGGACCAATCACAGGCTTCGGTTTTGTCACGTCACCACGCTCTCAACCACACCCACGCGCAGAGGGTGGGGTCATGTGATGAAACGGAGGCGACTGATTGATCCGGTGGGCACGTAGCTCCCATCGCAGTCTCAGTTTACGGGTGAACGGAGTATAGTAATGGCCTCTCCAGAAGCATAGACCTAATCCCTATACAGAAAGAAATTAAGGGAGAGGAGGACATGACCGCGCGCGAAGACGTCAGAACACAGAGCTCTGGTTGGAGCAGTTAGTGGGTAGATCTTTGTCCCCACTCAATCTTCGAAAGCGTTCGAACAACGAGTAGAGACAAAGGGAGCTAGCTTCGCGTCTATCCGTTAATCCTTCCAACCTTAAGCTCGGAGTTCCGACACCCCCGTGTTCATCACATCTACTCCTCTCCCTCAATTTCTACCTGTGTGCCTTTTTTTTACTAAAAAGGCCCAGTCACACGTACATTTGCGACTTCTTAAGACCAAGTGCGTTGGAACCTCCTAAAATATCTTACGACGAGAGGACACTCTGGCGCCATCATTGGGTAGCAAGGGAAACTTGGCGGTCCCGTATATTCCCTATTTCTCTCGCTCATCATCCTTTCTTTCTTGGCTCGGAAAACTTTCGTCAACGTAATAAACGGTCCTTTCCCATAGGTAGTTCGCACATTTGAAAATCGGAAATCCTGCTAATCCTTCGCTCTTGTGGAACGTAGTTCCACAGTCACCGCATAGATGGCGCAAGCGTACCAGTGCGTTTTCTCGTCCTATGATATTTCGAGAGGTTTCAAGGCACTCGGTTCTAAGGAATCGCAAGTGTGTGAACGGATCTAAAAGCTAACGACCGACTTGACGGAGTAACCTAAATACAAATCAAAGCACCCCAGACAAGTCGTTATTTATTTATTTGTTGTGTTTTCTCTTTTTTCTGGCGACGCGTTTTGTTTTTGTCAAACCTGTTCGCCTTTAGTTTTTCGGCGCTGTCATTAGACGCGGCACGTCCTCGGTGGCGTCGAGAGTCATTCATCACGTTGCGTCGCCCTGTCAAGCGATATCCGATATGTTCGATGCAGCGATGACCCTGCACGCAGCGGAAGCACGCCTTGCCCTTGCACATGCGGCGGCTATATGTTGAACACCACGCCCGTGTTTCCTTCGGCGCTCCAACCCTGACACCCTTCACGACCCTTGTGAGGGGGTGAAGACCTTACCGCGAGGCGCTTTGCTCGTCACAAGCTAAAAACCTGAAACGCAAACTCGATGACGCTGATACACACGAGGGGCGTTCATAATGTTCTTATTAGTCGCGAACACACACACACGTACGCACGCACACACGCACCATGGCACGTAGCCAGGATTTTGTCACACACCCATACACACGCACGCACACACACACACGCACACAAAGAGTATCGCGAAAAATGTGCGTTGCGGGGCAAGCCCACATCCCTGCTTGTCGCAACAGCTTCAAAATTTTCCTCGCACAACGCATGATGATTTTCTTATACTCAATTATTCATTTTGCACACGATGAAGGTCGCGCCAGTCGCCGTTTTCAGCGATCGCTCGCGCTAATTGAAAAAAAAAAAAGCGCAGAAAAATATTTACAGTAAAAACGTTGCAGCTTTGCCAAACCGACCCTGGACCACTTCTTTGATCGCCTGAGTGTTGGGTGTACCAATAAGATCCGGGGACGAAGAAACAAAGTAAACAATGGAAGTTGGAAGCAGGCGTCTCCATCACCGCCAAAAACAGGCGCAGACGCAGCTCTCAGCGGGAAGGTGGTGATTGGCGCTTCTTCGTGACTACCATGGTGTGCACCTGACAGGTTATGCCCGGAAAACTTTGGTCACAGCGCTAATCGCGGAGGCAGGAAGAAGAGCAGGCGACGTACCGGCTTAAAGACCGACCGACCAGTTCGGGCTTTCCACTTTTCCCTCGCTTCCTCCTCTCCCCCTTTCTACCCTGTCCACCGTTGCCTGTTTCCTCCTCCCCCATGGTGAGGAGGTTTTTTTGCCTTGCAGAATCTCGAGTCTGGTCGTCGACCTTTAAGCCAGCCAAGCGAGAAAACTCCGAGAGAAACCGGACGTAGAACACGCGGTCGGTAGGAACACTTCCAATGGTGACCAAGATCGTTGTTGGCGCTGAAAGCCGTTCTTTCCGTCAAATAGCGTCTTTTGATTTTGCTCATTGCTGGGAACGTATTCCTCTAAACCGGAAGTCTCTCCCGGCTTTTCCTCTGGTGGCGTCATGTCGCATCCGGAAGCTTCTTACCTCCACCAGAACGCACGAGCACATTGCGCGTAGCAGACGCTGACATTCCGGGCAGCTTTTCGCTATGCGGAGCGCAAGTTGGTCTGCTTCTTTTGCAGGTGATTGCGGTGACGTCGGAACGCCGAGCTTTGATTGAGTCTGATGAAAGGAGGAGAGTAGGTTGACCTCGATGCAGCTTGCTTCGAGGTCTACCCCTATCCTTCAATCAGAGCCAATCAGTGCTCGGCGTCTTTTTGACGTCACCAGAACCCCTGCAAAAGAAGCAGACCAACTTGCGCCCCGCATAAAATTCGGACCCCCCCCCCCCCTTCTTTTTCTCCTTACTCACCCCACCTTACACACAAATGCCCAGTGACTTCTTCGTTTTTTTATCCCTCTAGTTTCTCTAACCCATCGCGCTGCAGGTTTCCGAGACGATGACAAGAAGGGGATTGGCGAGGCACTACAACTTTCTCAATAGCCAAAATGATGACTTTATACAACTAAGCTATATGCAGACTTGGGTAAGTTACTTTTAAAAAGTAATTTGTTACAGTTACAGATAGTTTGTCAAAAATGTGTTTAAGTTACAGTTCCTTAAAAATAAATGTAACGCGTTACAGTTACGTTACCTCGTCAGAGTAACTTAGTTACTTTCAAGATACTTTCCTTTTTTTAATTTAACTATGAAAAGATCGTGATTTATTTTGTGGGAGACGAGGGTGGAAGACGACGGGGCGGGGGTCACGTGACAGGCGGTCGGCCGAGCAGGCACGAGCTGGCACCAGACAGAGAGTGCTGCGCGAGGCTGGAGCCGGGCAAGAAAGATGGAGCAATTCGGGCTGGTCTGGCCCATGGCGGTCCCCGGAGCGGTCCACCAGCCAGGTTCTGACCAGGACCGGAGGGAACGGTTAGCCCTGGCCATACCGCAGGCACGTAGCCAAAAGTTAGATTTTTTTTTTTTTTTTTTTTTGGGGGGGGGGGGGGGGGTTGGCGCCCATGACAAATTGTTGTATGATGGGAGAGGGGGGAGGAGTCCCTGCAAAATAAAATATTTCGGGGGAAAGGGGAGAGGGCGGGTCCTATGCCCCGCCCCCCCGGCTACGTGCCTGCCATCCCGGCCTGGGCCATGACGATCCGGGAGTGGTTCCGCAGCGAGACTAGGGCTATGATAGCCCGGGACAGCGAGCCTACGAGGCGCTGGCGTGGGAAGGACGATCCGCAGGCGTGGACGCGGACTTCGACTGCGAGCTCTGAACGACGGGCGACAACCAGGGTCGGCGGGCACGGGCTGCCGGCTCTCGAGGACGGGCAACCGGGGAGTACAGTCTTTTTTGGGCTATTTTTAATATGAATGTAAATTACCAACGTGCTTAGCATACCCAGCTTTTACAGTAAACTCATTCTCTGTCTTCAAGTTGCGCGGTGACACTGCTGGGAGACGAGCGAAACACATACCAACCGGGCGTTGATTAGTATAGAGAGATCCCACCAACTTAGAGCTCAGAAAACTTTTATTTCACTTTTTGAGGTATATATATATATATATTTCTACCGTCGCACAACTTTGCTGAATCAAAGCATTTGCTGCTTCGATACAAGATGGACTAAATAATAAATTATTTAGTCCATGTAACGCAGCCGCAAATACTTTACAAAGTTATCATCGCTTAACTTTCCCCTTTTGATGTACATCCTTTTCCTTGCTAAAGAAGCGCTCAACGGATAAGCTAGACGGCAGGGCAGTATTCAGGAGTAAAAATCCTTCCTAAAGGCGGGAGAGTCGTTGAGGCTGGAGAGCGCTGTTGAGGCTTCAGCGTTTTATCGTTCCGTCTCCATGCCTAGCGGTAATGTCCAGAAATGAAAGTCGAACCTCACCCCGAGGTGCTTGTGAAGGTTGGAGGAAGAGGACCTCCCGGCTGCGTATACTCCTTTGCAGTGTTTGCAGTGAACAGTGAAGTTATTGCCGCTATATTCGAGAATGTCAAAGTGCAGTTCATAGCCGGGCCACGGTAACACCTGCCGTTCGTCACTCATGACAGCCTCTCGTTCGAGCGATAACGGTTAATTACCATCCAACAAGTTTCCTTATCTCTTGAGACGTTCTCTCCCGTCCCCTTTCTCTTAAGGGGTCGCCTAATCTTCTTTTTCAGCTGCCAGGAGAGGGAGATACCGATGAGCAGACGGGTCCGTTAAAGTACTAGGAAGGGGAGCAGAAGGCTAAACCATTTGGAGCTGAATGAAGTGGAAAAGACTGTTAGTATAAAAATGTGAAGAAAGGATTGAACAAAAACAACACAAAGTCGTCTCGAGACGCGTTACGCTTTTCTTTTAATTTCTTTTATGCAACGCAGAACATAAGGCTCGACCGTGGATCATGGGCTCACGGCCCCTGGGAAAGAGCAAGTCGATCAGTAGAAACGTCGTCCATAGCCCCGGTCATACAGTGTCCACTGGCGGCAACTCGCTTTCGCAAAGAAAGCTATTGCCGCCACTGCGGCGGAACTGGGGACAGAGGCTCTGAGGCTCTCACACTTAACCGCTAGGTGTCTACACGTCGCGTGTTTCCACGAGGTGGCTCCGTCGCTTGGCTGAAGAGGCGGCCGGGGTGTTCGATGAGGCCGGAAAAGTGATGACGAGGCAAGAATGTTCAAATAGAGCAAATGCTAAATGCGCTTTGCCGCGGGATGAAAATGGTAAAACAAAACAGAAAAACATCTTCCCTCTCAGGCGCGTAGCCAGGGGGGGTGTTCAGGTGTCAGAACACCCCCCGAAATTTTGCTTTATTATATATATATATATATATATATATATATATATATATATATATATATATATATATATATATATATATATATATATATATATATATATATATATATATATATTATTTTTTTTAATGTGTGCGCAATTGCATCAGCAACTTCGAACACCCCCCAAAAATATTTTCTGGCTACGCCGCTGTAAATCCCTCTGCTCCGGCACTTCGCTCTGATTAAAAAAGGTTTGAGTTCTTGTTTCATTTTGTCGTGTCTAATGTGGGGTTCAACTTCGGCACATGGTTCAGCCCGCTGTAGTTTTCACAAAATAGGGTAATTTTTTTTCGCAAAACGTATCTGTATCTTTGCAGATACTTTTGGTTTGTTTTTCTAGAAAGTATTTAAATTATCGTTACAATTACTGCAAAAAAAAATGTATCAAGTTACAGTTAAAAGTCCCCCCCAGAAAAGTGACGAGTTACAGTGTGCTATAAAAGTATCGCGATACCACCCAATACTGGGTCTATGCAAGCCGATTCGTCAGTAGGAGAAGTGCCTCGTCTTCTGCAATGCCTATGTGAAGACGGGCTATCCTCACTACTGACGCTCGAGGTCCAACCTCTCTTTTTTTCGTAATAATAAGGAGGCAATTTTCTTCGGTATTTCGTAGTCTGTTCCGTTGCAGCCTGCGGGAAGTTACGCCCACTGAAACCACGCTCCGCTCAATGCAGAATGCGCCTTTCTAGTCATCTTAATAAACGCGCTGCGTGGCGAGTCTCGAGCCTCTTATCGTCGCTCCCTAGCCAATGAGGTCGCGGCGTTTGACGATAAAAACGCCGAAGGACCAATCGGGAAGCCTGAAAATACTAGGCTACACCCTGCGGCCCTTAAGCTGACAGTGGCTATAGTCACTATAATAGCCGAAGAAGCGCAGGACTTGCCGAGTGTGGAGCCTCTTATTAGGGAGTTTTAGGGAACCGTGTTAGCACATCCGATACGGTACGATGGGCCGTCCGGTAAGCACTGCGCATGCGCGAGTCTTCTGCGGTAGCGCATGCGCAGTACGTACCGGAGGGCCCATCGTACAGCATAGGATGTGCTAACACGGTTTCCTAAAACTCCCTATCATCACTCCACAGCCACTGAGGTCGCTACGTTTGACAATAAGAACGCCGAAGGACCAACCGGGAATCAAGAAGCGAAGACGTATAGTAGGGAGTTTTAGGAGATCGTTCCGATACCACCGATGACGATAACCTGATACTCCGCCGCCGACGCCTTTGCACGTGCAATATATCGTTATCGGGTACCGTTATCAGAGGTATCGGGGCTATCGACTAAAACTTCCTTAAAAGTCACCTTCTGAGGGACTTAAAACGGTATGTTCGTACTGAGTGGCCTATATGGTGGCACCATTTTTCTCCGGGAATTCGAGGCCGGAGCGTCCTTCGCAATTCTTATGTTGCGGCATTGAGACATCATATGTGGAGTGTCGTTCCTGGCCAAACAGGGCACGCTTTCTAAAGTCAGAGCATTTGCTGTGCCGGAAGTGGAGGTTTTCTCCCGGTTCCGGTTAGCTTTGGGACATCTTAACTCTTTTTTTTTTTTTTTTCACGCGGAGCGTTGTGTGAAAAAGGGAAACGTGGCGCGCTGCTTGTAGCAATGCGCTGCGTGTAGGAATACTCTCGCATTCTTACACGTAAGCAGTATTAAGTGTCTTTAACAATTTGTTTTTGTGTTTATTAAGACTTGGCTTTGTGAAATTGCTTGATATTGATGCTGCGCCGATCGTTCTTCAGAAGTGTGAGCGAGCAAAAAACAAAGCTACTTTATTAAAAAAAGAACAGCAAAAAACACATCGAAAGTTACCCTGTGAGACGCAGGATCTCCGCGGTGGCTGTTATACTAGCTGCGGCTGCGTTCGTAGCCTTTATATCAGACAGCATTCCTTAGTGCCAGTATAGTCCGATTTGGTGGCACATTACGGACAGGAAGCAATGTATACGACCGTACATCAGTCAGTCGTTTTCACGTTCGTATTTGTTGCACGTTCCTGGGTGTTTTTTTTTTTTTATTATTATTATGCCAGACGTTTGAGGTTTTTCGAGATCTATGTTTGGGATGGCTCCAAAACAGGAATAGTTTACATTAGTGGACTACTTCTATTATAAATACGGCTTAAACTTTAGAGCGTGTTATATTAATTGTTATAAAGTTAATTTTGTATGGGTCCCATATTTAGGGCGCATTTTTAAACGTACGAATATTGTGTTTTTCAACGTAGAAATAGGCTACTTACAAGTATTCAGAAATTATTTTTGTGTAAAATCTGAAATCATGTTTTTACAAAGAGATACCCTGTCAAAGAAACGGGACGATATTAAACTACTGTGAATTCCTTCAATTTAATGGCCATTAATTTCAACATCTCGGTAAGAAAGACAACACTGGCTGAGATCTGACGCGCAGTTGCTCTATCTAGAATGATAAGTTCTGAAAGTTCACGTGCATACAGAGGACAAACAAGTAGGGAAGGCTCTACTATATATAGTTGCACGTTTCGCTTTACATCGGACTCGGAAAAGTTTTTAACCTTTTAACCCTTGTCCCTACACGTTGGTATCTGGCCTACACAAGAAGAAAAATATCACATCATTCCTATAAACGAGGTTAAAAATTACACATAACCCTTGTCTCTACACCTTGGTATGCCTGGCCTGCACAAGAAGAAAAAGGACACGTCATTCCACTGAATGAGGTTACAAATTACACTATCAGTGATGGATGCGGCATTTGACGTTTTGTAGCATGTTTTGTATACCAATCAAAACATTGGTTTCGAGCAGCCACTGACGTTTTTGGATCAAATGCCACCAAGTGTTAGCACATGATTAAAGATGAAAAAACGAAAGATGTGATTGCATCTCGAAATCAGTTTATTATGATAATTATTGAAAATTTCTCTTTGATACTGGACCATATTGCTTCTTACCGTTTGTTATAAGAATAAATAAAATGTAAAAGGAACACAGAACCTTCTTTTTATAAAGAATTAGGTTCTCGTCAAAGTAGGTTTCATTTACAATAGGTATTAAAAAGGGTTGAAAAATGAATCCTAGAGTAAGTCGTCATTTGGAATAGAGCCTCTCTCCCCTCCACATTTTACACTCAGTAGTTTATTTAACCTGCAAATATAATATCCGTAAAATTCCCGCAAGAACCACCATATCCGCGAACACGCCTATCAATAAACACGCGTCTACCATGTTTTATAAACCTACCAAACTCAATACTCTAATGTAACAAATTGCAGGAACAACCATCCACAAATAATATGAAAACTTACACACGTGCTTTAAAGATGACACTGATTTTTAGTGACGTAGGAACCAGACTTCAGTCAAAGTTCACTACTCTTTCGATCAACAGCTGCATGGGAACTATACCGTGACTACCGTATTTATTTAAATATAGACACGCGTTTCATTTTTTTCTTCCCTTTTTTCTTTGTTCAGTTTTTTTTTTAGCTTAGCGATTAACTTACGATCAAGACAAAGGCGATCGACCTGTACTAATTTCTATAATTTCTAAGCATTCTATGGGCTTTATTGGTGTGGCCGATGATTACAGACGTGAAGACAGATAACGCCTAACTGCTTGACTGCCCCCCTCAACCCATATCACTTGCTGCGCTTTGGTCTAAGGCGAAACCAAGAGCGTTAAAATGCTTACTGAGTCACACCCACGCCCTCTCCCCATACTTTTACTAAATCAACCTTTCAGCTTAGTTTAAATATCTCAAATGTTAGCCAGCATAGCCCCCTTTTGAATGCATTTCGTTTATAGAGACAGCTCTCAGGGTTTTCATGTCCGGGTTAACAAGTAGCCTTCATGGTGACGTCACACTGATGACGTCACGGTGTCCACAAAAGTTGGCTTTCGACCGTGCAGCTGGAATGGTGTAAAATCGCAAGAGCGGAAACTCCCCTCATTGTTCTTTACGTGACACTGCCACGTCACGTGACAACCGTAGCGTCATGAGATACTGGCATGTCATTTTGTAACGTGACGTGACCTGACGTCGAGTCCCGTGGTCACATGACGTCACGGTCAGGCGACCCCAAGACGTCGCGTTATCGAGTAACCTCAGTATTATAGTGTCATTTGACGAAACATCACGTGACGCGATGACGTCAGATCACACCATGACATCAGAGAGTGACCTGAAATGAGTGGCCGAGTGGGCTAACGCGTCTCAGCTCGGAGAACGGAGTGAAAGCTTGCACAGCAGAACCTCTTGGGTTCGATCCCCACCCCCTGCACGTTTCGATCTGGATGAGTTTCGTACCTGCACGCGTTCGCGTAATCACTACTGCGTGATGCACGTTAAAAAACCCAGGTTAGCGGTTGCACTGCACTGACTAAATTTCTCATCTACAGTGAAGAGACAGGTCTCCCGTTGAGGCTGTATAATGCAAGTACAATACATTCAAGGCTGTATCATACAAGCAACACATTTTTTGAAGTTAAGCCAAAATAGGCACACGAGGAGACTTTAGGAAGCTCAATCTGGGTCACTGCAGCTCAATAAAGCCAGGAGGATCTAGGTTCCTTTGTCGAGGGAGTGCCTGTCCTCACTTGAAAACGTGTATGCGCATTTTCATACCAGAACCTCCTGAATCGGCGATTTCCGAAAATGGTCCCACCTCTTTCCACTTTAGCAGAGCGAAGGCTGGAGAGGAGGTCACCTCCTCTCCAGCGTTCCCTTTCCTAAAGTGTAAATAGTTGTGTTAGTGACTTCGCAGCGCATAAATATCAAACACGCACTACTATTTAGGACAAGCAAACAACATCCACACCGCGCTGAAGCTATAGTCAAAAATAAGTCCAACCAACTCGCCCAAGCTACAGTTTTGTCAAGTAGGGTTAGCTTCCACTTTGTTCTTGACCTGTCACTCACTACAGCTTCAGACAAAAGTTGGACTTTGAGTGTAAAATCCAGATGACGGCACCAGCACTTTGCTAGTATTAAGGGTTACAAAAACAAAGAATGTTAAAAAAAGAAGGAAAGCGGACAGGAAGACATATACAGGCGGGCGTACTTGGGGTTAACCATTTGATATTTTGTTGCCATTTGGGGACTGCTCTTTGCTCGTGCCCTGTTTCGTGTTCTATGTCCGGTCACTCCGCTTTGTGTTCGCAATCGGTTCGGCTTTGCCCAGAAGGCTGACAATCCCTAGTTCCGTAGACTGTTCCGGCTACACATTTTTGCCAAGGTTGAAAAATGTATTTCAGATACTGAATACAAGATGGCGAGATATTTAATTAAAAAAGAGTAGCAAATACTCTAGACCAAATGTATTTTCAAGATACCCAAATACTACCAAAAGTGTTTGAAATATAGTATCTTGAGTATAGTACTTAAGGCAGGCGCAATGCTGCCTTAAATGCTACGAATTTATAGCTTCTATGGAATATACTAGTGCCACCAAATAAGCTACGCTTCAGAGTAACGACACTTGGCCATATTGTGTCTTAAAATCATGGTTGCCAGTTATCTGAAGCTTTATCTGAAATCACAGGAAACGCTTTTCCGCCCTCCACAGATGTTTAAACAGTTCGCGACAGAGCAAAGCAATATTACGTGAGCTTCCTAACACCGAATCTATTGCTGAGGAAGCCGCAGTTTCGAATCTTGACGCGCCAAAATGGCGGCGCCCACAACAATGTCGGGGAACGGAGTGCCGATACTCTAAGCGCAGCTCATTTAGTGGCTCTAGAATGTACCAAAAAGACAGGCATTATTATTTTTTTGTTTCATGGCAGTGGTCCTGGCATCCTTACACTTTCCTTCGCCATCTTGTCTTCTATGGACCATTTATATCCGTTGTATAAAAGCTGTTCGTTGTTAAGTGCCTCCTAGTGCATGGAAGCGCTTTTATATATGCCGACTTTTATGCAGCCACCGAGACTGCAGGTAGAGCTCGCAGTATCATGAAAACAAATAATTAAAAAAAAAGACAGTCGGAAAGCAGGTGAGAAACTTTCTTCGCTGGAATTCGACAGGACTCACCGACGGGCCGGGCCTCACTGAGAGGTAGCCCGAATGATGATTAAAAGCGTACGCCCTCCGAACCAGCTCAGCGCTGTGAGGATCCGTGGCACGCAAAGAAGCAGACTGGGGCGGGGAAAAAGTCGCGCAAGAACACAAAGCAAAAAGAAAGCGCGCAGCGAAGCGAGGGTCTTGTTAGCGCAGAGTGGTTTTTCATGCTCCAAGATGCCGCGATGGGGTGTGTCGGAAAACGGCTCTTTCTGGCTCGTCACATTCGCTTTCCAAGTTCACGAACACCGCACGCCGAACCGCGAAGGACGTCCCCTCGCGGTAGATATCCCCGCCGCACGACTTCTCGCTGCCTCCACGCACTATCTGCAGAAGTCGTCAACACGATCCTCAGTCTTGGAGTTGACGTTTCTAAAAGCGTCGTATAACGAACCTTGTTTTGAGTTATCTCTCCCCGCTTTTCGGCCAAGTCGGTCGCGGCCATGATCTTCACTTTGCCGCGATAGGATGAGCGACGTCTTTAGGATTTGTAGTGTTTAGGAGTCTCCTGTTTGTTTTGGCCCCCGGGGTGTGGCATAAAAAGAAAATAATCTTTTTTTTTCTCCTCTATTTTTTTTTTTTGGCTGCACAGACTGTCTAGGAGTGTGTTTATCAGCTACGTTCCTTATATAATGTTTTAAATCCAAGCGCCTGCGAGCTTGTAAAATAAAATTCGTTTTCTTTTCAGGGGTAACATAAAAAAATTAAAAAGAACGAAGATCACTTCAAAGCAATTTCTCACGTCATCGACGGGTTTATATATTTACCTTTTGTATTTAATATGCCGTCACAATTTGAGCAATAATATTGGCTTATATTTTGACAATTTCTTTGTGTTCTACGGGCTATTTGTTTTGAATTTATGAAGGAGCTGAACAAAACCGACAATTCCTCGAAGGGTCTATAGAAGTGCTACGCCATTTGCACCAAATCGCACCATGAATGACAGAGAGCCACACTTTATGCCTAACTTCCAATTTTGTTAAAATTGAGCCACACGTGCGCTGAGGTGGGCTTATAGCAAAATATATATAATATATTTTATTATTGGTTGACCTTCATATTCAGATAAAGCAGAAGGAAATAAAAAAATGGTACAAATATGTATTTCACAGGCTCTCTACTCACCGTATAATCCGCTTCATCTTAGGTCAGAGCAGAGTCGAAGGCTCGAACGCATACAACCAAGAACACACATACTACAAACGCAAGCTGCGGGACATTCAAAGCACCTGATTGGTTTAGCCGATGAAAGAACAGCTACCCCCGTGGACAATGTGACCTAAAACGCCCGATACATGCCTTCTTCTGCATCTGCGGTCCCCACAAACTCTATTTTTTAATTCGTCAAATAGTTCGAAGCATGGGTCCTCAACTTCCCATTCCATTTCTAGTTCAAACCAGAGTTTTCTCAAAAACTTGCAGGTACGCCAAATAAGGATGAAGGGCTGTTTGAGCTCATATTGTCCGCGAGAGTACAGGCAGATTTCAAATCCAATAATGTCGCGCGTTGATGCTGTTTCACTGATCCCATTGGCTCGAAGCGTCGGCTGTACCGTCGACTTAAGCTGAAGCGAAGTACAGAGATTGTAAGTCAACCGCTCTGGTCGGTTTATCACCGACATCGTCTAAATATCCAGACGATGTCGGTGATGTCAGGGACTAAACGTCGCGAGAAAACTTTGCAAAATAGTAGAATGGCGGCTACTGTGATAAGACAGAACCAGGGTCTTGTGATTCCTGATGAGGTCACTTGATTATCATGTGTATCAGGTGTCTTTGTGCCGTGGCTGAAGAGTATCGTAGCACTTGCGCCGCTCACGTCAACCTTCATCGCATTTCAGCAGCGTGCGCACGTTGAAGTCACCGCTTTGCACCTCGGTGCCAGCGGCTAGCTTGAGCAGCGTTAGCGCGATAGGCACGGAAATTATGAAAAATTATGAAATACAAAGCCCTGGAACCGTTGGCACTTGTGTTCCAGGGCTTTGTATATCTTCGTCTCCACTGTCATATGCTCGAACCCTACCTCATAGTAAGAGTCGAATGTCTCCGATGACTTCAGTAGGTGTTGCCGGTTCCGACGTATGTGTGTACCCTTCTCAGTTTGTATCTTGTACGACCTCGGGCCCTTGTCACAGATCACTTGTGCTTTCGTTGACCATCCTTTATCTTTATCATCTCGAACTCGTACATTCTCTCCTTCTTCTAACTGGCACAGCGCTCGGCCTCGTTTCATGTCTTGTTTGTGTTTTAACACTGGCCTGGCTGGTAGAGACACAAAATCTGGCAGGAGTGTACGCGCTTTCCTTCTCATCAATAGCTCTACTGGAGCTGATCCGCATTCTAGTGGTGTGGTCCTGTAGGTTAGCAACCCTAACCAGAAGTCTTGGCCAGAATGTGCATACCTTTTTGAGCAGTCTTTTCACAACTTGCACGCCTTTCTCTGCAAGTCCATTCGACCTTGGAAAGCGTGGACTAGACACCACATGTTTGAAGTCGTATTTTGCTGCGAACTCGGTAAACTCTCTAGCTGTGAACTGTGGCCCGCCGTCTGTACAAACCTCGAGAGGAAGTCCATGACGAAAAAACATACTTGCCATGACGTCGATTACAGTTTTTGTGCTCGTGTCTCGTAGTTCGGCGACCTCGGGAAAGTTTGAGTAAGCATCGTAGAGAACGAGGTATGATTTCCCAACATACATGCACAAGTCTGCACCAATTCGTGCCCAAGGTTGTAGTGGCGCCTCTCGTAACTGGAGAGGCACTTCCTGCTGGCGATATGCATATGATTTGTAGGTTCCACATCGGTCGATCATCGCTGTGATGTCTGTGCTCATTCTGGGCCAAAACATTAGTTGTCAGGCCCGTGCTTTGCACTTGTTGATACCAAGGTGGCCGCTCTGCAAGCGTCTCAGCATCTCTGGTCTGAGGGCCAGGGCCCGGGGGATAACAACTTTAGCTCCCTTTATCAAGACACCGTTTACAACAGACAGCTCGTCTTTGAAAGGTTCAAACTCGCCTTGAAGTGGAGTGTTATTGGTCAGGTTGTTGACAACTTCATGAAGTTCTTTGTCTTCTGCTGTGGCTGTAAGGAGCCGGGCCATAGTTTTCTCACTGACGAGCGTAGACAGGACGGTTGCTGCATGAAGGTCCACATCATCGCTGGAATCTTCTCTTGTCGTCGGTGTCTGCAGTCGAGACAATGCATCAGCAAGAACCAGCGATTTTCCTGGCAGGAACTCTAGCTCCAAGTCGTATCGGATTAACCTCAAAAAGAGGCGTTGCAACCGTGGTGGCATATTTCCGATCCACTTTTTGGCTATGGAAATTAACGGGCTGTGATCTGTCTTGGCAGTAATATGCCGTCCGTAGATGAAGTCGTGAAACTTTTCACATCCGTATACGATTCCCAAAGCCTCTTTTTCAATTTGAGAGTAGCGGCATTCACTATCCGTCAACACTCTCGACGCGTAGGCTACAGGGCGCCAGTTTTGGCCATGCTTTTGAAATAAGGCTGCGCCTAAAGCTCCTTTGGACGCATCTAGAGACTTGTGTTTCCTTCCCAGCGTCAAAAAGGGCCAATATCGAAGCTTTTGTCAACATTTCTTGCAGCATTCTTCATTCCTTCGTATGCTGTCTACTCCATTCAAAAAGTGAATCTTGTTCGTTTAAACTACGCAACAGTGTGGTTTTATCTGACAAGTTAGGAATGAACTTCCCGAAGTAGTTGACCGCTCCCCAAAGACGTTGCACTTCCTTTCTGTTTGTTGGTAGCGGCATGCTTACAACGTACTTGACTAGTTCAGGGTTTGGCGTGATACCTTTAGCGCTAATGTTGTCACCCAAGTAGCAAATTTCTTCTAAAGCAAACTGGCACTTCTGGAGGTTTAGCGTGAGGCCACCTCTTCTAGCCGCCTGCAAGGCCTTCTTCAGTCTAAAGTCATGTTCCTCACGGGTACTGCCCCAAATGAGTACATCATCTATATAGACTCGTACTCCCTTTAATCCTCCAAAAATGTGCGTCATTTCTCTCTGAAAAACGTCCGGAGCAGATGAAATTCCGAACGGCAATCTCAGGTACCGGTATCGCCCAAATGGCGTTGCAAAGGTACAGGTTCGCGACGTGCTGTCGTCAAGCGGATTCTGGTGAAAACCACTGCTAGCATCAAGCCTAGTAAAATATATGGCACCTGCCAACTCAGCTTCAATGTCCTTTCTGCGAGGAACTTGGAAATGTACTCGTTTCAAGCTCAGGTTTACGTACTTCGGATTCATGCACACACAAATGTTTGCATTTTTCTTTGCAACTATCACAAGAGGGCTTAACCAGTCTGTTGGTTCTTGGACTTTGGCGTTAATGCCACTGGTAGTCATCCGGTCCAGTTCGGTTTTCAGAGGTTCGCGGAGAGCATGCGGCACTCGACGTGCTGGCTGAACCACAGGACGGCAGTCATCCTTGGGAGTCAGGTGATATTCGTTCTCAGTGCGTCAGATGCCCCGAAAAACATCTGGAAACTCGGAGACCACTTGCTGTTGGAGGCGACTTGTTTCCTCGTGACTGTCTATGCGGTGAACCAAGCCAAAGGACTCGCAGCTTTAAAGCCCCAACAGTGCTTGCCTGCCCTTCTTCACGATGAAGAAGCCCACGTTTTTAATCGTTGGTCCAATCTCTACAGAGATGCAGACCTTGCCCACATGCTATAGTTCTCCTCCATAGCTTCGTAGGGTTGTTGCGGTTGGTACTGGCGGTGTCGACACCTCAACTTTCTTAAATATGCTGAGAGTTAGAAGATTTGCTTGCGCTCCGGTGTCAACCTTCAGGTGAACGTCTCGGCCTCCTATCTTCGCCATCACTGTCCAGTCACGGTCGTGCTTTACTTTACGACCATCGACTGATAGAATCTCAAAGGTATCTTCTTCGACATCTTGTCTAAGCTCTCGTTCATGAACATTGTCAACGTTCATTTTCTTGCCTTTGCAGGCTACCGCAAAGTGTTTTAGAGCGCAGCTCTTAGGCGCCCGTTTCCGGCTTGAGCGGCGTCGCCGTCGGCGTCGCCGTCAGCGTCGGCGTAACCGCGCGTTGCATGAACTCAGGTTGCATGCAACCTGAGTTGCCTCAGGTTGCATGCAACTTGCATTGATTGCAACCCGAGTTGCCTCAGGTTGCATGCAACTTGCATTCAATGCAACCTGAGTTGCATTCAATGCAAGTTGCATGCATTCAAGCAACCCCCCCGAGGTCACGTGACCCCTAGATCACGTGACCCCCCCCGCCCCTCTTGAGGAGGAGGAGTAGCAGGCAGGATCACAAGGGAGGAGGAGGGAAAGGGGTATACCCTCCCCTCAGTACCCTTCCCTCCTCCTCCTCAAGAGCTGCGCTCCAATTCGGCGTTACAGGGAGTTGTAAACGGCTTTCATTTTTTTTTTTCTTTCCACACTTGTTGCATGATTTTCCAAATGCTGGACATTTTTTCGGCTCATGCCTTGAGCTGCAGTGTTGACACTTGCGTCTTCCGGGAGAATTTCTGTCGTTACGCTCCACTAGATCTACAAGCGTATCGGGAGTTTCCCAGGCCTTGCTTTGACGCTAAGATATTTCCGTTGATTTGCAGAAGTCAACGGCTCTCTCATGTATTGGGTCTTTTTCCCTCAGTAGCATTCTCTGAGTTTGTTACTCTGTATTCTGTACACAATTTGATCTCGAAGCATCGACTCGGCTAGCACTCCAAGGTTGCAGGACTTGACCTTTAGTCGCAGGTCTCGAAAGAGCAGTTCAAAACTCTCACCTTCCGTCTGCTGGCGAGTTCTAAAGACGAAGCGCTCGAAGGTTTCGTTGCACTTTAGAAGGCAATATTCCTCGAATCTTCGCACGACCAGTTCATAGTCGTCCTTTTCAGGTTGTTTCAGATTGAACGTGTCAATGGCCTCCTGGCCAGCCATATGAAGAAATATGGCTGTCTTCTGCTGCGCCGACCTCACCTCCTTCGTTTCTGTTGCCCGGAAGTAGGGTTCGACGAGCTGCTTGAAGCGCTTCCAATTCTTCGCTGTATCCTCCGATAGCCGTAACCCTTCAGGTGGCGGTAGTTCGACCATGGCGGCAGTTCTTTTCACTGAAGAGGTGCACTTCTGACACCATGTATCGTGCCAAGTAGGCACAAATCAAGAGGACACTTCGCTTCAGAACGCTCATGTGCCGGCCGCGAGCTTCCGTCACCTTTATTTCCTCGTCTTCGCTCAGCTCGTGCGCGCTCAGCTAGCTCTATTGACTCCGTAAGTGTGGCGTCATGGGTCCAAACAAACCGTTGCTAGGGTCGTTGTTATGGACGAATACATGTGGCTCGGTTTCGCTACGAAAACCCGACCGTTCAAAAATCAGGAGTAGGATTTAAACTTCTAAAAATCACAAATGTAGAAAGCTTGAATGTCATATATGTTTCGACAGAAGTGTGCCGGTAATCGCTCGTTTCTGAAATATTTACGACTGCAACTTCCGGTCCTCAAGATGCCTGCAGCAGACGACCAATGCAAGAAGTATGCCGTCTGCCGCACGCCGGCCGGCCAAACCGGGGCCGTCGTTTGAATCGTGTGAATAAAGACGATATTCTGACATCGCATTTGTTTGAAATATAATGAGTTTCAGACACATATAGGAATTCATAGTGGGGTGCGATGCAAAATATGGTTTATCGAAAGTCCGGGCGTCGATCGAGATGATCGTCTGCTAAAAGATCGCATTGCACCCGTGAGAAAAGCACTTCAGGCGATCGGTAGAGATCCCAAATTTTGTTTGCGGACTCGCGCTATGCGAGGGTGCTTTGTATACCTGGTTGTAACCATCGCGTGGTGAAAGACCCTTGCAGTTTCTTCAGATTTCCGCAAGACCCTAAAGAGCGAAACATAAGGTGAGTTCATTACAGATTGTACTCGCATCGCGGGTTCGAAGGAGATCTTCCTCAAAAGAGCACATCCACAGAATTTTATGTATACCAAGGGGAAAAAAAGCAAAATACTGCGAAATTGCGATAGACATGCAATTCTTTAATAACCTGACAACCACAATAATAATAATAACAAACGACTTACCTCGACGGCGTACGATTTGTTTCTCATGCTGGCCTGCACTACGCCGGTAATGCACTTCAGGTCATCGTCGTAACTGATCTGCATGACGTGATTTGATTTTACTGCATTTTCACCCCTCGTAACTAAGCTGGGTTCTTCACAGAAAAAAAAAAAAAAGCACATTGTGGAGGCCTCTGCAGCCATAGTGATGCACTTGTTTTTGTCGCTGGTTTACCGACGCAATTCATGAAGACGCCCGCTGCAACAGAGGCCAGCAAATCTATCGTGTCGTCTGCTACCAAAGCAAAGCAGAGTGTAAGTCTTCAGAAATGGCTTTCATCGTTGCGATACGACACTGAGACGACAAGAACATCTTCATAATTCGATATCAAGAAGTTAGGTTGCTAACAAAAAATTATTTACTTACTTGCAAGCAAAAATCTAGCCTCATGTGGAGTCTCCATGCATTAGTCCATAGCAACGTCCCTAGCAACGGTTTGTTTGGACCCAGACGCCTTGTTGTGACGTCATCACTTACGGGGTCAATTGCCGATACAGTCATGGAGCAAGCTCGAAGACTTTTTCCGTTAAGCGGCGCTAGTGGTGATGCTCGGTTGGGGAAAGACCGGTCAGGATGCAGGCAATTATTTTGTTATTGTTACATTTTTTTCTCAATTTTTATCAATGTTTTTTTTTCTATTTTTGTTTTTTAAACGAAAGTTTCTGTTTTGATGTGCGTTCTCACTCTTCACCTGAGCTAGTCGTGGCGTGAGCTGATAGACTTTTTAAAGCTAAAAGGCGCTATTGATGATGCTCCGTTAGAGAGAGCGTCCGGTGTGAAAGCATAAAAATATTTTGTTATTCTCACTTTTTCTTAATTTTCAGATGAGGACCCAGTTATTTGCTACGCGAAGTTGATAATCTTTGCGGGGTTGGACACGTAGATGACTTGGATGTCGAAGCGCGGGGCAAAGGCACGGGGAGCGAGGCATGGAGACGGGACACTTCAGTCATGGCAGCGTATGCTGCCGAACACCGTAACATCGGCTCAATAAATGCTACAGTAATGACCTGAGCCCCTTCGTCTGGGCAAGCGGTGGGCGAGAACATCACGAGGCTTACGCGACCAAGATGGCGCCGACAGATCGTTTTAAGGTTCGGGCACGTCCAGAAGGGCGATCAAAATAAGAGAAAACAAAAACTGAAAGTCGGTTATGGCGGCGCCCATGCACAGCTGTTGCAAAGCGTTTGTACAAGGCGCTGTCCTTCGACAGGTTTGCGCCAAAACATATAGAAATATAAACAATACTACTGTACCCTGACTGTCTGGATCTAAATGAAACCGCCTGTTATATATCCCCCCTTATATTCTTTCCTTACCTTCTATCATAATTTTGACGGTATTTTCGTCATGCAAAGCTGACCATGTATGAGGTATACCTGAAGAAACAAATCCGCTCTTGTATATAGTAAATATTTTTTCGCTTCTATCAAAAAGGAGTGAGCATTTCTCAGCATTCGACGGTTTTGCGGTAAACCTTTCTCCGGTGAGCTTCTCTCCTCTGAGATTTTCTCCGCCGTCTCCGTGTGGCAGTGCTTTCCGTATTAACGATAAGTTTGCTCTAAAAGAAAATACGTTATTTATTCTTGCATTTTAGTGCGCTAATTTTTGGCTTCTCTTACGCCATTAAAAAGCGGAGGACGAAGTGCAAGGTTCGGCTGAGGCAGCAAACCTTGTACGCTCGCTTCGCACAATCTGTCTTTCGCAACGGCCTCGGCTCTCGATCTCCGCTGTTCCCTCCGATATATCTGGAGACGCGGCTCGCCCCTAATTTGTCAACGTCGTGTCGAAGTTAAGCGGCGACTTATCCGAGCATGACATGTCCCGTGTGATCAAGAGTGAGGACCCCTTGACGGCACTCGTACGTGCGCGCAGGGCTTGATAAGCCCACGGACTGACGTCTCGCTGGAAGTAAGGTGGAACGCGGTTTCTTTATTTTTCCTTTCGATTTTGCAGATCAGTGGCATTTGAAGACACGTGAACGGCGAAATCTAAGAATGCGGCCTCTGCTTGCACCTCTGTAACAATAATCCACATAAGATACTGCCTGTTTAGAACAGGGATCCCCAAACAATTTCGCTAGGGGCCGTATTGGGGACCTGTTGTAGTATCGAGGGCCGCAAATTAGATAAGAAAATATAAACGAATAAACGCTAAATAAGTAAGCCTAAATTAATAATAAAATAATAAATAAATAAATAAATAAATATTTGATTTATTTTAGCATTTAAATACAAAATTACTAGAGCGAAAATTCGAAAAAGAAGTGTAAGGTGTACAAGTACGTATACTTTATTTTAAAGTGCAATATTTTATAATATATGGCATTGGAAAATAATGGATTCCGAGAACTCACCAGACATGCAAAGCGCATAGAACTTTGGCGTATTGACACAGGGCATAAGACTAACAAAAAGTAGTCGATCAGCTCAATTCGCTATGCATGATATAGACGAGGACGCAAAGGAATATTTTTTTGGCTACGCAGACATGAAGGAGGGTACTACGAAGAGTCATTCTTGTGATGGCAATGTACAATAAATAGTATACCTTGAGAACCAGCGTTTTTATGCGGTTTTCTAGGCATGTGAGTATAGTGGATTTTGAGTTAGAAACAAATTCGAAGCGAATAGTGGTTTTGGCCGAATATTGTGGAAACAAATATTGAATTCTGTCTCCAAGCTTTTCATTGCTGCACCATGCCTAAACGAAAATTCATCCGAACTCGTAAAGTTTGTTCCCAAGCTTCCACTTGTACACATCTAAGCTAAGGAAATTTTAATCTAGCTCTATTTATGTACTATGACCGCTCAAAAGGTATATCATCTACATGGGAACTGGCAATTAAACGATGCATTCGACGTAACATTATACATATGTGGAGCGCAAGTTCGTCTGCTCCTTGGCAGGGGTTTTGTTGACGTCAGAACGCCGCGCTCTGATTGGCTCTGATTGACGGATAGTGGTTAGACCTCAAAGCAAGCTACCTTGAGGTCTACCCACTATCCTTGAACTTCAATCGTAGCCAATCAGAGCTCGGCGTTCTGACGTCAACACAACCCCTGCAAAGAAGCCGACGAACTTTCACTCCGCCTAGAGATTTATAAATCTTCTTGCTATATGCAAATGTACTTTATTAAATCTAGAGCTTTCGAAAATGAAAAAAAAAAAATCTCGAATGATCAACTTAGGTTTTCAGGACATCTCTGCTCTTGCATAATAGCCACAGTTTAATTTTGCAAATTTTACTCTAGTGTAGATATCCACATTCAAAGTTTCCAACTTTTTACACACATTACGCGCGCGCGTGGACCATCGCGCTTTTTTTAAAAGTGGGCTTTCCTCTTAAGAACGTGGCTGCAATATTTTTAATTCCAAAGCATTAACTGTCCCATGGAGCGAGCCGACGTCATCGGGTTTGAAGCCGCGCCAAACGGCACCTAAAATCCTTTCTCCAAGTGAAGCCGCGATCTCCCAAATTTGAAACCACGCCAAAGGCCTAGCCAAACGGCACCTAGTTTCCCCGATCCCAAAGGAGTGGAGGGTTGCTGATGGATTTCGGCTTCAGTCCCATTGACTGGCGCGCGTCATAGTTTCAAGGAACGAGGCTCCCATTGGCCGCTGCGCGTCAGTTTCAACGACCGCCACCTCATGCCGCTGCGTGTCCGCGCCGCCAGCGCGCCGGTAACACGAAGCGTCCAATGCAGAGCGGCGAGGAGAGCTGGGAAAGCGCGCGCTCGCCCGATACAAATACGCCGCAGACGAAACAAGGAAGCGAAAAGGAGGCTTTCGGATTCACAACCTTGACGCCGGTCAATCATGGCGGTCGAATCCCTCGCCGACTCTTTCGCCAAGTGTCCAGATTAGAACCCCTCATGCGCACTTTTTACCGGCGCCATGAAACTTCTTTTTTTTTTCAGTTTCGCAAGATAATACATAGAAAGCGCATTGGCTTCTCTCTCCGCATACTAAGCGTTGTAGATGGGATCACTGAAAAGTCAGTAACTTTTATCTCCTTTCCAGAAAGAACAAGCTGTCACGTGATAGGGGGGCGGTTGCTCCTCCCTATTGCTCATCGTATAGACCGACACGCTGTTTACAAACAAACCCGCTTTTGCCCACACCAGGTGTGGGCACTGCGCGTGCGCAGAAACCGAATTCGCGTGAAGTGAAGCGTCTGCGCATGCTCAGTGCCGTCGACAGCGCCACCGCAGCTGCGTGATGTCAGGGCGGCGTGCTGGTCTATATCCACGCGTTGGGGTTGGCAGCAAGTTCAGATGCTTCGTGCTGTGCCCCGTGCCATCTTTTACAGCCACGCGATTTTTATCGCGAACTTATTGAACACAGGCCCCAACTCATCTCAATTTTGGCTTATTTCTTCGTCTGAACATAAAACAAAACGTGCCTAATGATTACCTGCGCATCGACTGTATCCGCGCTCATGCCGAGCACTCACACAATGTGCATGTCCAGTATAGGAAGTATTCACTGGCGGCCATAGTTGTGTGCGCGACTGCTGAGCGCGTGCTGATGGCGAGCTTCCACAGTTCTTTTGTAACGTGCATTCCGCACTCTCAAAATTGCCGGTCTTAGCAGCCTATTAATGTGGGCTCGTTCTGAGCATGCGCTCTAGACAGCACCCACAAATATGGCGCCCAGTGAATACTCCTTATACATGCCTTATACGTGACGTCATATGGCACTGTACCAGCCGCCATTTCTCCGTACCATGCTCCTGTGCCTGTATCTTCTGCAGCAAATATTTGGCACCGTCGAATTTGCTCTTCTCGGCAAAGCTTGCCGAGAAGACCAAATTCAATGGGGCAAAATGTGTGCTGCAGAAGGTAAGGGCATGGAAGCATGGTACGGAGCAATCGCGGCTGATATGACGTCAATGCAAGCCACGTATTCACCAGACTCGAATGGCGCCGCCCCCCAGGAGAGATCTTGTATTTCAGGGATTCTCCTTGACGAATAGACCAAAAAGAGCCCGAAATTTCGTGTATTCTAAATGAAGATTTAAGCTTTTGCGGTTTCCACGTCTCTTGAAGTTCGGCAAGCCAGCGGGCACGGAGAGAGTAACTAAATATCAGTGCGTCATATTTAACCGGACGACGCGGAAACCTCCTCCACCGACGAGGGCGACCCGCGGTACCGAAAGCGCGCAAAATGTGACGTCCTTTGGTCCTGGCTTACTACTGGTCAGAGCCTCTAAAAGCTTCTTTTTAGTCAAACTACAAAATATAAGTCGCGCGAACCGTTTCAATTATTTATAAAAGTAGTTTTTGTTCAGTATTTTAGATCAGAAAAGAAACGAATGCAGTGTATAAAGTACGGAAACGAGAAATGACCTGTCGACATACCCGCCACCGAGCGGTGGAAAAGGCGGCGCACACTGGAAAGCAGTAGTGGGATCACGCGCCGACGCGGAAAGGTCCCGGATGTACGCGGCGGCGCTGCGGTCATATGGACAGGATGATCCGACCAGCTCCGAGCGTTCCGAAGGCCTTCGGCGAGAAGCTTTGTCTTGGGGTTTGGCCGTTTCGCGGTATGGCAGCGCGAAGTGGCTTCCATTCTGAACTGATCTTTACCCCGTGTTTGCTGTCGTTTGTGGCCAATGGAGTGTCATGCCGAATTTGTGTTTAATCGCGCAGCAAATGCAATGAGAGCCGCCCCGGCTGCCCGCTGCATACAGCCTATCCAAAGCACGCTTTAGTGGCGCCCTCTCGCGCCGTCGACACGGAGTGCGGCGGCCGTGAGCGCTCGCGATGAGCCCACTACCCCTCCTCTAGTTCACGGCCACTCAAGCAACCAAGGACGTCATGAGGAAGGTTATTTTTTGCTTGTTTTTGTAATTTTAATTTGCCTATAACTTTTAAAATAAAGCGAATTTCGAGAAAAGAAAAGTTTTACTAAGTTACTACGTTCAGTGCGCTCAAGTTTGGTGCAAAATAAAAATCAGTAAAAAAGTCCTTGCAGGGCCCCTTTAAGAACGTGGCTGCAATATTTTTAATTCCAAAGCATTAACTGTCCCATGGAGCGAGCCGACGTCATCGGGTTTGAAGCCGCGCCAAACGGCACCTAAAATCCTTTCTCCAAGTGAAGCCGCGATCTCCCAAATTTGAAACCACGCCAAAGGCCTAGCCAAACGGCACCTAGTTTCCCCGATCCCAAAGGAGTGGAGGGTTGCTGATGGATTTCGGCTTCAGTCCCATTGACTGGCGCGCGTCATAGTTTCAAGGAACGAGGCTCCCATTGGCCGCTGCGCGTCAGTTTCAACGACCGCCACCTCATGCCGCTGCGTGTCCGCGCCGCCAGCGCGCCGGTAACACGAAGCGTCCAATGCAGAGCGGCGAGGAGAGCTGGGAAAGCGCGCGCTCGCCCGATACAAATACGCCGCAGACGAAACAAGGAAGCGAAAAGCAGGCTTTCGGATTCACAACCTTGACACCGGCCAATCATGGCGGTCGAATCCCTCGCCGACTCTTTCGCCAAGTGTCCAGATTAGAACCCCTCATGCGCACTTTTTACCGGCGCCATGAAACTTCTTTTTTTTTTTTTCAGTTTCGCAAGATAATACATAGAAAGCGCATTGGCTTCTCTCTCCACATACTAAGCGTTGTAGATGGGATCACTGAAAAGTCAGTAACTTTTATCTCCTTTCCAGAAAGAACAAGCTGTCACGTGATAGGGGGGCGGTTGCTCCTCCCTATTGCTCATCGTATAGACCGACACGCTGTTTACAAACAAACCCGCTTTTGCCCACACCAGGTGTGGGCACTGCGCGTGCGCAGAAACCGAATTCGCGTGAAGTGAAGCGTCTGCGCATGCTCAGTGCCGTCGACAGCGCCACCGCAGCTGCGTGACGTCAGGGCGGCGTGCTGGTCTATAGACCAGTGTCCGCGCCAATTCCAGGGCGCCGCCATGTTTATCTACGCTCGCGCCACCACACGGAAAGAACTGGCAGGCAGGAGGGGGGGGGGGGGCTGCGTTGGCGGCGTTGCTTGGCGGAGCTGGATGCGGCAGGCTGTCCGAATGCACCGACACATCGTGAAAGATGTCTTCACCAGAAGCCTCCATGGCCCGTTCTTCAACAGGGAAGATGTCGTGAACATTCGAGAACCCATCTCGATCAAGAAAACAAGGGAAAACCTTTCTTGTCTTAGATGTTCTCGGTGTCTGCTGACCCTTGACATCCGCGTTTCATTGATACCGAAACCGAAACGAAGGTACCATTCGTAGCTAGCGTACGTACACGACGTAAACGACCTGCCGACTGATCACGGAGAAGTGACCACCTCTGTTGTATCCATCACGCACGCCACACGTACGCATAGAAAAAAAAAATTGTTGCTACACTGGCACTCACTCTTGAGTTCTTGCTCGGAGTGAAGTTTTTTCTTCTGAGTGCGGCTGTACATTCTTGCCGAGAACCTGCATGGGACGGAAACTTGTGGAAGCCGTAGACGTCGCATCCGCACTCGCTTCTTAGGCAATTGTGTCACGGGCAGTGGGTGTCCAAAAGAACCCTGCGTTTCCTCTGGTTGTTCGTACAACCAACAACGGCACAGTGCCGTCCGGACGAATTGCTCTGATACATTACATGGCGCTAACCAAGACCGACGCCGGCAACGTGCCAGTACTGCTAGACAGTGCTAGTACTGGGAAAGGTCGCAGTCTATCGCCCCCCCCCCCATACACACACACACACACACACGCTGCGAGCTTCTGGGTTCGAAACTATTAAATGCCAGTTCTAACGGATGGTACTTACTTGAAGTGGGAGCTGGAATTGTACGAGGTACCAGGAGACACTTACTATCGGGCAACGAAGCAGGGTGCCTGTGGGGGCGGAGTTTAGGAACGCTAATATTGTGACAGGCGATCAGTTATAATAACAGACGAAACTTCGACTCGTTTGTTCAGAAGTTCGCGGTGATATTTTATTAGCCCTCGTTACAGCACACCAAAGATCCTAGGCAGTGAAATTCACATCACGCAGGCTCGTGCGTCGTAGTCAAATGAGCGCAGTCGACGACGAGGTGTAATGAGCTACTAAGCTTCACAAGGAAAATGCGGGTGAGAAAGTGTTTTGAGGCAGTCCAAAACACCGATCCAGCAGACGCACGTACGTACGTTTACTCCGGACTCCATGAACCCGACGGCGCAAGATCAAAGCGATCAAAGAGCACCGCCGCCATCGCCACCCGGTTTTCTCTGCACTTTGCGCGACAACGGCACTGCAACGGAGGGCACTCGCCTCGGCGCTAACAATCCGCGAAATAGATTAATTTGCCACTCTTGAAGCCATTCCAAATCATAAATAAAATACCTCGGCGTTGTAGAACATCTGACAACACAACGGTGCCGAGCGCCTGCTCGGCATCGTCGTTGCTCGTGAAGGCCTGCTTATTTGTAGTTGAGACGATGATTCCACAGCTTTCGTGCCACTCGTGGTGCTTGCAATAACTTCGAAGGGCAGGAGAATCTTCTCACGAGGACGTTGAAGACACGCAACACCGGAGCCACCAAAGCAATCGTACAAACCGTCGCCATGTTTGCTTTTTCTTCGTCACTCGCGGTGCGGTCAACTCGTCGCGAGATGTTTTCTGGCTCGGCTTGATGGAAACCAACAGCGGCAAAGTGGCGTATGGACAAACGGCTCTCACATTACGGGCACTATACCCACATACCGCGGTAAACAGGACCAATGCCGGCGAAACGGCAGTCGGCACACCAGCGAAGAAGCCTTCGGCGGGTAGCAGCGGCGCAGGCAAACGCAGCCCCCCCCTCCCGTGAGCGCCTGGGTTCGAGATTATTGTTCACTTCCGGAAGAGCACTTCCGGACAAAGGTCTATATCCACGCGTTGGGGTTGGCAGCAAGTTCAAATGCTCCGTGCTGTGCCCCGTGCCATCTTTTACAGCCACGCGATTTTTATCGCGAACTTATTGAACACGAGCCCCAACTCATCTCAATTTTGGCTTATTTCTTCGTCTGAACATAAAACAAAACGTGCCTAATGATTACCTGCGCATCGACTGTATCCGCGCTCATGCCGAGCACTGACAGAATGTGCATGTCCAGAACATGCCTTATACGTGACGTCATATGGCACTGTACCAGCCGCCATTTCTCCGTACCATGCTCCTGTGCCTGTATCTTCTGCAGCAAATATTTGGCACCGTCGAATATGCTCTTCTCGGCAAAGCTTGCCGAGAAGACCAAATTCAATGGGGCGAAATGTGTGCTGCAGAAGGTAAGGGCATGGAAGCATAGTACGGAGCAATCGCGGCTGATATGACGTCAATGCAAGCCACGTATTCACCAGACTCGAATGGCGCCGCCCCCCAGGAGAGATCTCTACGACTACATCTGCACCACAATCACCTTGACGACTCCAGCAAGCTCACCTACAAAAAGATGGAAAACACCTATTTTTTACATGAAATAACGCCGCGATTAAGAATACTGTTTCTAAGTAGCCTTATACACCAACTCATGTCTGCAAATAAACCGGGGTGGCCCTAGCGGCGCCGCGCATGCGCGATGAGGTGTGGACACAACGCGCGTCGTCCTCCACCAACAAACCACTGGTATGCAATGTTGTCGGCGTTAGTGTGAGTCCTGTGTTACTTTGGATGTGAGAATTGTGTATTAGGCGTCTTCCTATCAATGTCTGACTATTCCAGGGACCTTAGCGACACGAACAAGGCTCGTTACACTGCAAAGCTTCGCGTGACTGGTGTGACGTATGGCTATCCATTCCGCGTGAATGCCGCAGAATGGACTCTAAAGCGTCATTCTCACGGTGAGATTCTGCCCGCTATATTCACTTTCGACGTCGCTCTGCCGCCAAAGGAAGCATAGAACGAAGCTAGCGTATTTGACGTTGAAACTTAAAATCGCAAGAAGAATGAGATCATGTGAGTCAGGCATTACAAGTCGGCGATGGCTACGGTCAACATAACCATGTATCTAGTATTTGAAACGAGTCGATCAACCCCAAACACCCTTCGTGTTTACAAGTATATAGTGGTCTACAATTACGTTGTATCGAAATAACTTTATTCGTGATGCATATACTTTTGACGCTGTCTACGGACAGTTGTCAGCTAACGTAAATATGATCGCTTAAAGGGGTTTTCTTCATATTTCCCGATTTGCCTTTAAATCCGCTAAACAGACCTACAAACATCATTGAAATAGTAACCCAAATATTGCGCAAACATAATTCTTTTTGCGATGTTAGTGAATTTGAAAGTCTCTGCTGGCAATAGTGAAAAAGTGACATCAGCGGAAGGCAGCGGGTAACTCTTTGGATTGTGGACTTTGTTCCCAACTGATTCCAAGCAGTTTCATGGTGTAAAATGAACGCTTTGGAAGCTCGCTTTAGCAGCCGCGCAGAAACGCGAAACAAATACTCGGCATAGTACATTTCTAAACTGCCCGCTCGACCTACAAGCCTGCCCACCCTGGACGTCACGGCACTGAAAAGTGCGGGTATATTGCCACGGGAGTATTCGCCGCCTCATCATTTGTCATTCGTGGCAATATTTGAATGTCGGTTTTGGCATCATTTTCACTTGCCGAGTTACAATAACTATTCTAAATTTCGCGATACTAAATAGCACACAGGAAACGGTAATGAAAATATAGTTAGTTGGAGTAGCTAAAGAAATTGCCGGCATACACCTTTAAACGTGCAGATCTGTCCGTCGAACGTGAAAACGACCTCAACACGGTCCGAGTGGTCTGGACCACTTGACGGTTTTCCCACGTGTACGCTTTAGGGATACAAATCGATATCACAACAACACGGCTCGCCACGCGGAGCCCCTTATGTACACACGTGGGCTTCTGGAACACTCGTAACTCGATCAGGTTGACACGGTTCTCGAAATTACGAGAACTTTAAATTGAAAAAAAAAATAGGGATACAGATCGATATAAAAACAATACGACTTCATGCATTCTTACCAACGTGCTTCCCGCAAAGGGGGTCATGGTCGGACGGGGTGTAGTTGTTCCTTTTCACGGCACCTATCTTCGTTCTCCGATGAACAGGGAAGCAGGAAACACGTGAAAAACCGATCTTGACACCGTTCCCAGCTCTTTTGGAGCAGCGCCCATCGCGGCGTAATGACGAGAAGAGAGGCTTCTACCAGTCTTGTACGCATTACTCAAAAAAGTAAAAAATGAAAATTACAATTAGTCTTAGTTAAAATGTGTTCAATTAGATTACACGATTACTTAAGAAGGAATTAATTGGGTGTTACTTCAAAAAGTAACCGTTACTTTTCCGATTACTTCAAGTTTTCGAAAATGCACATTTTTTGCCGGTTTGAAAACTGGTCTTTCGTACTGTCATCTATTGGACTAAAATCACCGAATTATAGCTACTTAACCGCTGAATTCACCAATCTTAGGTAAACCACCCTCCTCACGGAGACTTGGATCGGGGATAGCTTGGTACAATACCCGAGGGAACAAAGGGCGCCATTAGAAAGGGGAGAAAACAATACAGTGAGGTTTTCGAGTTATTTTAGTACTTTTAAAAGTAATCCCATTACTCTTGCGATTACTTTTTAATAAATGTATCAAACTGATGAAAAAGTGTGCATCAAATGTAAACGATTACAGGCAATTTGAACACTCGTAATAGGCACTGTTTACGTCTTCTACTCGTTTCTACCAAAACGACAAAGCATTTCTGACCCACACACCCCAGATCGGAAGTACTATACCCCTGAAGCGCCAATGCCGCGGTATGACGTGCAAGAGAGTTTGAGTTGATGCATGCGTTTGTCAATACACTCGTGTCAAGATAGCTCAACATGGGTGACACAAATGCCTGTTTAACGTGCTCAAAGCTCAATCCTAATAATTTATTTTCCCCACCGAATTAATAAAAATTGCCGTTCTTAAACTGACGTAAACTGCCGTACTGCAAGCATCTGTCTCAGCCTTGTCGTGGCGTGTACCGTCCAACCGACTTCCTTTATTTTTATTCTATCTTAACAACCGTAAGGTTCCATGAATATCCGAGGGCTATGCCGTTACGGCTCGATAACCAAATAAATCAAATACATCTATAGTCGATGATATTTGTTTTTTTTAAATTCAGGGCGTGGCTTATTATATTTACGCATCTGGCTTCGTGATTGGTCCTCCGGTGTCCTTAGCGGCCAATGCCGCGGTGTTATTCACTGTGGAGCCAATAATAAGATTTTATTAATTTATTTATTTTATTTCGGCTCGGGACTTGCCCCGACCTGGGTGACTCTAAGGAAGGTGATTCAGTTTAGGACATTTTTCTGGTGACATGAGAAAATCAAGCAAGGTGTCTCTCGGTCTTTGTGTCACCAAAGGCTTTAACAAAAATTTTAAAGCGTGCTCGAAGCATCCCCTGAGCCTTTATATTAAAACGGCTTCTGAGACAAGCGCAAACTTCTCTTGGCTTCAATGTGATCTAGCATGTACAATAGGCATATCAATGCATCCTATAAAAAAAAATTTTTTTTTTCGGAAAACGTTTTTTGAATTGCTACCGTAATTTTAAGCCACCAGACCATAATGTGATCGCGAGTACGATATGCCATTATTTGTCTGGAGTCATAATTAGTTCACTCGGAGTTGCCACAACGTTGTTACAGAGTGTTAAAACGGATAGTTATAGGCACAGCCGTTCATAAAACAAAAATATAACGTGTATTTATTATTCTGATAAACCCGAGGAGCAGGCAATGTGTCCTGAGTGCATGATGTGTGCGTTATGGTTAGTTACGCCTGGTTACTGAGAGCGCTTGGGAGATTTTCATGCGTTGCACACGCGAGACACGCATGTGCTCGCCGGGTTTATCAAAATGATCCAGACAACTTTTAATTTATTCCGGAGAGGAGTGTGTGAGCAGTATGCGCTTTAACTAGAAGAGAACACAGAGGAAGAAAAAAGAAAGCAAATCTTCTGCTATGTACTTAAGAAGTTTTCGATGGTTCTGCAAATAATTTACGCATAATAGGCAAATACAGCTTACTCCGCAAGAATCGAATGGCCCTAGAGCCGACATCGTTTGAGCATTTGGAACGGCTGAACGCGCATCGCCTTGCGGTTTTTCTTTTTGAGTTAAGAGCGGTGTCTGACGCCATCTGTCGTTGTGCAAACCCGCTGAGAGAGCCGAGTGAGCCGTCTCTGCTGTCTTGGAGAATCCGGTATCTCGGTGCGTCGGCGCAGCCCTCTCCCTCGGCTGAGTGCGAAAACGCGGCAGCGTCGACAGCGCGATGCGCATACGTTCTCTCGACCGGGGGTTTTCAAACTGCAGCTTGGGCATACATTTGACGCTGAAGGCGCGCTGGCTCATGCAAATGAGCGAAGCAGGATGTAGTTTCCTATACTTTTGTTTTCCCTTAAGTCTAGACGCAGCCGACGCAGTGAGCTGATGGAACCACTCAGGAAGCGTTAAAAGCCCCAAGCACCCCCCCCCCCCCCCCCCATCATGGTGTTCGTCATGTTTCTGTAGGTGTTCTATCACGGCTGAAGCAATCACGCACAAAAAAAGGTCTAGTAACTTAGTAACTTCCGGTTTTGAAGCTGCTTGATTGGTTCCTATAGCTCAGAGTGTCTGCTGGGCGCCGGGACTTAAGCTGAAACGAAGTACATTATTTGGGTTCCGCTTCTTCCGATTATGCGTGCAGTACCTTGAGTCATTAGCTCTCTTAGATTGCGAGGGTAATTGTGGTAATCGGAGTTATCGCGAGGAGAGGAGGTTTCTCGCACCCGCTAATCTATCTACAGGGTGTCACGAAAGAAAATTTACACGGTCTTTTTTACCGCAAAAATAAACTAGGTATCGCCGAACGCTCATTCTCCGCCCAAAGGTAGCGCTAGAGGTCACAACCAGATGCCAAAGTTTCAGCTCGATCTGATAACTTAATCAAAAGTTATAAGTGATTTTCTGAAAATTTCAAAGGGAAAATGGCGGCCGACGGAGTTTTCAAACACATGGGGCTCTATGGCACCAGAAACCAAAAACGGGCAAAAATGGGCTCCATTTTCCCATTGAAATTTTCAGAAATTCACTTATAACTTTTGATTAAGTTATCGGATCGGGCTGAAACTTTGGCATCTGGTTGTGACCTCTATCTCTACCTTTGGGCGGAGAATGAGCGTTCGGCGATGCCTAGTTTATTTTTGAGGTAAAAAAGACCGTGTAAATTTTCTTTTGTGACACCCTGTATATTGGCGCTAATTCAAGATGTCATACGCACGCAGCTCTATCGTAGCTGCGTTATGACCTGCCCCGCGAGCCAGATTCGGGAGCCAGCTTCGTGTGCCGATGGTCACATATACTTCGTCTCACCTAAGCATGGACTATAGTTAGCCGCGCACGCTAAAAGCGCGAGCTAGTTGCTTAGGATGGAGCCTCCTGAGTTGCAAGCGCGCTCGTGCAGCGAGTGCTCCTGTCAGACAGTCACGACTACCCTACCCGCTCGTGCCTCCACAGCCTTCGCACTTAGTCCATGCCACGGTGATCGAGGCAAAGCACGGTCGCATACGCGCTATAATACTTTGTTTCAGCTGAAGTCCAGACGCAGACGATGCTACAAGCGCGAGCTCCGGGCTTTCAGCGTCCCTGCCAAGCTTGGCAGGGACGCTGTGCTTGCATTGCACGAGCGCGCGTGCTAGCACGCGCGCTCGTGCAATGCAGTTACTGTTGTTCTGGGCCACATGCTCTCGATTGTAACATCGGCTGCGTCTGGACTTATGCTGAAACGAAGTATAGTTACGCTATGTACGCCTGCTCATGGTCTCCTATAGACCTTTCCAATGTTTACAAAATCACAGTCCAGCGTGCGATCTTCACAGCCCAGCACGTGCGTGTTCGTCGCTTCGGAAAGCGAGCAAAGCACGCGCCATACGCACGAGCGCTCAAAATGGCACCGGCCACAAGCTCGTTTTTGGAAAGGTCTATAGACGATTGCAAGCAGGGTGACTGGCCGCCGCCATGTCCCCGCTCGTGCGGGAAAGCCCGTGCAATTACAAGCTTGTCAAAGCTATGTTCACACGCACGCTGCACGAGCCTGTACGCATGGGGCACCAGTGCGGCACCATGCTTGCAATTGTCTATATGGGTGATTTCATTTCAACTCAGGCACGGATTTAGGGTCGAATTTTTAATTTTTACGAAAAAAATATATGTTTTGGGGCAATTCCTACAATAAAAGAAGACGCAAACGGCAATGTCGTCGGATTTTTGGTTCTCAAGTTATGGACCGTTGAAGCGGCCAAGGTGGAAACTGACGTTTTTCCAGCTTATCGGAGGTACCATATTTCACTCCATCCCTTTTCCATACTTTTTACGCAACATCAATATAACTTTTTGGGAACACTCTAGACATAGGCTTTTTCATGCTAATTAAGTGTCTAGGTCACAACATGTTTTATTATTTTTTTTTTATTTGTCAAACCGCCTCTCTGCGACGATATTTGACGAAGTTCAGCAAGCTGTGCTGTACGACCTAATTAACATATGTTTATGATATTTATATCACCGTAAAGCACCAATTAAGCTCTTTCTTTTGATTATACTTTCAATGTTTTGACTTAAGTATATATTGCACTACATGTGCCTGAAAAACGAAAATTGTGAAAAACTAGCAAGTTTTGAGTCGATTTTCTAAAAAAAAAAACACTTTTTATTTCTTTTATTTTGTATTCACGGTTAGTTGATATAGTAGTCTATCAGAAACTACCAACAGAAATTGTAATATATTGTTTGTATGGCCGCTATTAAGACTCGAATCTCGTGCTATGAGTGTTTTGAACGGGACTTCGCACAGGCGCTCTGGTGAGCAGAAATTTGGCCTTTGTAAGGTTTTCTATTTATCGTTAGCAGTTAACTCAATATCCAACCATAAACATTAATAAAATTTGGAGTAGTGTACTTAAAAAAAATTTAATTCAAAGTCCGTATCCACAAGTGCGGGCACATCGCTTACTTCCTCCACATACGGGGGAATGCAGATCGTTAGGGAATTCCTCTGGGGTCTTTTGCTTTCGGCTTTGAGTTTGAAATACCGAACTTGAAATGTAATTGTCATATTTTCTTATGTCAAACAGATACGCAGTGCATATACATATGTACGATATAGTAACTGTATACAAAGTACGGTTTATTTTGTGCGCATACGGACTCTTTCATAAAATAACAAGCATTTCGTAGCGTGTAAGGCTTCAAACATGTTAGTCATGTGTTTAGGTTTCATTTCTATTTTCAGTGATTAATGCTGGGTTACTTAGACTTTTTCTTCTTGACTTAAGTTTGTCCGGGAGTGTAGATGTTACGTATCTTCTCCGTCAATACATAGGGCAAAGCTCACACACCTTGCAAATCACGCCAGTGCCAAGTAAATAAATATTATTAGGATGAATATTGTTGCTTTACTGGATTTTACACTGAGATATTGAGGTAAGTAGTAACATTAAATAGAAAACCTTACATAGGTCAAAATTCTGTTCAGCTGAGCGTCTATGCGAAGTCCCATTCAAAACTCCCACAGCACGAGATTCGAGTTCTAGTAGCGGCCGTAAAAACAGTATATTAAAATTTCTGTTGGTAGGTCCTGGCAGACTACTATATTACCTAAATGTAAATAAAAAATAAAAGAAATCAAAGGTGGTTTTTTTTTTAGAAAATCGACTTCAAACTTGCAAGTTTTTCTTAAGAAAGACTTGCAAGTTTGAAGTCGATTTTTTAAAAAGACACACCTTTTATTTCTTTCATTTTTAATCTACACTTAGGTAATATAGTAATCTGTCAGGACCTAGCAACAGAAATTGTAATATATTGTTTGTATGGCCGCTATTACGACTCGAATCTCGTGCTGTGAGTGTTTTGAACGGGACTTCGCATAGACGCTCAGCTGAGCAGAATTTTGACGTATGTAAGGTTTTCTATTTAATGTTAGTACTTACCTCAATATCTGAGCGTAAAATCCAGTGAAGCAACATTATTCATCCTAACAATATTTATTTACTTGGCACTGGCGTGATTTGCAAGGTGTGTGAGCTTCGTCCTATGTATTGACGGAGAAGATACGTAACATCTACACTCCCGGACAAACTTAAGTCAAGAAGAAAAAGTCTAAGTAACCCGGCATGAATCACTGAAAATAGAAATGAAACCTAAACACATGACTAACACGTTTGAAGCCTTACACGCGACGAAATGCTTGTTATTTTACGAAAGAGTCCGTAGGCTCACAAAATAAACCGTACTTCGTAAGCGTCAGTTACTAAATCGTACATATGTATATGCACTGCGTATCTGTTTGACATAAGAAAATATGACAATTACATGTCAAGTTCGGTATTTCAAACTCAAAGCCGAAAGCAAAAGGCCCCAGAGGAATTCTCTAACGATCTGCATTCCCCCGTATTGGGAGGAAGTAAGCGATGTGCCCGGGCTTGTGGATACGGACTTTAAGTAAACTTTTTTAAGTACACTACTCCAAATTTTATTAATGTTTATGGTTGGATATTGAGGTAACTGCTAACAATAAATAGAAAACCTTACATAGGCCAAATTTCTGCTCAGCAGAGCGCCTGTGCGAAGTCCCGTTCAAAACACTCATAGCACAAACTTCGAGTCTTAATAGCGGCAATACAAACAATATATTACAATTTATGCTGGTAGTTTCTAATAGACTACTATATCAACTAACCGTGAATAAAAAATAAAACAAATAAAAAGTGGGTTTTTTTAGAAAATCGACTCCAAACTTGCTAGTTTTTCAAAATTTTCATTTTTCAGGCACGTGTAGCGCAATATATACTTAACTCAAAACATTGAAAGTATAATCAAAAGAAAGAGCTTAATTGGAGCTTTGCGGTGATATAAATATCATAAACATATGTTAATTAGGTCGCACAGCACAGCTTGCTGATCTTCGTCAAATATCGTCGCAGAGAGGTGGTTTGACAAACAAAAAATAAATAACTAAACCTTTTATTACCTAGACACTTAATTAGCATGAAAAAGCCTTTGTCTAGAGTGCTCCCAAAAAGTTATATTGATGTAGCGTAAAATGTATGGAAAAGGGATGGAGTGAAATATGGCACCTCCGATAAGCTGGAAAAACGTCAGTTTCCACCTTGACCGCTTCAACGGTCCATAACTTGAGAACAAAAAATCCGACGACATTGCCGTTTGCGTCTTCTTTTATTATAGGAATTGCCCCAAAACATATATTTTTTTCGTCAAAATTAAAAATTCGACCTTAAATCCGTGCCTGAGTTGAGATGAAATCACCCATATACTGATAAAGCCTGGCAGGTCGCCACGAGAAGCGGCCGCCGAAATTAAAAAGGTGGAGCGGCAGACCGCGGATGAGCAGATACGGCTCTGCGGATGAGAGGAGAGCCACGTGACTTGCACCTTGCTGCGGCGAGACGCCGAAACGCACTTCTCTCGAGCGAACGAGTGTGTTTGGGGTCCTCGCCGCTGCAAAAGCCGTGCGCTGACGTCCAGGTTTCCCGAGAAATGGCGTTTTGATGCTCTGTGCTACAGATCCTCGCGGTTCAAATTTGCGATCGGGCACTCTATGGCTCCGTCGTCGAACTGCCAGGCTTTGCGAGTATAGAGGAGGCTATGGAACGATACATCGAAGCGTTGTGGAAGATAGGAAGCCCGCGGTAGAGGGGCGAACAACTGAAGCTCTTCCCTGCTGTTCTCACCTTGAAATGTTCTCTCCTTTGTCAGTCGTTGACACCAAGTCACGAGCCCCTCTGACTACCGATAATAGAGAGTTTTAGAATAGCGTAAAGGCCCTTGCGTCAGCACTGCGTACAACGCACGCAAGCTGTCGACGTAACGTTACGGAGCGCGTTGAACGCGCACTTTTAGTATAGCGGAAGGCAAACGCATACGTAACGATACGTATAGACTTGTAGCGCCATCTAGATGTGCTCCTACGAACTGCCTCAAACAATCCAAGGCGGGTATTCGGTAAAGCCAATTTAACACTGCGAATCTCTTCGCTTCACTACGAAGTGCGTGAATCTCTTTCCAGTTGCCTGTTGTGAACGTGTTTTGTCCTTTTTTTTAGGGCTGTGCGACCAGCAGTTCGATCTATGGTTCGCTCCAGTGTGTTGTGGGATCCCTACTATCTTATGTTGGCCTCGTCATTTGCTTGGAAGTATGCGAGCAATACGTCGCACCGCTCGCGTACCGACCGCAGAAAAAACACATTTTCGGGTTCGACGGCGTCGCCAACGTTCTGGGCTACCGACACCCATCTTTGTGGGCGCTCCAAAGGGTTCGTCGCGTTGATTTCTTTGAGGAGGTTGTGGGTCGCCTGTCGATACCGCCCGATCAGGCCGAGTTCCACTCGCTCCGGGGAAGCGCTACCATTGGAAAAAGGTTTTATCTGTACTTAAGTTTAGAGTCCGATGAAGAGGAGGGCCAAGGCTGTCTAGTGGTCCGGGTCTTCAGTTGGAGGCCTTGCTCGGCACGGGCTCTTTCGTCTGTCTCCAGCTCCAAACTCCGCGTGTCCTCGCCCGCCATGAGCCTCGCCCTTTTTCCCTTCTTCATTCTCTTTCTTCCACAAGGTTGAGGTCACCTTCAATGGTGAAGCGAACCCGTACAACGCGCGTAGCACTTCCACTGGTTTGCCTCACCGCCGCCATTTTACAAACTGGAGTGGTCTCGCGCTTTCCCGTGCGCGACGAGAGCAACGAGAATGGTACGCAGGGGACCGCTACGTACGCTCGCAAAAACGCAAAAAAGCGATAGCGAGCGTAGGTACGCATAGCTCGCCGCAGTACGTACAGAGCGCGACACTGTTAGCGCGAATCAAGCGATCGCCGGTTTTTCCAGTTTTTCGTCTTTGAAACCAAGGGATGTCATCCAAGTTATTATTGCTACGGAAAGAGCTCATTTAGTTCTAGAATGTAAGCAATAAAAGTTCGTGCTCCCTAATTCTATTTAGAAGTGAAATGCGAAAACGCGCCGATGTCGTGTTCGTGCTAACAGTGTCGCGATGTGTACGTAAGGCTTCTGCGCAGTATGGAAGACGCAGCGTTAACGCTAACGTAGGGGGCTTACGTTTGCTGCTATACGTATTACTAAAACTCTCTATTACTGAACTTACATTGCTTCAGTTCGGGAGAGGCCACTATGAGCCGGCGGAAGTCCCGCTCATAACGTAACTTAATGGAGGCATAAACTAAATGAGACGTGGGCAGCGGCAAACAGAACGACAGCAGGCTGGTTACCCCTCCGTAGCAAAAACGTAGAAGAGAAGAACGAAAGCGGCTACCTAAAGGCAGAGAGGAACAGCCGCGCCAGCCGGGAACGAGCTCATCCGTCCTCGCTAACAGCGTGCGAGTGATCGGTGAGCGTGTCTCTCGCCAAGTCGACCGGCGAGCCGAGCCGAGCCAAGCCGGCACCATATACAGTCCAGCGTGGCCGGCTGATTAATAAGAGCGCAGGGACGGACGCCATTAAAAAAGCCCGCGCGCTCTCCGTAAGCAAATGGAGGGGGGAGCGAATCCACGCCTCCGGGATCATCGTTCGCCACTCCTATTGATTAAAACGAGAAGGACTAATTAAGTGGCTTAATTGCAGTGAGGGAACTCGTCAGACGGGGCTCTTCGCCTTCATAGCCTCCTTTGTAAACGATCGGCGAGAAAAAATAATTATTAAAAGAAAGGGAAAAGGCTACGCAGCAACAATACGCAATCAATCTACCGTCCTCCTCGTACGCGAAGATGCGTGTTCATTAGAGCGCAGAGAGCATAAAGATAAAATAATAACAACGAAAGGAAGAAAAACCATCACGCGTGGTTCCATCTTTTTTCCTTTTTTTTTTCCCCTGCATGTTTTGTGCCGTGTGTCGGATGAAAGTTCATTAGTCGCTGCAGCGTGGACGTTGCTCGCGGAAGAGTCAAATGATTTCGAACTCGGGGACCGCGCAATAGAACGATGCTGCAGTCGCACTTCTTTCGGGAGAATTTATTCATTTCCCCCGCTTCCTTGTACAAAGTGTACCGCGAAACAAATTAGCGCTGAAGATAAAACTGTCGTAGGGACGATTTATGTGAGCTCCCTTAATTAAAACCAACAGGTGCACCCGGAATCGCTCACATTTTTTTTTTTTTTTTTTCTATCTCAAGGCAGTCGGCGATTGCGTTACGCAAGGGCGACTTCGCTACAGTCGGAACGCCTACAAAGCATCGCACAACGAGTCCTTTTTTTTACTTTTTTTTTCTTTTTTTGCCGCTTGACTTTGAATGTAACCGCCAGATCTCTGGCATGCACCGCGTGGTGAAGTAAATTAAATATTTAAAATACGATGACACGAAAAGTATCATTTCCTTATTTGAAGTCGCAGTAATTATATCACGCCTATATATGCAATGTTGGTACGAAATCTTATTAGGCAGTCTTTATGAAATCTTATGAGCGACTTTGCGTACGCTATTCTAAAAGAGTAGCGTACACAAGAGATTTGCGTACGCAAACAATAGCGTACTCGCCACTGCGCATGCGTCGAACCTAACCGCCTTTTTCACTTATTTCGCGTACGCTTTTTTTTTTTTTTTACTCGGAAATTGCGCGCGTACGCAAAGGGCCTTTGCGATGCTCCAAGCAGGATTCGAGATACGCCAGAAGCTAGCGCGAAACACACGTACGACGAAAACCGTCCGATCCGACGTCCGATCACGCAATACGACGGTCGGAGGCGAGGGTTTTCAACGCTCTCCGGTGCTACGAAAACCCTCGCCCCCCAAGATCATTCCGGCAGTCCGCACGTCGGATCGGACGGTTTCGTCGTACATGTGTTTCGCGCCTAAAGCCAAGACAAGCGAATGTTGGAAGAGTGGCGTCTCCGAAAACGGCCGCCTCCTTGGCGGCCGTTTGTGAACGCGACGTTGGAAGCCTCCTCGCAACTGCAATTTTCTATACGGGGCGAAATTCCCCTCCTGTGGGAGCTGCACGTCCCCAACAGTTTAAAATGCGCCAAGGTCAATCTACATAAAGAGACCTCTCTTGCCGAGGCGACGCGAGCGGACACGACCGGTCGCGTCGCATTCTCATATTTAAAAATAGGGACTCTTAGGAAACCGTTCCCGTGTTCGGCGTACCTCACTACCGAAATCTTTGAAGCATGTTTTTAAGCGCGCGCCCCGCGGTCATGGTACCACCCGGGCGCGCGCTTAAAAGCACGCTTCAAAGGCTCCGGTAGTGCGGTACGCGGTACACGGCAACGGTTTGGTAAAGGTCCCTAATAGGGAGTTTTCGTAGATCGTTTCCACTGTCCCGCAACCACCGTCCCGCAACAAATTGGTGACCTGGTTATGATGATCGACTCCGAGCGCCTGCTATCCAGGGGAATGTTCTTCGTGACCAAGGGCACGGCAACGGCTCTGCCTTTACGGACGAAAATGCAGTAGGAGTACCTTCAACTTTCACAGCCTCCGCATCTGCAGCGCCTCCGCCATCGCCTCTGCTCAGTCGCATCTAGCGCCGGCATCTCCCAACAATGGGCTGCGACCACCTTGCTGGCCCCACCGACTCGGCAAGTGAATATTCATCGACGTTTCCACACTGTTCACAAGGCATGTCGCTAGCTGACAAGGGTCTCTTCATTGTTGCTACGTCAGGCATTCGCTCTCAGCTCGGTTCCTCATCTTAGGGGATGTTGCATCGGCCCCTCAGTCGGCCGGCATCCTCCTTTCAGTCCGAAGCTGCACACGCCGAACAGATCGAACCGAACTGAAAGCATGACAGGGTCGATTTCCCCTCTGTCTGCTGCCCCATTGCCAGACCTCGGCGTCGACTACCATGCACGGCTTCCGGACGCTCTCTTTTCTGCTCTCTAGTACGTCATCCTGCTTGCGGTATATGTCAACAGCAACAACACCTCCCTGGACTCGCAATCACTTCACCGAAATCGTGCCATTTCTCACAGTCTGCCAAGCTGCAGGCGACGGCTCTGCGGCAGTCTATCGGTTCAGCCTCGCCACCGCCACAGAAGACAATGCAACTCATACTCGTTGCCACGAGCTCAACGATATGAGAATAAACAGAATTTTTATTGCTCAGAATCAGTCGCAGCATCTTTTCCGTCCTCAACATCGTAAACGCTACAGGTGGTAAGCAAAAGACACACTTCGGATGAAAAGAACAAATGCTCAGATCACACATGCCGCGGGTGTCCAAAATTATCCATCATGTCGAATAATGTTTTAGTTTTTTTTTCTTTCTAACAGAAGACGAACGTCATTATCGCGCAATTAAAATGAATACTTACGAAACACCCAAGTCCCAGGGTAAGTGCTCATTGCTGATCGGCGGCTGTGGCATATATTTATTTAAAAGTGCACCGATGATAACACCTGCAGATTTGGCAACAACACCGAGATCACAACGCTTGTTACCCTCTTAACGAAGAAGAGTTGTCCATTATAAAATACGAAAGAAATAAAAATACCAGAAACAATGCAAGGTACAAATCTGCACAACACGCTTCCAAATCCAACTACTACTTCGTCGTACTGGAGTCTGTTGCAGTAATAACAGCTTCGGATGGGCTGTGAGGACCGTATTCGCACTGAACTGGGTGCCTTGGGGACTATCATCAGTGTTGTGGAGTTGCCACTCCAAAGTTGGAACGATTCTGCCCTTCCACGACCCTGGAATCGAATGCAAATAAAATGGTGGCAGCACTGGAAAGGAATGGGAATGAAATTAGTAGGTGCATTTTGCCCAGAATAGAGTAGGAATGGAATAAGCTTTGTTCTAATACGAGCTGCGTCGATGCGGTCAAAGGGGCTTTTGAAACGGCATCATTGCACTTGGGTAACTGACGGCTTAGTTATCTGACTGCTTATGTTCCTTCGAGGATGAAAGTGGCATCCCCAGTGAAGCAACCCAAACTGTAAGGTTGTAGGCGGACAAGGTGTCGTTCCTGGCGCCGTGAGACGCAACCATATGGCTGTTGGGACCATGTATGGTTACAGCACCAGTCGCAGGCCACCAGGCAGGGACAATGTCACACCGCCCGCATTTCGTTAATACACGTGACTGCTCACTTACTATGTATCTCGTAAAAGTGGAGGACATATACGGTTCGTTTGTGGAGAAGATTGGTGACTTAAAGATTTCCTCTCTGTTATGAGGCTTTTACGTTTGGTGGTGCGATCGATATCTGCAGTGTTACCACACCAATTGCCACTGCACTATGTGCGACCACCGCTCAACTTAGTAGAATCAATGATTTCGGGTTGTGTTTTGGCATAATTTTGCAGTTGTCTACACATTTGACAACGCCAGCTTGATGCTGACGTTATTTTCCGGTAACTTAGTACTAGCTGTCAGTGCCATTTTTCACGGTTGAGAGGGATTGCGAGAAATGAAATTGAACAGTTCAGCCCTTCCAGGAGTGGGGATGGCCCAGTGTTTCCTTTCCAGAAGTTCGAAGGAATGGAATTAGTATTAGAAAATCTAACTCTCTGGAGTGGAGTTGGATGGAATTGGGTGCTCATTCTGCAATACTGCCTGTCACCAACAGAATCTACTGTGAAATTGTTGCCCGCATCAGGAACTGCCATTGAATCGCAGTTCTAGCAGCTTTAGTGTCAGCGACGGCTTCATATGTATTGTGGGAACCACGTGTTCCCCGCATCCCTATCTAGGCCTAGCTCAGGCAGGCCGTGGGACGTCGCCACGTGGGGGCGCGTCCCGGATGCGAGGGCGAAGCTATCCATTGCATGAACGTCAACACTATTGGCGACTCCAGCGAAAAATCGAAGGCATCATCTAGTGGCTGGAAAAGGAAGCTGGGATGCAGGTTCGCTCACTAGCCGTCTCGAGCAAATCAAATATTCACAGCACCTGGCGGTCTAAAAACAAAGTGGTTAAAGTAGGTTAAAAAACATGTAGTGAAAATTGCCAGTACTCAGTTCACCCCTAAGTTGACAGTGCAGTGGAGGTTACGCATTTGTTGTAACAGTCACAAGCCTATTCTGTCATGTGAAGACGTGCTCCCTGCGTGGGTGTGTAGACAGAAGCGCGATTAAGTGGTGAAAGAGGGACGCACGACTGATCTAAGAAGCATGGGGCTTCCACCACACTGCCGAATTATGGGTAAGCAAAGTGTAGGCATGCTCTGACAAGCCATAAAAGGGAATCCTAGGTGACAGGGTCAGCTGGGACGCCTCGGACTATGCAGATGCGACCCTGCTGCCTCATCTACAAGCGGCCATACAGCAGTCACACTAACAACGTAAACTCCTGGTCAAACAATACAGCAGCCGGCGCCTAACTGGGGCTAAGTCGAACATTTCTGGCAAACCTTCTGTTGCTCCGCATGTTGTGATGAAGCTGCTTTAGATTCGCTGTGGTTAAAAATATGGCTGCAGCAAACCCAGCGCAGTTTTGAGGTTCCGCACCAATGAAAGTTCAGCAGGACTACAGCTAATCATTTAATTTGGTACTGCTTTGTACGACAGCAACATTCTGGCTATTTGTGAATGAAAGTCACTTAATTAATCTAGCCATCTTCAACTTCTGCTATATTATTTTCTCCACAAGCTCGGCTGCCCCATTGAAAGCGGAATACATAGTACGGGAGGAACAAGCACCCATTTAGGATGCCATTCTTCCGCAACATTGTCTTGAATTCCTAACTCACAAAAGTTGGACGTTCTGATGCAACCATGTCAACACTAACAGGCACCAAAGGAGTGGTCACTAGAAATATTACCTCAAACTTCTATGAGGATAGGCGTCTTATTGTTGGTCTCCTCTGTTAAAACACCGAAGCAATAAAAGCTTCAAGTCATTTGGGCATGGGCTGTTAGGAAAATTAAGAATGCCTTGTGAATTTGGGTACCCCGTAAGACACCGTACCACCTATGGTTTAGGTTGCATCGCAGAAACAGCCAAACTTCCCATCGTTGTTTCATGTTTTATCATTTTAAATCGTAAAATATCACCAGTTGCTTGTTTCTAATGGAGTGTGTTTCAAGCACAGCTTTGATATCAAAGAGTTATGGTTAAAAGAAGCCATAGGCATGCGAAAACAAGAAACTGACCCAAGATCAACGAGACACTGCCGCATGCATGGACGAACACTACTCAATAAGTTGGAAGATACACGCTTACTCTTACTCCAAATGATTTTAATCCTTTGAGGTAAGAGTAAACGTGAACCTTCCAGAAGTATGGAGTAGTCTTCATTCATGTATGCTACAATATAATCTCATACTGGTTACGGATGCTACTCGGAACTGCAAACAGTAGTAGTGTTGATAACCTGCAGTCTCACAATATAAAGTTTTAGAGCACTGAGCTAAATTAAGCCTAGATGGCTCAGTTCCACAGTGAATAGTAAGGGTGATGAAGACCTTGGTGCTCACAGACAGAGGCATTGACTTTGGACAGGATCTAGTGGCAGTGTTATTGAAGACAGGCTTCTTGCTCAATGTTCCAGATAAAAAGAAAGTTCTTCCCTCGTCAACGTTTTTTATCCAAACCCCAAACCACTTTTTCAAGGGATAAGTGAGCACTTGACGAAACTGTGTTTAAAATTATTATGACTGTTGAAATGCCCTTTGACATACTTTTGTCCAGAATCTTGTTTCCCGTACACTGAGCACAGGAAACAAGCCACCTGGTAATGTTCCTTAAGAAGGAGTGAATGGATGATGTCACTGTTGTTTGCTGTATCTTCCCGAACCTTGGACTTATTACTAACGCCGTGTACAGCCAGATCGTACCGGCCCTGAGCTCGAGAAACGAAGAACGTCCTCTACGCAGTAGAGATTGCCAGGCAGGTTGGTGAATCTTGTAGAGCAAATTTTGTTTTTAGTTTACCTCAGGCTTAAAAAAATTAACTAATTACTAGGACAATTACCTCAGGCTTAAAAAAAATAAATTGATTACTAGGATCATTACTGCTCACAGCAATTAAATGAAGCACTACAAACTGTCAATAAAAACAATTGATACAATTATTTTAGTGTGGTGGCGAGTACACAAGCCAGATGGGTAGCTAATGCTATTGCAGTGGATTTGCGATAATTCAAGCTCGGGTATTTCGTACTTCGGGTTCATTCAAACGAATTTCTAAATTTTGGTTGTCTGGTTATGTTTTTCATGCATTTATAAGCTGCTCAATTCGAACTGCGTTTTCGTTTAATTAACTTCTTTTTTAATCGCAGCGGGTTAGCCCTATTGAGTGCGCTTCCCACTGAGCACTTGTGTACTTTGGGAAAGCAAAACCCGCAAATGTGGCGGGCATTGCTTTTCCGCAGCACGCGGGTGCTCGGTGAAAAGCGTACTTGATGGGACTAACCCCTTACGAGTATTCCAGCAGTACTGTCCTGACAATCTGCTTGCATTATTTGTGCTTGTTTTTTTTTTAATTTTTGTGAGGGGGTTCCAGTTGAGATTAAAGAAATATATTTGCATAGAGCAAGCAGATTTATAAATTATTTCGATTAGGATAACTGGGTGTCTCTTTGGGTTAAATGCCACCATCCTCTGTAAATGTCATCGTTGCCAGTTACAGAGAATGAACAAACCCCGCTAATCGGTAATCGAATCCCACTCTTCCCTCGGTGATCGGTACACAGGGCACATTGCAAGATCCGAGCAACATGCTCCCAACGCAAAAAACTATCGAGAATTTTTGGTGAAAGCCTCTCCGATGATTATGGTGTACAACTGCACTGCAAAGAGCAAATGTGCAAAAAAGTACTTGTTCAATGCAAAATGCCGGTGGCCTTGCTCCATAAACTCCACTATGATCACCACATACGACAGCAACCTCGACAAAACCAAGCCTCAAGATTATTCAAATACCAATCTGCTTACGTCAATAAAAATCACGATAAAAAGGAAAAAAAAAATCATTCGAAACAGAAGCAAATGAGCAGGTTTGTACTCCCTATCTGGTTCAAAGAGCCCGTATCACAGTAACACGGACCTGCCACATAGATCGCCACGGTTAAGCACTTAGCGAAAAGACGATCTCCGCGTCCCTCCAGGCTGCCTCCCCCCCTGACAGCTAACGAGAGAGATAGGCAACGACGCGCCGCTGTTGCACTCAACATGCACCGAACCACCAAAGACAAACAGGGAGCTCGTCGCACGTTCTCTCCCGCGGTAGTCGCTCGGCCACCAGCGAAAGCAGCCTCCTCCGTGTCCGATCCCGGAGCTGAATTTATCGCGTCATGCACCGCCCACGGATCTCGCACGCGGCTGCCAGGTCGCTTCAATAGAAGCGTCCGCCACTCTAGGCATCGCCAGCCGACAAAAAAATAAACCAGCTACACCCCGTTTCACGTACGATGGACCACGAAGAACGCTACCAGCCATCCCAGCGAATCCATGCGCTGCGAACTCTTCCCGTGACTGTCCCTGTAGGTCACGTGTCCCTGTTAGTCACACACGTGTTCCCTCTTGGTGGCGTGAAACTCGCACGGTGTTGGACTAGCTACACTTCGTTTCACCTCGACTCCGGGTGCAGCGGACGCTACGAGCTCGTGGAACGAAATCAAAAAGTGTGAAAAGCGCACCATCATGGTGTTACTGGCCATATTTCTTTACACGTTCTCTCATCGTTCAACCAATCATGCACCGGGAAGACAAAGTGACGCTGTTTGATTGCTCCCAAACGAAGTATAGGATTGCTCGTAGCATCTTCTGCGGTCCATTATAAAATTTAAAAAAAAAAACGGAGCCTTGACCACGTGGTCTCCAGCGCCATTAACCCGCTTCCGAAGTCGCTGTAAATCTTAAACGGAGAGCGCAGGCGTGGCTTTCGATTAGAAGCGGCAGAAACGAAGCAGTTGGGGGTAGTTTTTGGCGGCGAGCTGTCCATATATCAAGCCAACTCGCGCCGCCACCGCTGCCTGCATGCGGCGAGTGCTATATTCAGCGTTACGTTGGATCGCAGCGGAACGCCGCGAGCCATCCCCAAGTCAATTCAGTTCTGTGAACGCAACACACGACTATGTGCTCCGTGCGTCTCTGCAGCTTTCTCGGAGGTCACGTGACAGTCCCACGGCATTAGATTGGCTACGGATTGGCTACGATGGCTCGTGGCATCCACTTCGGTCGATCGTGAGGTGCCACGGAGTAGGGACAACTGGACGGCTTCCCCTAGTCCGCGCAGTGTCATTAACGTAAATCAGACAGGCCGGAGACCGAACGCCGGGTTGGCAGTTTCGATGTTTTGGAGGGGGTGGGGGGAAGGGGGAGGGGGGAGGCGATTCTAGGGAGCTTGAAAGAAGCCGCGACAAAGAAGAAACGCGGCGTAACTCCGTTTCGCCTTATACGAACCGCGGAGGACGCTACCAGCCATCTCAGCCAATCTAAGGCCCTGTGACTCTCACGCGATCTTCTCGAGGGGCGGAGCGACGCGAGGACGACTAGTCACGTGTTACATTCGCGGCGTTGCATTGGCTGGGATGGCTCGTAGCACCCGCCGCGGTCCATCGTGTAAGCTGAAACCAAGTATACTGTGTATACGCGCTTGTCTGTGGCGGTATTCAACGAGCTTCGTATTATGACTTCGAGAAAACATCGAAAGCTGCGAGTGTATGTTCCCTAAGCAACGGAAAGCGAGAATGCGATGAATGTTTCCTCGGTAAAGCGTCGACGGTGTCGACCGGCGCTGCAAGCTATGACGTGCCGTGAATTAATAGGAAGCGGACGCGCAGCGAAGGGAGCTTGAGCTTGACTTGGCGCTGCTTCGGTACTCCGTCCAATGAGATCTGATAACCATGTGGTAAAGCTGTCTAGTAAGAAGTGTAAATTAATTTAATGTTAAGGAAGGCAGCAGTCACTCTAGAAAAGTAGCAGCACAAACCTATCAACATAGAAGGTCTCCCTCGGTTAACTGTTGATGCGATAAATCTGTGTCAGTTTCACTTTGAATGTACGTGAAGCAATTTTGAATAGGCATATAAGGTGTGGGAGCCGAGGGTGAAAGACGAGGCAGAGGGCACGTGACAGGCGGTCGGCGGAGAAGTCACGAGCTGGCGCGAGACAGTGCGTGCTACGCGAGGCTGAAGCTGGGCAGGAACATCGGAGCCGGGCTGCCTGGCCTGGCCCATGGCGAACCCCGGAGCGGTCCACCAGCGAGGTCTGGAGCAAGACCGGTAGAAATGGCGAGCCCTGGCCATATGACCTGGGCTATGACGATCCCGGGGTGGTTCCGCAGCGAGACTCGGGCAGTGATGGCCCGGCACAGCCAGCCTACGCAGCGCTGGCGTGGGAAAGGCGATCCGCAGGGCTGGACACGGACTCCGACTGTGAGCTCTGAACGACGGGCGACAACAAGGGTCGGCGTGCCTGGACTGCCGGCTCTGAACGACGGGCAACCGGGAGGTACAGTAAACCCATTCGCTGTCTTCTAGTTGTTATGTTACTCCCTGGGTGACGAGCGGAGCGCATACCGATCGGGCGGCGATTATTAGTAGAGGGACCTCCGTAAAGAACCACAAAGGTTGACCGTAACACCAATGGTATGAGACAACACCTTACTACTCGAAACAACCTCTTAGGTGCGTGTGCACGCTCACCTGTATGTATCTTTGTATGCACGCGCGCGTGAGTGCGTGCGTGTGTGCGTGTGCGTACTTATGTGTGTGTGTATGGGTGTTTCGTTTCATAAAGTAAATATGAACAGTAATAACGCATATTTTGTTCCAAATTTATTGGAAAAGTCACAGTAGAGGAACGAGAGCTTTGCCCGTTGTTTCCGTTTCCTCGTAAACGTGAAAAATATGAGTCGGAGAATGGTCAAAATGAAAGCAACCTGAAAAAAAGGGTCGCACAGTGTACGTCCGTTTAGATATGTACATTGGCTACCCTGCGTCGCGTTGCTTTGCATTGTAACAATATTTCCCTCTGAACTGTCATTCACTTCCCCAAACATTTACTTGTACAGCATCACCGCTAAGATTCATGAGTGAGCTATACCGTGCACCGAAAGATGTCTCTAAATGCGCTAAATTAGCCAAGACCACTACTGGACAGTTTCACATTTCAAAGACACGATTCTGTCAGTTTCACTACAGTCTCGGATAACGACAAAAAAACCCGCGATGCACTCAATGCAGGGAAATAGTTGATACATCATTTTGCCTCAATTAGAACCGGCGAGAACTGCGTAAGAACGGAGAAGGCCACGAAGCATCATGGTGTGTTTCGTTTTGCTCAACATCTTTCGTAACGCAGGTCGGGTCATTCTGTAGTTGCTCGCTTTCTGCGCGGGGTCAGTAACACATCCCGTAGAGCATGCCGTTCAGAATGCAAGCGCCACAAGCCCTGACGCTGAGGATGAAATCGGCTGTAGTCAATGGATGAGAACGAGTTACGGCAGGGCGTCTCTCTCGTATGCCTGGCCACCTGCACGCCCTCGATCGTTGCCTTCTTCCGTGCTTCGTCTGTGCACGCTCGAAGCTCATAAGCTCATGAAACGCCGAAGCGTTATATATCTAAGGTGATAAACTCGCGCTGGTGGAAGCACCACTGAATGACCTCCCTGCCGTTTTCAACCTGCCAGTGATTGAAGAAACCTTAATTTTAACGGTATAAATACGCGATTGCGCATCGTTCCAATAAAGAAGGTTCTGGTAGCTGCCGCCAGGGGTATTCAGGGGTTCGGTCTGCACTTTGGTCTGTAACAGCCGTAAGTGCTCGCGCGAGCGAACCCAGTATAATTTCCGAACGTTGTAAACAGTGATTGTGTGCACGTTGGAAACTTCTACAACGAGCGCATTGAAACACGACTCAAGGCAGTAAATGAAGTGAGCGCGGACAGGACTGGGAATGAGGCTGGAAACAGCTACACTAGAAGAGTACACATTTAAGTGTGTAAAGGGGTGTCCCGGAGACTTACACTCATGGCAACGCCTTTTCGGTGCCCATAGTTTGATAGATACATTCTTTTGAATTGTAAAATAAGGTTCTGACGGATGGAACAACACTCGTATTTGAAAGCTGCATAGAAAGTGTGCGGAAAAGGTGCTACAATGACGTGAGGTGAACACTCTTTTTAAAAAGTGTAACCGACCTTACACCCGCCTCAGATAGCTTTTGCGGAAGTTGATTTAGTGACTTGGTCGAATGATTACTGCCTGAACCAATTCTTTTTTACTTATGTACACATTCCTTGAACTTAGATATAATTTGTTTCACGTTAAATATTGCCTAACATACCTGTCACCTTCGTAATGGCGTAGTCGGTCATCTGCGAATCAGTCTTTAAATTGTCGAGCTATAAGGCGGAGGAGCGGCCAACCAAGTCGTTATTTCTTTGTCATTCGTTTTTCATTTTGTGCCTGTTTTCCTCCTCTGTGCGTAGGAAAACTGCATGTGGTTCCTGTTGCTTGCCAAATTGTTGCTTGTACATAAATTTACCTAGAAGTCTGCTAAGATCGCCTGCCTTTTATTTTTAGTCTCTTCACCACCATCCTACGGGGTGTTGCCTAGAAGCCGTCGAACAAACTTATTTGCACTCTTAAAGATGTAAAATGTGCTAGTGTGAATGGCGAAGCCATTTGCGTTTCTCTAATCACAGAGCACTAAGCTAGCTCACATAATCGATCATTCTTGCAGATATTTTTAATATTTCACAGTATATGTGTGGTATTTGTTACTGGAACAATTAGAACGCAGCATGCGCTATCTAAAGTCATCTCGAAGCTTTTTTTCATTCTCTTTTGTTTTCAGATAAAGGATACCGTTGTTTTAATTATGAGCATCTTTTTTTAGACACAGTGCATCTCATCTCATATACTTCGTATTCCGGACATACCTTAAAAGCTAAGTATAGACAAACATCCAAGCGATATAGCTGTAACTCTATTGTTTGACAACCTATCAAACAAACAACATAAAGTAAATAAACGGAAGCCGATGACTCAAAATGCCGCGAAAATTTCTTAGCGACGTCAACTTCTCAGACGTCCAACATCAGTCTACTCTAAACATAAAGAAAGGACGAGTTCTTTTGCGTAAACGAATTCAGTGCGCCTGACGCTTGCCACCCATGAACAGTCCGTTGAATCTCGCTGACAAGGAGCGAGCAGCAGCGGCCGGCCGTGCCCGGTCGCCCTTCACAGCGAGACCCGTGGTCACGGCGTCTGTCGCACTTCGTCGCAGAGATGGCAGCTAGGAGAACGAGAACGCTGTGGTCGCCGACGACACCGACAGCACCGTCGTCGTAGACGTGTTCGTGGCTGAGTCGAAGCGTATGTCGAGGACGCCAACGAAAGATTGCCGGGACAAGCACGTGACAGCAGCCGGCGACTTGTCGCTCGCATACTGCGCGGCTTCCCAGCTGACATCCTTGCATGTGCCACCTGCCGAATATTTTTATCTCCTGTGACCGAAAAACCGTGTCGTTCCTTGAACCTGTAGCGGCCCGACTCTGCGAGCGCGCGTCCGACGGCTGCAGTCCTTCTACCGCTGGCGCTAGCTGTCAAACTCGGACGTAAATCCGGTCGTTTTCTTTCTTTTTTTTTCTTTCGTTTTCCTCTTTTTTTTTTCTTTTTTTTTTGTGCTTAGATCTGTTTTGCCGTGTTCGACTTTTTACGACACTGGCGTTTAATGTCGCTGATGTTTAGTTGTGTTACATATCAAACAGGCAGTAAAAGGAGGCTCGTCGTCGACGCTGATTATAGCCGCTGCACGTAGGTTCTGAGTTGGGACAGAGCGGGAAAGAAATCGTGACTTCAAACGGAAAGGGTGGTCAGCACGGGCCCGGGGTGCCCACCAACGCTGTCCTTTAAGACAAGGCCTCACGTTCCTCCCGTGACGTCACGAGAGTAGGCCATCGCGCGGTCGGTGCAGCGCTGCAGTGAAGAAATTGCGAATGACGACGTCCGCCTGCGGAGAAACAGTGGAAAAGGGCAGCACGCCACGTAGAGACAAGTAGAGAGGAGGAGTGTAGTGAAGGACAAAGGAGAGAGGGGGGCTACGTCACGGGGTGGAAGCCATTCCGCGTGCGGTTGCAGGGGTGAGTCTGAACTTGCTGGTGTGCGGAGCGCGTATGCCTTGGTTTGTACTACAAAATGGAGTGTGAACCAAGTACTAGCGCTGATTCAAGTATAAGCGGCAAACCAATTAAAGGAAGATTCATTGGCAGGATCCTTAGGGAATGCGTTAGCATGGACCTTGGAAAACGCCAGACACGTCCCCCTTTGGCACAGCCTAACACTGACCGATCCCGTAACGAAGGGAAAAAAGGCAAAAAAAAAAAAGAGGAAGGATTAGAGAAAGTCAAAAGAGAAAGCCAAAGCTTACACATACAAAAGATACGCATACCCTAAGGATCCACCATTGATTTTCCTTTATTGACACGGGCGTGAATTATTAGCTAAGAATCCAGTCACAAATGAGAGCTGGGCGAAGAAATCGATTTTTTACACCAAGAAAAAACACTTCTGCTCAGATTCTTGGCCAGATTGCTGCTATTTAACGAAAGGTTTATCATCCTTCATGGTACAATGTTGTGGTGCGTCAAGTTCTTCGGCTAGTCTCGACGCATCTGATTCTTATCAGTAACGCAAACACAACAGCGTTTCAGTCATTTTGTATTTGTCAGCATCGGCAACATATCTCTCGAACGTTGTCCATATATGCTTAGAGTAAAAAGCCCACACCTAAAGAAAAAGAATAGAAGATTTTTTTTTTTTTTACTTTTTTGTAAAAACATTAACTGTAATCATGAGCATAATGAAATAGCAAAACAACGATACTAATAAACTGATTTTAAACTGGAACTGCGCCATGGCCCAGCTATGTTTTGTTTTTCTCGATATCGTAGATTATATTTACCAACGGAGCTTTACGCTTTATCTAACCTTCTCACGCTTGACTTCGGACTAAAAGAAACGCTCAAAACTACTTTCCATGACTCTTTCTGATCTACGACCGGACAATAATGTTAGTAAGTTTAACTTCCATTGGTCTCTTGCTAGAACAATTGCGTAATTTGCGAGACAATTCATTCACAAAAATACGTTTATATTTATTTTTCTATTTTCCCCGCGTGCTGGCAGGCACGGAGCCTCTTAGCGAAAAATGTGCCATACATGTCTATTGTGTACACCCGCCGGCGATATCAAGGTGAACGCCGGACCGTCGGCCGGTCCGTGCTATCAGCGCCATGACACGGCAGCCGTGGGGGCTTGCTTTCTTTTCGCGCGCTTCGCCGAGATTAAGCGCTTGGATCGAGCGCTGTTCTTAGCTTTGCTGCTACCCCCCGCAGAAAGTGCGAGGATTGGGAAAAGAGCCTTTCAGACGCTATCGGTAGACAATGTGATATAGTAGCTTTTTGTTGTGATATGTGACAAACCGGAAGACAGCTCAACAAATAAAGAAGTAACTTATACTCTCCGCTTTTATAAAAGAATACAATATTGTCTCATTTTTGTGATGTGTGAGCAACCGCGTCGCACTTGCGACGATGACGATGTTATATTAGCCACGCCCACAAAAACAGATGCCGAAATCGAAACCCACTTTCACGCTTTCTGCAGGGAGTAGCAGCAGATCTGAAAACAGCGCACGATCCAAGTGCTTAATCTCGACGAAGCGCGCGATAAGAAAGCAATGCCCCACTGCAGCCGCGTCATGGCGCTGATAGCACGGGCCGGTCGACGGTCCGGCGTTCACCTTCATATCGCCGGCGGGTGTACATCTTTACTGTGCTGCACTTATTGTCTTGTTTCTTTTTATGAGAGTTTAAGAAACGCTGGGCTAGCCTCAATAATCTCATTATCGCTCTGCAACCAATGAGATTGCGGCATTTGCTGATAAGAAAACAAAACAACCAATCATAACGTAGAAAGCAGAGTGAACATCATAAACCACGCCCTGCGTTTTTTAAGCTGTCGGTGACACCAACTAAACTCTCTGGCGTCATGGCACTGCGGTGGCGCTGCTGTTGGCACTGCGCATGCGCAGATGCTTCAACTCACGCGGATCTGGTTTCTGCGCACGCGCACTGCCCACACCTTGGGGGGGGGGGGGGGGGGGGGTTTGTTCGTAAAAAGCGTTTTGGTCTATAGCGCTGTGCTTCGTTTGCTGCTACGTCAGTTACTTTTTTTATTATTTTATTATTCTTCTATTCTACCAATAATTAATATTATTGGTAGAAGTGTTATTTAATTTTATTCTTTATTATTTTATTCTACCAATAAAACCTAAAAAAAAAAGATGAATCGAGAACAAAACATATGTATTTACATATTTTTTTCCTCGACAATTATTTGGGGTGTAAGTCATCTTCATGGTGCGCTTAGCTCCCATCCAGCGGGGGTAGGTTGTTCCCTGGTACGGGGAGTTCCAGAGGACGAAAGAGGCCCACCGACGTTTTCGGGCGGAGTTCCTACGGCAACCTCTGTGCTGGGGAGGCGCCTCGACAAGGAGAAAAACTTCCAAACCAAGCAACAGACAAAAGTGGTCTCATCACCGAAGCATGCGTTGAAAAATGCGGTACTTGGAGCCTTTACTGCCGACCCCCACCTGTAGATACGGAAAGCACTACTGACATATGTCGACTGTTGCGCCAATCAGACACCTTTGGTTAGCCCATGGCCGCCGTTGGTAGGGATTTCCAGTTTTTGGTTTTTAACTTTTTACTCGGGTAAGTTTGTTCAAATAAAATTTTAAACCCTTGATGCACGTTCGCCGGCCACCTCTCTGCAAAGTTTTAGCTTGATACGGTTAGAAACCGATTTTTACAGTTTCTCCAAACAGCCATCGATTCCTTTGATTCACCCTGTATAGAACACAAAACCTAAGACTTATCCTGTCTCGAAACGTTTTCGTAAAAGAATTGGTTGGACCACTTAAAAACGAGAAAGAAAAAAAAAAAAACAAAAAAAAAACGTGTATTTGCAGGAGGGGCGCGCGCCCTGCTCATTGCGTTACCTGTGTATACTGAAGCAGCAAACCTGAACGGGTTCACTCGAAACAACCCCGCGAAGGTTCCCGTGAGTAAACGGTCTCTCGAGAAGCCGGCGGGGCGGCGCCTCGGACGAGCTATTTTTAATGGCTCACGACAGAGAAGAACGCGCGCGTGCAGAACGCTTTATCAGCAGGGCTGTCAGCGGACGAGCTTCGGAAAAGACAGGATAATTAACGTCGTTTATTGATTTACTTTTGTCAAGTCCCTAAACTATAGCTGCCCGAGAGGGTGGGCCGTTTGCAAACTGTACAGTCTTTTTTTTTTTTAATTTGGAAGGCGGACGGTAAGAGGAAAGAGTAAATTTTTATTTAAACGATCGAGCTCGTGTTGAATAATTTTTAGGGGTGTGCGAATAGTGATTTTTGAAACCGAATCGAATACGAATCAAATAATTGTGGCACCGAATCAAATACGAATAGGAATCGAATAATTTTCAAATAGTTTACGAATAGTAAGTACACAGCTACTAAAGAAGAGCAAAGGGATTATACGATTATTTTTATTGTTCCAAAATGTTTCTTTAAATTATTGTAAAAAAGCGACTACACAATAACGACTAGAGTTCAACGATATATAATTAAATAGAGACAAAAGCCACTAAAATATTAGAATGCTAAACATAATATCATGGTTCACGCGGATGCTGAACATAAAATCACAGTTCGCTTTAGCCTGGTACATCCTGAAGCAATGTACTTAATAGAATCTCTACATTTTCTTTTTATTCCTTCTTGTAGCAGATGTCCTTGAATCGAGGATCAAGGAAAATGGCAAGGGCGTGATGGGCCTGTGTGCTTACGTGCAGGAACCTTGTTTTCACTGATTTGAGAAGATTCGGGGGAAACGCATTGTCTTGTTCCACTTGCGCCCTCTAAAAGTAAAATCTTCACTCACTGAACAAGTGGAAAAACCATAGAAAATGTTGGGAAAGACTCGACACAAGCAGCTGTTGTGGCTTCTTCAATTGGTTGCATAGGAGTGGCCGAAAAACTTCCACACTCTACTGCGCTTTCTCTTCGAACAACTTTCCGCTTCTACCACTTCTACTTCGCTCATACAGAGCGGCGGTACCGTCGCAACCAGTTCTGAAACGTCTCCACGACACGCTTTCTGAAAGCGTGCACGAGCAGCCTTGTGCGAAAGCGGTCCCTAAAGACTGAACCGCACGTATACGATTTAGCGAGCGACGGAGATTTCTCACTGCCGCTCGTCGCGTCGCTCGGTGTTTGGATTTCTAGAAAATGTCCTCATCGCCTTGGTCGCTTGCTCACGCCACTTTCATGTGGCTTGCCTCATCGCGCCACTGACCCAGCGTCAGCAAAGCGGGTCGACGTCGCCTGTCTCGTCTCTTGGCGAACCGCTTTCATTCGGGTTATACTTAACACAGTAGTCGCTAATGGAGGCAACAGCAATGTACGTATAGAAAGAAACTGCTGCTGCCGATGATGATAATCATTCTCTTGGAGAAGAGGGTACGTATTGCCATTTTGCGGACACGTGCGGCAGGCGGGCCGGAGCGTTGTGGAACGCCTGAGAAGAGAATCTCGCGGCGCGACACCGTAACGACTATTCGGAAATTATTCGAAAAATATTCGAAACTTTTGAAACTTATTATTTGATTCGATTAACAAATCGAATAGGGTAATATTCGATTCGTTATTCGAAAATGGCGAATATTCGCACACCCCTAATAATGTGCAATTATAATTGAATATAAAAGTTCTGAAAAATTATTTCTCTACAAGACGTAGTATGTCACTTTTCCTGTTCGAAAGCTATTAACTTTTTGGCGATGCGTTTTACAGTATTGTCTTACCGTGTTGAGTTTTTAATTAATCAATAAATATTCAGAAGGGGCACTTAAAAACTAGAAAATTCTAGAAGAGTGTATGTATACTTTAATAATAGTGACGCAACGATGTTTTTTTTCGTAATGGGAAAAATGTATACATTTTTTTTTTCAAAGCAACGAACTCTATTTGACGACACAGCACGTTATTATAATAGTGTGCACATAAGAATTTTCAAAGAAAGTTTAAAATAATTGCGTTGAATTGCTCCGTTACTACTGTTACTAGCACTATGTGCGACCACCGCTCGGCTTAGTAGAATCAATGCTCTAGGTCGTGTTTTGCATACTCTTGCAGTTGTGTATGTGTTTGACAACGTCAGCTCTATGCTGACGTTATTTGCCGACAACTTAATATAGCTGTAAATAGCCATTTCTCACGATTGTGAATTAGAGGAATGGAATAGAACGGTTCAGCCATTTCAGGGATGGAAATGGGCCCAGTGTTTCCATTCCTAGGAGCTTAAAGGAATGGAATACTCGGAAAATCCAGTTCCATGGATTGGTGTTGGAATGGGGGGGGGGGGGGGGGGGGGGGGGGGCTCATTCCGCAAGACTGTTTCATTCTGTATAAAAATTTAAAAAATTTATCAAAGCTATTTTGGCCCATGGTAAAGTTAGGCCTGTTTACCAATTAGAAAATTTCGGACCAATTATGTAGAGGCCTTTAGTTGATTAATTAATTAATTATTCGGTTGAGTCTCGTATCTCATATGATTGTTAAAACCTTGCGAAGTGATAGTATTCTACATTGAGGAGCACATTTAATTTAATTTTGAAAGCCTTGGCGATCCAGAAATAACAGGTTTTAATAAAAGTACTTTTTTCATTTGTTGGGTTTATTACTGTTCATATTTTTCATCCTTTTCCATTCACTGCCTGACGACGATGAGGCGCTAAACCCGAGTCAAGTGGAAAAGGTGGTTGAAGGTTGGCGTGGTTAAGAAGCACAGTGCTCGCAACCAAGGTTTCAAGAAACAGTTTTCTATTAAAAAAAAAAAAAAAAGTCCTGTGGACATGCCAAATGAGCTTGCTGATATTCTGGGTTGAGGCACTTTCCTCCGTTGCAGGAAGTGCAACCTATATGAACCTATGGTTGTGAGACATACTAGGGGTTTATTCTAAGGAACGAAAGTGTTCAGGCGAGCTGGTAAAGAGACGTCATAATCTAAACCCGAGACTAAAGACTACATCCTTCCTAGAGACCTTCGATGCAATTGCGGACACTTCGGCGAAACAATTTCCGAACTAAACTTATTATATAAAGTCCAGCCATATTCAAAGTCAGCGCCACGTACTGTAGCACGAGAAAATAAAAAAAAAATATATTGCAGGCGGATGGAAGTTAATTCGGCATGATATGGCGTCTGATATTTCTGTTGTGGTGGGGCATTTTGCGCAGCGCAGAACGACTTCTAATCTGAGCTCTTTAACTCTTCACCAGCCAGTAGCGCTGTGATTAGTGCACGAGGCGTCAAAAATATTCGTGAGATGGGAAGAATATTTTTCATTTTTACAGCGAAGCTGTTTATAAAATGCTTAGATGGGCCAGTTGGTACATCATGGGAAATAAGCGCCAAAGGAACACGGACACATGTTTCGCGTGCGTCAACAAAAACTCGCGCGCTCTCTCTTTGTCATCGTTCCAAGCTCGGGCGTGCCTAGTTTCCTTCCGCTCTTCCGGGGTGGCGGTCCCGTCACGCGTGTCTAGTTTCCTCCGGCTCCTTGGGGTGACGATATTTCGTACCTTTGTTCAAAATTCTGTGTCACGTCTGTGTCGACTTCTTAACAGCTTCGCTGGTCATCCACCTTCACAGAGTGGAATGGCTCGTGTTTCCTTTTCCTTATTGTTTAGTTAGGCTTTTCTTTTTAATGTCAGATAAAGGAAAGCGGTCACCTCCCCCCCCTGTTCGGACGCCACTAGATTATAGTGACTGAAAGGGTGAAAACGGTAGCAGGGTCTTTCAGTTGTCCCACTTCCAGCGCCACCTTCCCAGTTTCGATAACACTCTAGCTTCTCGTCAGCGCCGAGTGTGCAGGCGCAGCCAAAATACGATAAAACGCGCGTGCTGGAGGCTGAAAGTCAGAAAGAGACTCACTGCCGTTTTCATCCTATTTAAGTTCAAGTACAGGTTTATTTTCTTCAAGGACATCCGTCGGATGTATTACACGAGGAAGCGGTGAGCACTTTAGCAAAAAAGTTATAAAAAAATATCTCAATGCGGAGCGCAAGTTCGTCTGCTTCTTTTGCAGGGGTTGTGGTGACGTCAGAACGTCGCCGAGCTCTGATTGGCTCTGATGGAAAGATAGTGGGTAGCCCTGAAAGCAAGCTGCATTAATGTCTACCCACTATTCTTCAATCAGAGCCAATCAGAGCTCGACATTCTGGAGCAGACGAAGTTGCGATCCGCATAAACAATTTAAGGCAGAGACGCAGAATGCTATACATATTACATACACAAAAACGCTTTGTAGTTGGAGCCGAACGAAAGAAGGTTATTGGACAGGTTTAGTGGACCGTACGCTAAAGCTTTGCGTATACGCGATTACAATGCGGGTCGTGAGTGCGCACGCGCAGAACGCGATAAAAGGGCTAGCGTATTGCGTATGCACGCAACGCAGGGGATTTCGAGTTGCGGACCAGCGGGCTTTGCGGGAAACTCTCGGGAGATCTCGGGCCCAGCGAGAGCACCAGTTTCAAGATGGCGGTTACCTCAACTGGCGCAGCGAGGGCAACATGGTGTCCGTGAAGCTCAGTGTTACGTGAAATTGGACGGTGTTCAAATTGGCAATTTTTTCCGCGACGTATACCGCGGCCCAGTCAGATCGCCGTGCAGCTGAAGGAATGCACAGTGAAAATGTTCACCGCTCGCAATGTTCGCGAACGCTGCGATCCGCTCATCGCTAAGCCACTTCGCTCAGTTCATCACCGACGGACGAACGACTCTTAAAAAAGTCGCCGAAGTTGTCGCTGTGCACTGGACATCACTATATACGGATTTCTTTCCGCGATTTCATTGATAAAAAGTACCGTTTCCACGGGACGATTGACGGAGGCTCCGTGATCGAACTTGGCACACTCCTGCTCGTAGCCTCCGTACCCAGCAGAAAAGCGCGTTTGACCAGGCAGCTGCAGCTTGGTTTAATTTCAAATGAAATGATCGGAAACGTTTCATTTCCAATATTTCTTTTGAGCAGCGTGGTGGCGCTATAAGCACGCGGAATTCTACGGCTCTGCAAATTTAACCAAGACCATGCGAGGTGTTCTCGCGGAAACGTAACTCAACGTAACGTAATGTAATGTAACGTAAGGTAAAGTAACGTAACGTAACGTTACGTAACGTAAAATTGGTCCGAGCAGATCGTTCTTAGCATACGCCATACTAGAGCGTTTGGCGTACCTAAGAGCCAGCAACGCCATACTAAAACTATCTATAGTATCAGTTACTATTCCCGGCGAGAAACACGCTAGGGGGTGCCTCTGAACAGCACGTGACTGTCACGTGGTGCCCGGAACATGAGGATGCCCAATTTGTTTATATCGCTCGCGCCATAGAGGTACGGCGGAAGGGCGTGATTGCTTGCTTTCGGACGCGGCGCGGTGGCAGACATGTACAAGTTACTCAAAAAATGTAATTAAGTTAAGTTACTGAGTATTGACCTCAAAAGTAATTTGAGTAGAGTATAAATTACTCAAATGAAAAGGAATTGAGAAAATTACTAATTACCGTAAAAAAGTAGCGAATTACTTTTGAAGTTATTTTGAAGTTACTTTTATATGTTTTTTTATGGTAAAAAAAAAGTGCGTAGGTTTTCATCGTAGCGAAATTGTGCTAGCCAAATATGGATCGGATTGTTTTTTCAAAGAAATGCTTTAATAGCTGGTTCTGTTTCTGCGTGTCTAATTGTTTTTTTTACTTTCTTGTTTGTTTGGTCAATGATGTACTGCAAATGTGTCATTTCTGGTTTGAGATTTAGCACTGCCTGAGCTTGATTTTTAGACAGTGTTTTCTTGTCTACAGTGTTGGGTAAAGTACAACTAAAAAGTACTTCAAGCAAAGTACAAAGTAAATTAGAGGTTATGTACTTCAAGTAGTGAGTACACTGGGTGCAATATACTTGTAGTAACGTACTATAAATACAATATATTTACAGGTAAAGTACCAGTACTTTAACATAATTTATCATGATGCCGTTTAATTCCCCAGTGTTTTTTGTAACGGGTACGCATTGCTTCAGAGGTAATCGGAGGTGCATCAGTTTTTTTACGGAAATGGCAGCAAATATTGTATAAAGTCAAGTCGCCACAGAGTAGTTGTTTTACTCTCGCTGACGAGCTATTTGACACAATCAACTTATAAGCCACTTATTTGTGTCGGTCTTATAGCCATCATTACTTTACTCAAAGAAATGACCAGATGACATCTTGAAAGAGCGCGTTTTCACACAACGATACGCCACTTTTTTGTTTTCGAATTCGGGGAATGTACATTGAAGTCGGGAGTTTTACTTTCCTCGAAAGTTACAAGTACATGCCCATATGTACTTCAAGTAAAGTACAAATTTTCTAAACAGTAGTACTTTAAGTACCATGTACTTAGAGTACTTCCCAACACTGCTTGTTTATTAATTTTTATATGAAAACGTTGACGAAATTACTAAGGTTTCTCGAACAATCTTCAAATCTTTGAAGATCTGCATATTCTATGTTTTGGGAGGAAAGGCAACGCAAAGGGGTCCCCTTTGCGTTGACCTTTATCACGCGATTCTTCGATTACAGCACAAACTACGGGAGCACCCGATGAGCTTCGCAGCAGGTGCTGCATTTTGTTGCCTTTTGTGAGTGAGAATGCAGCGTGAGCACCTCCTGTAGTGGGCGAGAGTTTCTACGTAGGGGAGAAGCGGGAACCAGCCCTTTCTTCGAATGGGTCAAGTCCCCTTGAGATTCGGGACACAAAGAAACGCCAGTCTTCGGCGCTAATCCCGCAGTTAAGGGCTGTTTATACTCCAACGTCGACGAACGCAACGTGCGCCGGCGCAGACCGACGATCGTCGGTCACTACGCCGCGTTGAGAAGCGCCCGAACGATAGTGTTTACAGTCCAGCGTAGACAAACGCTGGTCCAGCGCGCCCCGACGAACTGCCCCACTTTGCGCATGCGCGTCTCCGTGGCAACTGCATCGTCTGTACGGGTTATCTATGGGCGGTAGCTTGCGCCACCTAGCCTAGATGCAATCGGTCAGTGTGGTTCGTCCTCGTGTTGTCATGTCACGCTTCAAAACAACCATTTGGGGTAGTGGTTAGCAGTTCAAAAACAAGCAAATGAGGGTGATAACGAGTGAAAACCAGCATATATTTTCTCCTAAATGTCACACAAATGTCAACAAAAAACAAAAACAAAAAAAGAAAAGCCCGATATCGCGTTTGTCGAACCTAGCTGCTTGCAAGTTTGCCGGAATCGTGCCAAGCGACTCCAGCGATTCCGCCGGAATGCTTCGATGAAATCGATATTCCACAGAGACCTCTTTCTGACAGATAGTCGGTGTGTTATCATCATTGTAGACTTTAACGCTGACGTAAGAAACGGACACCGAAGAGAGTGGACGATGCCTAATTACGCAATGTACGCGTTCGAAATTGTAACGCACTTTAGAAAGCCTATACAAACAAGACAGGATGCAGTCCAATTGTTATAGCGTACCGCTACTATCGTTTAGAAGCTGAGACCGTTTACAAGCTGAGACAGCCCAATTGAAAATTTCTGGCCGGCTAAATAGTAGTTTAGAGGTGTCCGCCGTTCCCGTACATTCGACGACGCTTTTTCGATCGGGAACCACTGCCGGTGAGTGCAACTAGCTCATGATTATAAATATCAGGCACATTAGGTCATCCTTAATTCTAATTAACCCTACCTTTGGCGCGTCATCGAGCTTCCAGCTTTTGCCGGCATCCCAATCACGGCCCACCACCACCCGCTCGTTAGGTCGATAGGCCTATCGAGAATCGAGGGTAGCGCATCCTGGAAGCAGTCCACGTCCACGCACACACTCGCCCAGTCAAGCGCACGAACGTTAAATACGCACACCAACACGGGAACACGATCACAGCACACGACACACAGCAAGAACGACAGGTTCAGATCCCAGAAATGAGCATCTCGCACACTGCGACAGGCCCCCACAACCGGATTCCCGAATGAGCTAGGCACTAGCGCGAGGGCGTCTGGGATAGCCTCCGTCGTCGCCGTCGACGTCGTACGTTGAACGTAGAGCATGTCCAAGTCCGTCGCAAGCTGCGCTGGCGCGCGTCGAGCTGCTCAGCGCGGCGCCGCGTTGAACTTGACGTTGGAGTATATACACCCCGTTCGCAGGCAGCGTCAGCGAGCGTGAACGAGCGCGCGCGCTCGCTGACGTTACGACGGAGTATAAACAGCCCTTTACTCGGCCTCTCTTGCGCCGTGTCTCTTCGCTCCTCGCGCTTCGTCACACTGTTGTTGCAGAGAAGGGGGGGGGGGGGGGGGGATTTTGGGAGGCTTCGGACTCTCCACCACATTTTCTCCCCCCCCCCTTTCCTACGCCCCATGCTTCCCCCTCTTTGCAAATATCAGTTGATCTTCCAACTTCTTATCTTTTTGTGCAGGAATGTTTGTTGATAAGCAAAACAACCACTAAAATTCGAAAGTAATTTGTAATTTGAGTAGAAGTTACTCAGAAAAAGGAATTAAAGTAAACTACTAATTACCGAAATAAAAATGTAATTGAAAGTTACTAAACTACTCAGATAGTTAAACTACAGTAACTTGAGTAGAGAAGTTGAACTACGTACAAGTCTGCTCGGTGGTTCATTATTAGGAAGTTTTCGTAGATCGTTTTCCGCGTCCCGCAACGCTCTCCGCAACCCGCTACGATACCCGGAACTGTATACAGTCAAGGACATCGGCGCGCGCAGGCGCAGTCTTCGTTGTGGAGGGGTTAGCGGAGGGGAAAACGCAGAAAACTTCCTATAGACACTTTTGCTGTTTACAAACATGAACTGCCTCCTGCGTCCCAAGCGACTTCTGGTCGTTCCATTTTTGCAAGCCTGTCAAGCTTGCTTATGTCACCATTGCTAGGAAGCATAAATGCTACACGTACATCAAGGCTGGAGATTTAACGAGGGCCCTCGGCTGGCCAATTTAACGTCCTGGATGAGGCAAGTTGGTTTACAAGAATGTTGGAAAATTTTTAACGGATTTCGCATTTCTTCGTTCTTTTTGCGTTCGCTTGGAAAATTGGTGGTAAAACGTATCAACGACGTTTTAAGTAGCGGTGTTACGGTGGGCTTTGTTCATTTTTTTATGAACGGGAAGTTCTCTGGCACGTCAGAGACTGGAGCACCACAAGGGGGCGTTTGCCATGAAAAGGGTCTATTGTTTTCTCAGCGGTGACATAAAATATTTGACCAAAAAAGGCAGAGGTTTCCACCGATATCCGAAAGAAAAACGACTGGGAGAGTAGATTATCCATGCTTTCATGACGAATCATGTATTCTGTATTATATTTTGCTTTGCTTCGCGATTGTTTGTTTTGTTCTCCGTACGGATTCCGCTGTCGGGTCTCGGCGCCAACGATAATCCGATAATCCGCCTTTCATTTTCTCCCGCACCCCAATTTTCGTCTCCGTGTCGTTCGTGCCACCTGTCGCGCTGCAAAGTTGAAAGAATAAACTCACCTTTTTTTCTAATGTCCGAAGCGAAAGAACGCTCCTGTATCTGTTCAACAAATCGGGTCCTGAGGATCCCACATTCCGACAAGTCATGCATTTCTTCTGGTTCAGTAACCGCAAAGAAGTGTTGTGATCGAGAAAAAAAAAAAAAAGTAACCTATGCTGGATGTTTTAGTATTTCGCCTTCCAATAAACGCCATTGGGATATTTTTTTGTGCAATAAAAGCTGCGCTGCTGAACGTTTAGGCTCGATACTACGAGCGTTCATTATTCTTGGCGGCATATAGCCAGCAGTACGAAATATCATATAAAGTCCCCAAAAAACTGGCGGAAATCCTAGGGTTTTTTGCGTCTTAATGCCAGTATTTAAAACTACGCCAAAATGGGCTCGTGATAATCGATAGCTCGAGAAGCATTCGGGTAGTGGCCCGTGTCCAATCGCTGCAATGACGACAATAGCCGAACCATAACAATGTCTGGAACTCAGCGCGTGTCCTATGCTTTGCCGACCCCAGCGCGTGGCTATGATCAACATTGGCGGCATATAATCGGGTCCAGATCACGTGGCCACTTGTTTTGGCTGCGAGTTGACGGAATGAACGCCGCTCATTTTCTTTAATTTTTTCTGAGATTTCAATTGCGTGCGATGTAAAACGAACGGGTGTTTCACAGGTCATTAACGTCAGGGATCTGTTGTAAACGGTATTTGGGCAAAGTACAAAAATCGTTGCATCGCCCCTTTAAAACTACACCACAAAAGTACTTTCTTCACTCGCAGGTCAGTTATAAAGAAATCCTACACCTCCTTTCTTTTGAATTCTATTGTCATTGCGGTCATCACATCACATCTATATCAGTGCCATGTCTCAAATGGCTGTCAGTGAAGCATTAGCTGTCGATCAAACGATTTTCGAGTTCAAATGCACGATCTTAACAAAATGACTGGTTGATAATGACAATTTGACAGAACGATTTCCATAGAAGCTTGCCTAAGCTTATTTTTTTTTCTTCTCATTTTAATTGTGTATAAAATTTGTTTTAATTTTTTTTTAAATTTTAAGTTAGGTTTTTTTTTTTAATTGTGTGCCTCTTAAGAATATGCCATTTATTTTTTAATCAATTCTGTAAAGACGCTGTCATCCACACTATATGCTGGGATCATTCGCTTCTTCACACTTTAATTGACAGTTTTTCTAGAACTGTAAATTAAAGTAAAAAAGATGGTAATTTAAGGCATTAATGAGCTAAAACTGAGCGTCTTCACTGTGCTTTGCCCAGAACAAAAACATAAGAACACTCCAGTTAGCAGCATTGAAGCCTGCGATAAAGACCTGCCAGACGCGGAGTTTGTAATCGTGCACGATAAATACAAAAACATGTTATAGAAAAAACAAAAAGAAAAAAATTAAAATTTACTTTAGCGAGACAGCGAGGCTGAACGAAAGCCCATTCAGATCTGAGAAGAAACGACGGCGTTCTCACTTTGAGTTGTGCCGCGCTTCCGCTAGATGGCGACGTCGAAACTTCGTGCCGCGAATAAGGTTAGTCAGCGAATTCCCGTCATTTATGTACTGCAATTCGCGTTGTGTGCGTGATCGTAATGATGGAATTTTGAGAGGACGATCACGCCCTAGATATATGTAGGAAGGTGGATGGCAATAAGTGGATCTTAAATGAAGAAGGTACAGGTTACAAAAGAAGCACAACCGATACAGTTCTCTACCTGCTGACGAAGTCGAGATATTAGATGCAGATTAGAGTTGAGACACGCTCGTGAGGGTTGAGTACTTTTGATCAATGAACCAGGCCGCTTTGTTTTCTAACGATTTTAGATTCTTAGTTAAATAGGCTTGACGAGGGCTCAAAATTATGCTTCCGTATTATAATTGTGAGAAGACAATTACTTGATATGCTTGAGTTTAGTAAGAGGTGATGTTTGGTGTAAACTGCTTCGTAGAAACGTAGAAAGCCATGAATTCATACTGCCTTTTCTTCTTTTTTTTTTTTGCACGGTCTCAGTACGCATATTGCACGTTAAATCTTCAGTGATAGTTTTTCCAAGGTATTTGTTAAACGGCACATATTCAACGTAGGATGAGTTTAATAGTTTATATTACGGAGACCAGGTTCGGGATTAAACAGGATTACTTTAGTTTTGGAATATAGCGGTAAATCACGCAATCATCGCCAAAAAGGCGTATGGATTATAGCCGCATGCAGCTCGGTAGAACGGCCGCCTATATCAGTGACTATAGCCGCATGCAAATCGGTAGAACGCCCGTCCATTTTAAGGCCAACGGGTATAATATTTGAATCAGTGCCAGTATGATACTGCAGCGCGAGCTTTCCCTCCATTCGCTGTCGCATCCCAAGCATGATGACCCGCTCCATCAGAAGTACCCGAGGTACTCAGGACCACTCGACAGCAGCGCATGCTCTAGCGGTGGTCCCCATTTAGGCGCTCATGAGACAGCCATATGGTCGCTATACCTTGCGATTTCCATACATATCCACGTCGTGATACGAGAACAAATAGAAGGCACCTCTGCCTCAAACTACGGGCCTTAGACTACAGTTCACGCACCCATCGAAACCAATCTCCGCAATGCACACACACAAAAAAGTACACACGCACACAACAGTAAGGATGGTGACCCGTGGCCTTTCATCCCCCACATCATATAGGCGACGGTGCCCGATTATTTTACTCTACTGAAAAACAAAAACCTATAAAAAATGGCGAGAGAAAGAAAACAAAGGAGGAGAGAGGGGGAGGGGGGGGGAGGCACAGAAATGCGGCGTCCCCTTCTTCCCCGTCTCCGCCCCGAGTTTGATTTAATTATGCCGTCAAAAAACGCGGCGAGTGTTCCCCTCAGCCGTTCGGGCCGCAATTTAGGAACACACCTCTGCGCGCGCGCGCGCGCCCGGCCACTCGCCGATCGAGCGACGGCCGGGCAGCAAGCAGCGTGGCCGGCGGCCCGCAGGGTCAGCGACCACGAGAAGCAGCGGCGCCTCGCTACGAGCCGTGCACGGAGCGATAAAACGCGGGCCCGGCTTCTCGATTCATCGCGTTCTCGAGCGAAAATCCTGTTTTCGCGATGGCCCCCATAAATAAAAGTTGGCGGCAGCGAGGGCTCCGCCGAGAGAAAGAGAGAGAGCTCGTCTGTCCGTAGCTTCGGCGGCGATCAATAAGGTCCTGCTTGCGCCCTCGTGGCCCAGGGGCGACCGGACAGGCAGGTAGCCGATACTCTCACGAGCCACTAATTTATGTCTTATTTACGTGACCGCTGCGCCCGAGCGCCGAGGCAGGCCGGTCATTTCGCGAGGTTCCAATTATATCGTGCTGCTTCCCGCCCGGGGTGTCCTATACACGGCGAAGGGGTTGCGAAACTGCAGGGCCTGCTCTCGGGGCGCTCCTCTGAGCATTCCGGGAGGGAGCAGTGAGCTACTTTCCGGGGACGGAGCCCCCCTGGGCGTCACCGACATGCGATGCCCGTGCGTTAACGCGTGCATTCCTGCCAGAATGACGAGTGAAACGCCAGGGCCAGCTTCCGCTTTATCTCGCGCATTACCCCTTCTACAGCGGCATCCAAGTGTCGCTAACGAAGGTTCGAATATCGCTCGCGAACGGGAACAACCGAGGGCGTGAAGCGTAGTGGTATAGTAGCGATTATGGCAGAAACACGCTCGCCATCACTCGCCTTGCCTTCCTCCAAATGAAGATCCGGAGTTCGTTATCTGTTCGGGGCGTCCTTGTTTCCAAGCTGAAAGTATACACCCGTGAAATCGGCAAACATGTATGCGCCCAAACACGCTTTCTGTTTCAATATCTACAGATAAATGAATGACGTTTCACTTGTACCAGCAGTATTGTTCTTGCAATGATGTCACTAAATGGCAGGTTAGAACAACGCAATACCCTGTCAATGGAACAGAAGGCAGTGATTTACCTGCTCCCGTATTACAGAAACGTCAGAAAATTTACCACAAAAACATGCATAGATGGTAGGGACTCGCTTGGGAGGTTTGTTATCTTCAATGTCTTTTGTTGACAATCGACGCTGAAAACAAGTTTCCGCTGAATTCTGGCTTGCACAACGTACATTTCCATTTTCAGTAAAAAGCTATCGAGCGAAAATGTGATACAACATAGCGGACTAAGTCGCGCATATATTCTCAAGAATCTAGTGGGATGATACATCACCCCCCCCCCCCCCCCGGAGCTACTTAAAAGAGTGTATACATGTTCACATGCCTACATCCGCAGCACGTTAGCGACACCACTTTCAAGGACACAAAACAAGCAGACTTTTGACAGAAACACGTGAACTTTGCAAGTTATGCCCGTGTCGCTTAGCAAACAACCTCGTGTTTCAGGCCCGAATTCCAGAATCGAGGGCTTTGAACTTCGGGCGTCGTCTCACCCTTAGGACATCTACATTTACCGTCTCCTGGAAAGCTGAAAAACGACCCTGGCAACCGTCCAAAAAGTGTCACTTTGTACCTATATCCGCTCTCACGACCGACGTTATGAAACCCATCTCACGCATCAAAGCGCACTGCCTACAAACATCCTTGGGCTCTCTGTTCACCAGCCTCGGAGGAACCCAAGTCTCTTTCGCGATCCTCTCCTCTGGCAGCAGCAGCAGCAGCAGCAGCCCACCCGCCTCCACCATCCAACCTATATGACTTTCCTCCGAAGTCCTCGCAGCACCTTCTTTCTCGGCGAGGCGACAAACGCTCGAAAGCCGAGCGACGCCCGGAAAGACAAACGGCCGCGTGAAACAGCCCGTCATTCGCACGTCTTCGCCGCTGCCTCTCACCGTGGTTCCTCCGCTCCTCTCGTCCTCCTCTTCCCCGCGGACACATGGCCTCCGCACCGCCCGTCATAACTCATGGCGACACGTCCGTCCCGGCGCCTTCTTTCGCGGGCCGACGCTTCTTGCCCCTGAGGACGAGGACCATGAACGGGACCGCCTTGTTCATCCGGACCGGGGTCCCCGCTGCCCGCACGTCTTGATTTCCGTTCTTCGCCCCACGGCTTCAGGATGCGGGGCCCGCGGATCCAGCCAAGCGGCTCGCGCGGCAGGCCTTTGATGGGTGGGCTGCGCGCAGGGTGCAAGGCCGACGGGGTTACGCCAAGCGGAGGGCATATATCCGCCGCCGTGGATCGTGGGACGTGCCCCGCATGGCTGAATCGGGGCGGCGGCTCATCGATCCCGGACTCTGGGGCCACCCTCCCGTTTTGTTGCGCGCTGCCGTATTGCGTGGTAACACGACTCCGTCTTAGTTGTCCACAGGGTGCTCTTCTTGCGCCGCCTCGATCAGGTGCCCTGTCCTGCCTTGAAGTCCACTCGCGTTCCACTTAGGATTTCGTATCCAGGGGGTCCGAGAGGTATATTTTATACATTTAGGGGCGGGTCAATGACGGTGGGCATCTTTGGTAAGGCGGCAAGGACTTGCTCTTCGCTCTTGTGTCAGAAAGTTCCTTTGACTCGTTTAATATGGTCGACGAGGAGTCACTAGTGGGCCATCTATACTCGAGTATGGATGGCCCACCAAGTCCGAGCGAAGCCGACGCTTAGATATGATGGAGCAGATAATCAGGCAGCGCAAAATGTACATCGTCACAGTGATCATTGTCTTCGTGTGCTTGCTAGTGGCAGAATGAAAACTTCAAGGAAATTTAAGCTGAATCGTCATTCGTTTACTGTAGATCTGAACAACGACACACTTTTCACATCGCAAAACAAGATTGATGAACTTTTTACACTTCTTGCATTTCTTGCATTTCACATGTGGGACAACGTAAAGGACAGCACGTAAGTGGCGTCTTTATAAATCTTCCTTTTGAGGATTCGTTAAGGTGCAGCCTGCCGGTTTTATTTGGAACATGCGTCATGACTCATGAAATCAAAGCAGCTACAATGTGTGCAGGTGCCTACTCATTGTATACGCGTTTAATAGCTCCGCACTCAACATTCAATCTAGGCGTTAAAGTTGAAGACAGCTGTCTTTCCATAACGGCACTGGCACTGAAGGAACATTAAGTGTGCTGTTACGACCATCGGCAAGACATGACTCTAACCACCCTGCTTGAGACTGCCGCTGTCAACTGAAGATTCAAAAGGCGCTAAATGCTCGATACAGCTAGAAACAAATATTCCAAGCAATTGGAACCAGCGAAGTTATGAAAACTGGTGCTTTCCCTAATTAGGACTCGCGTCTACTTTGAAGTGTGAAGATCTCATAGTATACAGCTTGGCTGCAGTTGCAGTTATACCAAGAAAGCAGCTTATGCTTTAGTTCAAATAACCGCACCTTACTGACTGCATCAGAGCAGAGCGGTCATTAAATTAAACCGCTCTGCTCTGCCCGTGTTTAGAAAGATAATGTTGAGCAAGCAAAGATAACCAGAAAGACGACACAATCACTTTTTTATATCACAATATCACAATCACTTTTTTATCTAATAAATTGGATTAATTAAAGCTTTTGTTTAAATGCTTATTGTTGTAAATCTACATATTACTCTTTATAATAAAGTAAACAAACCCTCGTATTTTAAGTTCTTCTTTCCTTTTTTTCTTTGGGCTTTGAGGAGTTCCTGATTGCGAAAGTTCAGAGCCAAGTTTTCATGAGAAAACTGAGCACCTCAGGCGTTGGATAGAATGGCACGCATACGCACGTAAATAAAAGCAGAAATGAATAAAACAAGAACAAAAAGGATACCTAGAAAGGTCACATAAGAAAACACAAACCGTCTGTACAGAAATGTTTACGGTTACACAAGAAAAGGGTACTAACTAGCTTTCCAGAGACCCTCGCGGTTTTAAGTCTACATGCGCTGTGGCTGTCAAGATTTAACTTAAGCTTGAACATGTATGGCATCACTTTAGCCGGGTAGCGACCTGTCCCGTAGTACATCTCCCGGCCATTCATTGTTGCCCGAACAAAAAAAAACAAAAACAATGCTACTATGTGAAAAAATTGATCTAGACTATTACCATTTTAGACCATTCTGGAAATGGTGGCAGTAGCTAATGAACAAGGATAGCAAGTTAGTACTGGCTGTTCATGTTTTGGGTAGGCTATCGGCAAAACTCTGCCATCGATTTTCCCCGTACATGTAAATATTTGTATTAAATGTAAACATGTTCTACAGATATGTCTTTCTGTTTGTGTTTAAAAACATGCAAGGAAAATCGCAGACATTGTGTGCGTGCTATCTGTTGTGCAGTGTGCGACGCTCAGACACCCATACGAACTTTGCAGATCGAGCGGAGCTGAGGCACCTTGAGCCTTAGGCAATATCTATGCCCGTTTATTTCTTCTTCATTTAACGTCCTCGCACCACGACGGTGGAAACTCAGTGATTGGACTCGACGTCGTGTGCCATACACGGCCGTCGCGCCGCATTCACCAACCATACGAGTCCCACCGAACGCCGACGTAGAACTAACTGCGAGCGTCTTTGTCCTCGCTCACCAGTTGTGTGGTTGCGTACAAACCCAAGCGCAAAGGCCTGCTAGGACATGTTCTACCTCAATCATAGAGTTTTTATAATGTACGCTTGAGGTTCAACCGGCGCTAGTGTCTACGCGACTTCCGTGACGCAAATTGAAGCAGACAGCAACCAGTCTACTTTTGCGGTGCTCCTGTGCATTCCTATGGGAAAACGCGCGTGCATTTTGTCTCTTTGCCGGATAATAACACAGAACGCTTTGGTTATTTGGGTCGTACCGAATAGTATGTACCTAGATTAAAATTGTAAAAGTAATTGCTTTAGTTAGTGAATTTTTCTTCATCAGTGAACGATGTTTAACTTTGCTACATATCAGTCCCAAACATGTGTTGCGCAGCAGGTGTGTAAAAACAAGCGACGATTCAAAGCAAAATGACAATCGAAAGGAATATAGAGTGAGTTCAAGGCTCGCCAGCATCCCGGTGACGCTTATATATTCATAATATGCCAGTCCTGTCACTATATAAAAATGACCCCGTCGTGCATGAGCGGATAAAAACATTCAAATAAAGAATAAAGTACGTGGACTATGAAAGGTGTCTCTTCGTATTGTTTTCTCTGCCGGGCAGCTTTTATCGGGCACTTGTTCTCAAAGATTTCGAGCGTGCGGTTGATGTTTTCAACGCAAAACAAACATCTTCGCACATCTTCACGAGCAGAAAGAACAAAGCGGTACTTACTTATTTAAAATCGGAATATATTACGTGGCCTTCAATTCATTTTGATCGTACATGCACGGGTAGTTCGTTATCCAGTGTTACTGCGTAGTTTTTGCCGTCTCCCTTAATTTCAAGATGTCCTTCGTTCGTTTGGCACGTATATCCCTCATGCTGAAAAGCATCGACGTCGTGTTCGCGCTAACAGTGTCCGACAGTGCACATAGATACACGTACAAAGCCGTTCAAGCACTGTTTTTAATGCGATGAAATTGAAAGATAAACGCCATAACTGACCAATTATTTCATCGGCATGACTGAGAAACGTTCCAAGCTACCTAGTACGTTCGCATTATTCGGGATATTTGCTCTTCTGATCGAGCGCAGGGAGAAAATGCACTCGCTTTTTCCCATAGAAATGCATTACCGGAAGTCAATTTTGGACTGGTTGCTGTCTGCTTCAATTTGCGTCAGCACACTAGCGCCACTTGAACCTCTAGCGTACATTATAATAACTCTATGACCTCAATACCGGGAACACGGGGGTGCGTAGCGTATATCCGAAACTATCAGAGCACACTAACGGCCGAATGTGCAACTAACTACAACATGCAGTGATGCGGATGTGCCGCAGTTGCACGCCGGTCTGTTATTGTGCTTTCACATGTAGTACCCGGTGTCACACTCGAACAAACGACGGTGGAATTCTGGATCAACATCGTACCGGCGTGTGTTCGCGTGATCATACTGTATGATGCACGTCAAAGACCCCGAGATTGCTGTTGTGCCGCACTGGCTAATTTTTTAATCTAGCACATCATCGGTGTCACCAGACATCTCAAATGCAAATGGGCTGTCTAAAAACACATACATACATTTTATTTCCAGTTTTTAACATGTTACACTCTGTGCCCCCCCTATTCGCGACTCCAGCGACCTATAGGGGGCGCCACCACCAAACAAACATGGCGGCTGAGTCCAGGTCGCGTCGGCTCGACCGGGCCGCCTGCAGGGGTGGCGCACTCAATTTAACAGATTTTCTTTTGTTTAATGCCCAATTTTATAGGCATTTGAACTGAGACGGTTAAGTGTAGCCGGTGCACATAAACTTGCAGAGCATAGTTTTGTTTTCCCGGTGTTTTTTTGTTCTCTTCATGTCAAACTTTCGTTACGGAGATTTTGTTCAAAACCGAAACTATGGGCTCCGGAGAGACGGTAATAGACTCTAGTCAGTTTTTATCATCTAAGGAAAGCGGCGATGACAACAGAATTGTTGCACCGAGAGTAATTTTCAGCTAACTCGCATGCCTCGACCATGCGACTTATCTGTCCGCGAAATCGAGCTTTTGTGCGTATCCGCGTTTAAGAAACAGCTCCAATCGTCTGCTCGGTCAAGAACACAGGCTGCAGGAAAATTACGAAAATTAGGCAAGCGCTTCTTGAGCCAAGGAGCATGTTAACCCTCTGGCGCCCCACTAAGCAGCTGATACTCGTATTTCAATTCAGGTTTTAGTAGCAATCGAGAGGTCATTTTGACGAGCGGGTTATGTATTATATTACGCAGTATGTCCCACTAAAGCAATATTAGTATATTCTTCTTGTTGAAATATGAGCTTAGTTCACTAGCTATTAGGTGAACTGCTGAATAAAAGTATATTTGACAGACAGAGAGCTACTTCTTAAACTTAGCCTAATGGTTCTAGCCGGTAGCACGGAGACGAATGCGGACAAACTGAAAAGAGTCTTCATCGAAGATTCACGCAGAACCTCTCTGCATTGAACTTGACTTCGAATCCTGAACGGATAAAATGAGTATTTTTTGTGGCCGGTCAACCTGAGCAATGTAGACGGATATTGCTGCTGGCTTCGACAGCGGTATAATATAAATATTGGAGGCGCGATAGATCATAATAATGTCGTGACAGCTTCTAACTTTGCGAGACGCATCCCCCACCTTTTGAAAGCAGATAATTTCCCTCATTAATCATACGCAGCGAGCAGGTTTTCCTGAATCAAGTAATTGCGAAATCAGCCCAACTCCTTCAGTGTGGTCCGAAGGCTTTTGGCGAAAAGCAGCCAAGATGAATAGCCAACGCGCCGGCCGGCGTGGGTGGCTCAAACTTGAAGCTAATCGAACACAACCAAACTTATGAAGAGCATCTATCGAACCTTCCCATTCATTTGACTGCAACATTGGTGTTTCCTCCAGTGAAACACCTCGCCTGTCGTCCTTAGTCCGCTGTTCGACATCCTTATAAAGAAACCACTTATCAGTTACCAAGTAGTCGTCACTTTGAATGTGATTCGAGACAGACAAGAAGTCAAAACGCTTTTCTGTGATTCCTCCCCATCCAAGAAATCGAAAGCACGCGACCGTGTGTTGTGGAGTGACCGGGCTTTCAAACACGTGCTGGAAGGAAACAATCTACTGAGGCTTTACCACACTAATGAACACTCATGCAAACTTAAGAAATTTCCGGACCTTCGTCAAATTACATTGTTTGCAACCGCGCCGACAACACGTGTCCGCCGCGAAAGCCACCAGAGACGCGGAGGGGCGCGGAGCGACCTGGTCCGGCTGGTTCCCGGTTTTCCCGCTTGGTGGCGTCCGTTTTGCTGGAGTCGCGAATACCAGTAAGGCTTGTGCGTGGGGCGCGGCAGGTACACTCAGGTATACATACATTCATGTTAAATGAAATTTGTGACGCTGGCATGCCCAATAGTTTCATCGTAATAGTATACATATTCCACTCTGTTTTAAGAGTTTAAACCTAAAGCAAACAAAAAATGCTATAATATTAGGGTAACTTCTACGTTTATTTATAATATGAGTTGGAACAAATCACAATAAACAAAATATCTATAATAATAGACACGGTCGGAGGGGTGGTCCATTTCGTTGATTTTGATTGTTTTTATAATTAGTTGCCTTTTTGGTGTCCTTTTTTTTTTCTACTCCTTAATCCATTCTTTGGTTAGTTTTTCTTTCATGTTGTGCGGATTTTTATATTGAGTTATATCTTCGGGCAGTTCGTTAAAAAGTTTAGGTACGTATTATTTTTTTTTTTTTGCCGCTCCATATTTCGATTGTATATATGGTTCTACATAGTACATCCTGCTTGGACGTAACGTTCTTTTCTAAACTGTCTTTATTTTATGTTTATTGTTTAAAAAATGTTTTTCTATAATGTCATATTTCAATTGATGACTAAAGCACAACACTCCTAAATCTTTTTTCATATGCTTATTAAAATCATTTTCTTCGCTATTATGTCCTACTTTTTTAAATATCAGCAATAGCATAATTCTCTTTTTCTGTGTTTTCGTTCGTTGTGGTTAAGTTTGTACACGCGCGGACTGAAGCTTGGTGTGAACTACTAAGACCCATATGCTGACCCATTTACGAGAGTGCAAAATGACAATTTTTTCCCCGCAGGCGCACTGCTTGTGCCACGGCGGCGGAAGCTCCTCCGATCTCGGATGGAGACCGTCTTCCGAGCGGGAGTGTCGCTGTGAACGAGAAGGGGCGACGACAGGCGTTGATGAAACGCACGCGCTGTCGTCCCGAGACGCCCGGACCACTCGTTTCGGCGAAGACGGCGGCCCAAATTCTTGGCAGCGGGCGCTTTCCGGCGTCGCCCCGACGTGGCGACGCCAAGCACCACTCCATCTTTCGCCGAGGACATGCCTCCTTCAGCCGAAGGGTTCATTGCCTGCCTGACGCGGTCGTTTGTCGCTAAAGAGCCTGTCTCGGTGAGGCACGGCCGACATGCGTCTTGGCCTCCATGGGGGGCCATCCTTCTCCAGCAGACATGGGGACCACGGGTCGTGGGCCCTCTGAGATGCGAATCGCAGCACGTACTTTCCAGCAACGGGAGAATGTGACTTTTATTGACGTGACCGCGTTCGAGCATATTGGCCTTTCCGGTAGCGGATACCGCGCGTCATATACCACTCTTAAACAGTACGTAATGTCTACAGTTTTCTCTGTGTGGGCGAGACCCTAGCACCTGTCCTGGTCATGCCCGAGGGCCGCTACAAGCAACACGCACACACACGCACGCAAGCACTCATGTCGAATGTAGAAATATAAACAAGTGAAACTCCCGCATTCAATATGTGTAACAAAACTGTGTTACTAATAGAGACAGATGTGCTAAACTAGTGTAGTTGATTCGTTGAGTCATGTGCGAAGTCCGAAGTTATAGGAGGTTATTGGACATGTTGTAAGTATAAGTTATTTCGAAAAAACCTTTACCTGTGTAGTCGCCTGCTTCAAGGATGTATTCGTCTCGCTCACTCAACCACAAGATTCTCTCCTGCATGAAACCGATGTCGGGGAGCACACGGTATAACTACCTTCTTTGCATCGGAGGGATTTCAAGCGGGCGCATAACGCTTGCGGGTGGAACTTCTACGGAACACTTAACTTGCATATGTGAATTCTGTGAGATCAGAAACTATATTAAAGAGTTATTTCTCACCTCTTTTTTGTATTGCGGTGCATATACTCACTTTCTCGAGGCCAGCTAGAAAACCCTCGCCATCTTTAGGGACGAGGACGAATGACTGTAGACAGTTTTGACGTGACAACGTCTTACCCGCGAAGGGGTCTATGTACTGGAAACTCATGCAACGGAAATAGCCCTCACTATGGGGCGGTTCCACGTGACGCGCTTCCGGCTCGGAATTTCGAACCCCCTCCGAATGAGACACCGGTAAATCGCGGAGCCATCGCATTAACAGCATTTGTTGTTAACATCGTGTTCGGTTATACATTCCCCTATCCCAAAATCCAATATAACGTTTCGCCATCTGGATTAAGGAACAAGAAATCTTATTGAATTCTATCTGAATTTTTAGGTTTTCAGACCGGATTTTAGGTTTCCAATAACATTTCCAGTTAGATTTGTTGTAGTGTGCACAGTCAATCAATCACTCAAAAGTCTTTATCTGCAGCGATCTCCGAAAAAAATTATTGAAAGATCCATTAATGAATCTTAGGGAATGCGTTAGCATGACTCTTGAGAAACGCCACACACGTCACCCTTTGGGAAACGCTAACGCTGACATAGACATGTACGTAACACGTTACGAGTAACGAGTTACTTTTACCTAGTTACTATTTTCGGTAACGAGTAACGTATTTAGTTACTTTTTTTAGAAAAGGAACGAGTAACGTATTTAGTTACTTTTCAGGCCAAGTAACGAGTAACGGTATCTCGTTACTTTTGACGGGTAACGTGTACAACACCGCTTAAACGGCCTTGTTTTTATTTTAGCCTCAGTATGCGTCTATTGCGACGAAGGCAGATGGACAGCTCGAAAAGCAACGAAAGAGCACGACAGGATGGCGACGTTTATCGCTGAACACGTCAGTCGAACAGTTCGACTGATGTGTCCAGGGATAAACGTTGCTGTACTGAACCCTACAGCTGGGAATGTCCTTCACCCAGCGAACACAATAAGGTTCATGATAATGCAGTGAGTGCGCAGGCGAGCTGGTGGATGTTAACCATTTTGTTCTTAGCCCAAGACTGAGGCAGGAAAAAAGGAAAGTTTTAAAGTGGAAGAAAAAGGAAGAGTCGAGAGTTCCTTTTTCTTCCACCTTGAAACTTTCCTTTTTTCCTGCCTCAGTCTCGGGCTAAGAACAAAATGGTTAACAATAAGGTTCGTTGGTTTAACCTTCTAGAACCGGGTACGGACCGAATGGAAACCCGGAGGCTGCGAAGATGGGAAGGCACATAACTCATTACCCGCTGTCCTCAATCAAGGCGCAGTTCCCGAAGATTCACCAGCCCTTCCAGAAGCACAACACTGCCGTTCGTTCGAGCGCGTCGGTAGAACGACTCTTCAGCGTCGCCGGAGATGGATTCTCAAGGAAGCGGGGAAACATAACTGATGAAAACTTGGAGAGGCAGCTACACATTAAGTGCAACGACTACTGAAAAGATCGAAAACAATAAAGCATGAAACAAAAGCAGTTGTGTATTTGGTCGTCAAAGTAACGTGAAAAGTAACTCGTTACTTTTGAGGTAACTCACGCGTTCCTTTTGAGAACCGGTAACGAGTAACGTATTTAGTTACTCTGCGATCGAGTAACGAGTAACGGTATTTAGTTACTTTTGGGGTAACGTGTACACGTCTGCGCTGACTCCTTCAATTTTTTGTTCTGGCTTTCTCTTTTACTCTTTAAAATTTTTGCCGCCTGTTTCTGGTTTTGTTACAGAGTCAGTGTTAGCGTTTCCCAAAGGGGGACGTGTGGGGTGTTTCCCAAGGGTCATTCCCTAACGCATTCCCTAAGAATCCACCAATAAACCTTCCTTTAGTTTTTTTCCGAATTCCGTCGCAAGCAGACCCGCGAAATGCCGCTCCTTGCGCCGTATTCCGGCCAGCCGAGCTGGGCGCTGCTTCCGCTTCTCTGTCTCGTCCTCCCGCCTTGCACGCTTAGCAGCGGCATCCGGTGCCTGACGCTGCCGCAAGTTCCGACTCGCCCCAGCATCCGCGCACGCCTTGGCTTCCGTCCCGTGGCGTCGCCTCCCTCTCGCCTTTGTCCTTCACTACCCTCCTCCTCTCTACGCGGCGCGCAGACGAACGCCGTCAGCTTTTTCCTGTCGTTTGGGTACTAATCCTACTTGTACGTAATGAGTTACAAGTATTCATATTGAAAAACAGCGCGGAGGACACACGGACAAAGAGAAGAGAACATACAGGACTCGTCCTGTGTGTTCTCTTTTCTTTGTCCGTCGTTCTTCGCGCTGTTTTTCAATATGGATTATTACCAACTAACCCAACTTTCCATTCTAGTGAGTTACAAGTAACTGATTACTTGTAATCAATTACATTTTATCGTAACTTTTTAACTCTTGAATTACTTTTCTATGCGGTAACGTTCGCTGCAATTCGAATACTATTTTTTGTAATTCATTAAAAGTAGGGCTGGGCGATTGATCGATTAACCTACCGATTACTCGATTAATGCTTTAATCGGGATTAATTATTTTAACCAGTTAATCGGTAAAACCTTGACGAACAGAAAAAAAAGGAATAATTACACTTTTTTACCACAGAGACGTGGACGAGTACAGCTGTTCAAAGGGCAAACTTTAGGCAAAATTTTAACCTAATGTAAACTGTAAGGGCAAAATTTCTAACGCCAGACGAATGCAGAAGGTTTCAGGTGTCTCGGCCACCTCAATGCCGTGCGAGTGTCCATATACCGCAGCAGAGACTACTGTTAAAAATCAAGGGAGAATATTAACGAACCCCTTCGCCTCATGCAGCTAAAGTAAGAATCTGTGAATGTGAGTGTTTTTTTAACTGTTCTCAACTACACATTGAGGTTGATTCGTAACCAAAATTCTTATATTGCGCCGTTTATCACATATTCAACTAAAGAAAAAATAAAATAAATAATAATAATAATTATATTTTTTATAATTTTTATGCATGAAAACGAACGAGACCGATTAAGCAATTAATTAATCGATTAAAAGGTGGCGATTACTCGGGGTAAAAAGTTGATTGGACACTCAGCCCTACTTACAAGCAATCAATTATCCCTCTATTGCATGAATTATTAAAACGCTTCCTTAAAAATTATTTTTCTTCGAAATATTAGAATCGGAGTCGATGTATGCATTTGTGAAAAAAAATCACGTTTATTGCACGTTTTTTAACAAAAAAAAACAGATGTGTGCCTTATATGGCACACGATGCACATGAGATGCCATTCTTGGTACGTAGCGTTAAATCAGCATTCTCTATGCTGTGTGGAAAGACACAAAACAGTTATTTCCAGCATTCAAACAGAGGTGAACCTTGCATTTGGAACACCGCACCGAAGATTTTTTTTTTTTTTTTAACACAACAGATGCTTGCATCTTTGCCTTTTATCGTCAAACTCTGGCCAGTGCCCCATTTGATCTGTTCGGACACCTTTGCCAGGTGCACTTTCCGCTGGTCCTCGAGCCTTCTTCGTTTGGGGTTGTGTTTAAGGGCTGTGGGAGGATGGCCTTCCAGTCTCTTGTTTGGTATAGACTTGTTCTGAAGGGTCAGGCTTTCGGCAACTTCTGCCTTGAATTCTGCACATGCAAGGACCTTCTGATTCTCAACGTGGGCCTGTGTCCTTCGGTACAAAAGCCACGCGGCTACAACTGAGAAATCAAGCATATGTGTGAAGATCCTGAAGTACCATTTCTTTGACCTTATATAGATACGGTAGAGGCCAAGGGAAGAGTCAAGGAGGTCTACACCTCCCATGTGCTTGTACTTTTGTACAACATCGGGGCAGTCGATATCCATGAACTCCTTTCTAGCGGAATACCAGCGCTTTGCTTTTTGCACTGGAGATTGCCCCGTGAAAGTAGAAAGGAACGTCACTGCGCGATTGTCGAACCAGCGCACGCAGGAGAGCTCAGTGCCGTCTACTTCGCCCATTAGTTCCTCTGAAGAGTCTCTTCCTTTTTTTTTTAGCTCTTTTTCGGACTTCAGCTGACAACCTCGCAGCCTGTTCGTCCGGACAGTCCCTAGCGATAGTATTCCGGCTTTGGCCAGCGTTACTTGCAGCTTCGGGCTAGTAAAATGATTGTCAAAGTACACCTTGTGCTTGACATGATGTGGGACCGGCCTAGTGAGGCGAAGAACGACGTTTCCGCTGGCACCGCTGTCGGCAGCTTTGTCTATACCGATATTCTCTTGGCCACTGTAGAGTTCACAGTTATAAGGGACGCCAGTGACTCCAGATAAGACAAATATTTTGTACCCCCATCGATGCGGTTTCTTGGGGTTATATAGCTTTAGTGTACACCTTCCCTTGAATGCGCAGATTTGCTCATCCACCGAAAGGTCTTCTTCAAACGGGACTGACAGACAGCGTTGTTTTATGCTTTCCATCAAAGGCCGGATCTTGTGTTGCCTGTCGTGACCGTCTTGTCCTTTCGGCACTGCCGTGAGGTTGTCAGCGAAGTGAAGAAAAGACTTCTCCTCTTCCCATCGGTTCACGGGCATCAATCTTGCCACTTGGGGAACATAGAATCTTGGGCTTCAATACATCCTGGTTCTTGGCAGTTGGATCAGGGACATCCACAACAGAAAACCGATGAAAACCTCCGTGTCCGCGTCGGTCAGTGAAAGGGGCTTTTCTGGCCTCGATTGGGCCGAATAAAGGCACGTCTGTTCAGGGATCATACGAACAAGTTCAGGCGTAAATATGTGCTGAAAAAAGTCGTAGGGAGTTCCCAGCTCCAGAACTGGCGAAGGCAGATAGCTGTTACCAATGAACATCAATTCAGACTCGTCGACAGTCAGATGACCATGCTTCCACACAATTTGGTCTTGATTGTTATGGTGGCTGGACCTGGTGGGAACTGTAGATAATTCAGAATCTGTATCGCTGTCTGACTCGTCTGCTGAAATGTTTCCCTGATCTGAAGCGGAAAAAAAAAAAAAAAAACCTCTTTATTGAGCTGCACGCTCTTGGATTCAGAAACACAAGAACAAGTTGAACTTGTAAACAGTGTTCATAGGACTACTAGAAACCGCGAAATACGTTGCACATTCACACGGAACACATTCCGCTGACGGCTCGCCTCACAGGGGGGGTTCCATGCACTGTAGTTATCACCTGAGTTGCAGCCACGACTGTTTCAGCAATGGTCTGGTTCGGTTACTGAATTCTACTGTCATTCGTAAAGGCACCTAAACACCATCCAAACGCACCTAAACTCTGCACAAAACAACCTAGAGCTGGCAGGTTTGCGTAGGCAGTCATCAATCAACGCGAAGCGCCAATCAATCGCTGCAAATCACTAGCACGTGGTGCTTTTTTCTCCAACCTACATGGTAGGCCATCTCCATCCGACTCTGACAGGTCGGAGTCCTCGCTTTCAAATGGAATTTCACAGGCAGAAGTCCTTTCCGGCTGCCTGCGCAGCCCGTAAAACGAAGAGCACTATATGGCACGGCTTCGCTTTCGAATGGCACCGGCTCTGCATAGTGTTCCGAATTTGGCACATGGCCATTTTTATCCAAAAGCCGTAGTTGCGTACAAAACACGGCAGACTAAAGGGCTGTCCAAACAGGACACTACAAAACGCACGACTCCGACAAATCGTGAAATTGAAGCGGACGCTTCAATTTTTACGATTTGTCGGAGTCGTGAAAATTTTTGCAGGAGTCATAAAAACTTTCACGATCACGATCTTCTCTCCTCGCCTCCTCCACTTTTCTCTGACGTCGGTGCTCGTCAAATTTGATGCCACACGCCACCTGCGTCATGCTGGCCTCGCCAACGCCCTCGCGTACCGCCGTCGCCTCGGCTCGAGGGCCAAGGAGGTCCGGCTTCGGGTGAATTTGGGACATTCCTGGGTCGAAGGGTGCGTTAATTTCGCCCGCCTCGGATCTGCTTTCTTTGACGAGATTCACTTTCGTCGTGATGGCGTCCGATGCGGTTCCTTATTGATTTCGCGCGAAAAGCCTTCGCCTCCTCACCTTCGTGTCGTTCCCTTTCCCGTTTTCGGGACTTGAAAAACGGCAGAGGCCTTGAGCGATTGACCGAGAGCCAACAGAGCGTGTGAGTGGCTCTCCGGACCCACGTGATGAGCAGAGCAAGGCCGCCGTGGAGGAAGCGAGGGGGAGATTTAGCGGGGGGAAGCTTCCCCCCGGTAGCTTTAGTGTGGGGAGGTTTCCCCCCAACGGCCGGAAGCGGAGCGCCGCACGATTTGCCGGAGTACGTGAGTTTTGTAGTATCCTGTTTGGACAGGCCTTAACAATGAATATATAATGTTGAAATGTCACACTAAATAGGTATAATTTTTTTAACTAAACTTTATGCATCCATATTGACCGAAGAAAAAGTAAAAACTGCAGTTTGTGAGACACACTTTAACGTCCACGCCCTGAGAAGAAAACCATGGCCTCCGAGATCCCGCGCGCGCGCGCTTCGGGTGATCTCGGAGGCCATGAGAGGACCGTTCAGCCTTGCATATTTGTCCACAGATGGCGCACCTGCTCTTTGCCAAATATGGAACATTATGAAGATCGGGCCCTGCGCTTGTTTCTGATGCTCAGAGTTCTCATTTTTTTTTTCTTAATCTCAATAAATTTTATGTTCCAAATTTGGAACATTATGCAATAGAGGGTTAAATGTTTCCGAAAGAGCTAAAACCATTGAGTTGCATTTTTTACGGAAAACATCGTTCTGCCTGCCCGTGCGTCACTCGTCTATGTTGTACAAACGTTGGACACTTTTTTTACAACCAAACAACAACAAAAGAAGACTTTTACAACACCCTGTAACGCCGAATTAGAGCGCAGCTCTTGAGGAGGAGGAGGGAAGGGTACTGAGGGGATGGTATACTCCTCATCCTCCCTGCTACTCCTCCTCCCCTCCTCCCTCCTCTTCCTCCTCCTCCCCTCATCCCTCAAGCTCCTCCCGTCCTCTCCCCCTCCTTCTTTCCTCCTCCTCCCCTCTCCTCCTTCCCTCTTCCACCTCCCCTCCTCCTCCTCCAACTCAACCTCCTCCCCCTCCTCTATCCTCCTCCTCCTCCCCGCGCGGTGCATTATGGGACATCTCCCATAATGCACCGCGCTGTAACGCCGACGGTGACGGCGACGGTGACGCCGCTCAAGCCGGAAGCGGGCGCCTAAGAGCTGCGCTCTATAACACAAGATGCTAAGATACCAGAAGGATTAGAATGTCAACGCGCTCGGCGACGTCCTGACTGTCTTGCTGTCGAGAGTGCCTCGTTTCCTGTGTACGGGTTGACACGATTGGCGTTTGCCGCGGCATAAATTTTTGATTTCGTAATAAAAAGTTTAAAAAAAATCAACGTGAAAGTAATCAATTACTTTCTGGCAATCTTTCAATTAATTTTTCGATGCGGTAATTGATTAGTGTAATCAGTTAGATCTTTCAATAAGTAATTGTAATTGTAATCGATTACTACAGCACTGCAGGCCAACGTCCCCCGCGTTCACATCGTACGACGATAATCAATTGCCGCTCCTGTTCACATGAACAAGGCAGAACAAGTTCAATGGTTTCCGCGTCATTGTTTACCATCCAAATTCCCAACTCGTTTATTTTCATGCAAAGAATGCCCATTCGGTCTTGCAGAAACGCAGCTCCGTGTAACCTGGAGCGGAAACTCGCATTGAAGAACACAGCGATCCCGGATTCAATTTCTGCCCCTGCCCGTTTCGATCTTGATGAACATCGATACTGGGGTGCGGTCGTGTGAACACTACCGCGTGATGCGCATTGGAGACCGCAGGCTAGCAGTGGTAGCTGCACCGGCTGAATTTCTCAAATGCAGCGCAGACACCAGATGCCCATTGGCACCACCAGGTAGGATATAATCAAAGCCCTCAAACAGCCTTCTCGACCCCCCCATAACGTCATATCGCACTCGGATGGTGCTAACTCATCAACTGGGCCCGAGCCGACACCCAGAGTCCTTCAACGCATTGACTGGACAGGAGGCCCAGCTAATCGTTTATGCAGCACTCGCGTCCAATAATATACTACTGTTGACACTATTTATAACGAAGTCAACGGGAAGCGGAAATCGCTTCGCTATATCCGCTTCTTCATTATATATGAACTCATACAAATAACATGAAAAAAAATTGCAGTGCCTTAGCTCGGCTATGCCAGGATATACGTTGCGTGAGCTTAGGTTCAGCTGATTATTCTTAGCTTTCCTGGTTGTCTAGAATTAGCTTGATTATCATGCTTACTGCTGCTTCAAAAACACACACACGGTATACGCATGATGTGACTACTTCGGGATCCGATGAGTTAAGCTTCTCCGCTCTTCTGCGCCACTGAGCAGCAAGTTCGCTCTTCTTCTCCATGGCTATCCCACACTGGCAAACGCCCCGCTATATGTATACCCCCACTGATACCTCTGCGCATGCGCACAAAATGAGAGGCGCTATCAAGCGGCTCCGGTGCAGCGTCAGACTTGGCTACTGCGCAACGGAGGCGCACAGCTGGGCACGCGGCGGCGCCAGTGCGTCTGCCGCGGCTATGACGTCCGAAGGGTCTATATATTCTCCCATGAAGGGAGGAACGCTCTTCTCCCCCGCGTTCCTTTAGAAACGGAGCAACATTCGTTCCAGCAAACCGGGCAGCAAAGTTCCTCCCTAGTCTGACTCTCAGTATGGCCACCCCAAATCGAGGGAATCAAGCACAATAAGGTTTTACGTAACCCTACTTATATTGTCTGTCTTGACGTAAAACGCTGCTGCGATTCGACCGGAAATAGCATAATTTTCGCACACACAAATACGCCGCATCCCTGACAGCCCCCACTGCCTGCTAAGCTGCGCAAGAAAAGCCGCCAGCCGCTTCGCACTCATCCAAACAAGTCACTGCTTTCGAAGCGTGAGGAGCAGCGAATAAAAACATAACACGATAACTCGGTCTTCTCGCCACTTCGCGCACTTCGCGGCTTACCTTTGCTATTCGCCGTGTCCGTGTCACAATTCCTTCGTTAGCACCGCACGTCAGGGAAAAGTGGTAAACCATTCGTGAAACCAAAAGTAGCTTCTCAGAACAAAGTCAAAGAAGCCTTCTTCGCTCATTGCACTGTCTAGAAAATATCGCGAAACGTGAAAAAATGCTAAATTGCTCGCCGCCAGATGGCAAGTTCAAGCTTAGTCATTGCAAATGTCTAGGCTAGGGGGCGCTAGGTGCCGTTGAATGCTACAGTAAGCTAGGCCAAAAAATTCAGCAATCCTTACCGGGATTGATGTATGCGGATGATATCCTATACTAATGGCTAACAACAGGATAGATTTGCGGGGATTAATGAGCATCTGTGGTAGGGAAGAAGAGGAATTAGGTTTAGAATTCAGTAGTGAAAAATCAGCAGTCATGATTTTTAACAATGATGAAGTTGAGAGGCTGAAGATACAGAATATTACAGTTGAGAGAGCTAGTAAATAGAAGTATCTAGGAGTATGGATATGTGATGGTACAGAATATCTCAAAGAGCATGAAAAGTATATAATAGGTAAGGGCAACAGAAATGCAGCTGTAATGAAAAATAGAGCACTTTGGAATTACAACAGGTATGAGGTGGTGAGAGAGATTCGGAAAGGGGTCATGCGTGCCTGGCTTGACTTTTGGAAACGCAGTGCTATGCATGAAATTCGAAGTGCAGGCAAGACTAGAAATAAAACAGCGCGGAGTAGGTAGGCTGGCTTTGGGGGCACATTGCAAAACGGAAAGGAGACATGGGGACATGGGATGGGCGTCATTTGAGGGCAGGGAAGCTGTGAGCAAGTGAGAATTTGAGGGTCGGTTGAGGCAAATGGATGGGAAGTAATGGGCACAAAAGGTTTTCAGCTATTTAAACATGAGGAGTATAGACACAAAGTGGAGACAGCGCACTAGGAAATTAAGAGGAAAGTTTTTAGGCTATAGTGGGGTTACGGAAGAGCAGGTCTCAGTTAAGAAGAAAGTTAAGGCCACAGAAAGAGATCGGTGGCTAGAGGGAATGCAGACAAAGACAGCTCTGGAAAGCTATAGATTAAACAAAACAGTTATTGCCAAAGAAAGCATTTATGACAATTCTAGGGGAAGCTCATTGTTGTTTGAGGTAAGAACAGGTGTTTTGCGAACCAGAACATACAGAGCGAAGTACCAGGAAATGGATACAGTGTGCGCTGCTTGTGGAGAGGAGGACGAGACGGCTGAGCACTTGATACTCTACTGTAAAGGGCTTCACCCTATGCCTACCGAAGACAACATAGATTTAATAAAGTCATTGAGTTTTAGTGACAGCGAAGGAAAAGTAGATTTCAAGACAGTAGAGATTACAAAGCAAAGATTAAGTGAATGGTGGCAGAAAGCGAGAGAAAACTAGGTGTTTTGTTATTAACTGATGGCAAGGGGGTTTTATAGCCTCACTTTCTTTCAGTGCGGAGTGAATATAGTTTTCGCATTTAAATATTCTAAGCTTAAATGGTAAGACAAAATGGCTAGGTGGCGTAAGCTACCACCCGATCCAAAGGGCTCAGCCGGATTCATCCATCCATCCATGCATAGGCCAAGGTATAGGCATAGGCCACAAAACAATTTGATCGCTTGTCCAGCATGCGCTTCAGGAATCTTTAACATACACACAGATTTGAGACCGAATTGTGTTGCTATTTTGTTTTAAAATTAAAACGTTGTTTTTCTTTTTCTTTAAATTTAAGACGACGTTGTGTAGTTTCTTTAAAAAAAACTTAAACCGTAGTTTTGTTGTTCATTTTCTTTAAATTAGAGACGTCGTTGTTGTGTCTATGTTTTTTTTTTTTTTTTGATTGGAGACGTCCTTGTGTTGTCCCTTTTTTTAATTTGAGACGTCATTGTGTTGTCTCTTTTTTCTTGAAATAAAAGACGTTGTTTTGTCCTCTCATTGGGCGCGTTCAGTAGCGCCTCCCTTGCCTCCGAACGGAGTGACTCGAGTCAGAGCTTTTTGGATTTTCTCGCCGGAAATCGTCATTAGTCAGGAAATGAGGTCATCTTTAGCTCCCTTGACTCTACGTGCACCGTCTCCGGACTGGGTGCTTCGGAGCTTGACTCCGAAGCCCCGGACTTACGTGCACCGGATGTGACTTTTGGCCGTCCCAGAAAGGAGTCAGTGACTCCTTGACTCCGGGGCCGCTACTGAACGCGCCAATTTTCTTCAATTGGAGACGTCGTTGTAGCGTCCCTTTTTCTTTAATTCGAGACGTTTTTGTGTTGTTCCTTTTTCTTCAATTTGAGAGGTCCATTTGTCCATTTTCTTTTAAATTTAAGACTTTGTGTTGTTTCTATATCTTCAATTTGAGAGGTCGTTGTGTTGTTCATCTCTTTTTTTCATCTTTTGCTTGACTGGGGGGGGGGGGGGGGGTTATAAGTATGACACGCATACATTTCGCGTACCATTACACATACGATAGCATCAGGTCGACAGCTCATATACAGCGGGTGCACACACTTTCATAGCACATACAAACAGCCCTTGAATGAGGGCATACACCCACCCTCTATTCCTCTGACTCCCCCATCCATTCAGTATTCTTTCCAGTAATGTCCAATTAAAAGTTTTCAACAACAACAACAACATACAAACATCAATGTCAATGTTGTTATTTTTTTATGTTGTTCACAGCGTCTTTCGCTTATCGCGGCCGCGTGAACTTGATAACCGCCTTCTCACAGGAGCGTATCGCTCAATTGGGTCCTATTAAAAAAAAACAAAAAAAAAACACGAAAGATTAGGTGCAGAAGGTGGAGGTCGCAGTCCGCTAAGCCCCGCCCCGTGCTTACAAGGTGCTTACAAGTCTCATTGGATGGAGAGAAAATATACGTGTGAAAGGTTGGTTGTAAATTTGTTTCTTTCGTGACGTAATGGTATTTTAATGGACTATATTTCTTATGTTTGAGAAGAAAATAATCAAAATAGAGTCATTCTTGTGTTCAAATGTATTCTGAGATTGCTTATCCCGCTTTGGTTTGAAACGTTAAAGGTCAACTCCGCTTCATTTTTGATATTTAGAAAACTATGCAGCCCTCTTCAGTATCATATGGGAAGACCCCATGTCAAATATTACGATCTAATTCCGTCTATATATTTAATAAACTGGCCAGCAAACTTTCAAATGAGCCAAGTCGCCGAAATCTGCCAACTATAGCGTGCGACGCGAGGAGCAATCGTCAGCGCAGTCAATGCGACGGAGTTGGAGCGGCCAACGTTGAGCCACTACGTCAGAGGCATGTCTACGTCATTCTCACGTTTTGTTTGTTTTTACTTCACAAAGCGAAATTGAACGATGACGTCATGAGTTTCTCCACCCAGTGTTGGCTCAACGGCGTCCACGTGATCACCGTAACGCTGGCGCGCTAGTTTGCGCTGCCCTGCGCGCTTATCGGTCTGTTTCTCCGCTCCCCCTCTCCTCTTACGGCTTCTCCCCTTCCCCCTCTCCCCCGGCCCATCACCGTCCACTCCATGGGAAGCGACCTGCCCGCGTCGCGTGTCCTGTACCTCGCCCCCACGAACGTCACAAGACCATGTGGTTCGACGTGACGTGGCCATACCTCTGACGACACGAGACTAATGTTGCCTGACGCAACCGAAGTTTCGGTTTCGGTATCAGCTGATGTTTAAATTAAGATTACACAAAACAATATTCCACATTTCGCGAATACGAAGACGTAGAGCTGTTTAGTAATGCTTTGTAAAACGGAATCGCATGTAAGCCTAAATTTTTCGGAATTGAGCGGAGTTGCCCTTTAACAAGCATGGCTGCCGGCGGCTGCGAAGCGCTGAACGAGCAAGCTCGTCACTCTTTTATGAGTCCGAGTGGTTTTGAGTTCACAGAGGTGTTTAGAGGAAGATCTCCTCAACCGACTTAATTCGCAGCAAACAACTGCCGCAAGAACGCGCCTTCGGAAGCGCTGTGTCGATGCTTGTTCTCATAGCGGGACTAGTCTATGCGTCCCAGATCAACTATTTTGATCGATTTGGCTTGATTTATTTCTTTACGCGTGTTCATGTAGAATAAGGATGTTGGTTCCAGTAAAGACGGCCCCGCTGCTCTGTGAATTGTGCAACCATCGTGATTGCGACCATTGTTTCAATACCGAGAAGATGCCTATACACAGGTAAGAATTTGCGAGCCATTTGGTTGGAGGCAATCGGACGTTGAGCCCGCATCAAGTCTGTCTAGGTATGTTCCCCTCACTGCGCCACGAAAGGCAAGCTTCTAAGTTTTGCAGTGCACCTGGCCTACCAAAGCGTATATTTTCACGTCGCGTTTTAATTGTGCGTCATGACGCTCACCCACCTTGCTCGCGGATGCCATGTGAAAAAAATAACAAGAACTGTAAAGCTAAAAAAAAACTGCATATCTATTTTGTTGATTTTTTGTTTATTCTCTCGGTCGCTTTTTACGCACATCGATAGACGCTGACAGACGCTTGTATTAGACCGTGGCTCGTGCATGACGGAACGCTAGAACGCCGCTTTCATGGTCGCGTCTTCTGAGCGTTGCAGAAGTTTTTAGACTATGGATGAATAGCAGACGGACGGAGGCGAAAACGCACGCCGACGCGCAGCATTTGTGTCCGCGTCTCACGGCATTGCAGACGATGATAGGCGGTGGTGGAATAGCGGACGTTGCAGGAGGTCGCCGCTCCTCTGCTCGCACGACTAGCAGGCGGTGTTAGACTTCTAGACTAGGACTTACCGGATGACGCGAAAGAGAGACACTACGCTTGTTAGCCTGTTCGTTCGAGCAGCCAAGCCGGTCCAGTAGTAATGGGCGGGGCCACTGATGTGTGTGCAGGGCTTAGAGCGGGCTGTGACCGGACATGTACGCGTTGCCTAAAAAAAGTAACTAAATACCGTTACTAGTTACTCGCTCAAAACGTAACTAAATACGTTACTACTTACCGATTCTCAAAATGAACGCGTCTCTTTACCTCAAAAATATCAGGTAACTTCTCTCGTTACTTTGACGATCAAATACACAAGTATTTTTATTTCATGGTTTATTGTTTTCTATTCGGTAGTTGCTGCGCTTGAGCATGTAGCTGCCTCTCGAAGTTTTTATGAATTATGTTTCCCCGCTTCATTGAGAATACATTTCTGTCGATGCTCACGCGCTCGAAGGAAGTGTTGTGCTCCAGGAAGAGCTGGCGAAGCTCGGATTCCCCTCTCTCTTTTCTTCTCTGTGTTTCGGAAGTTCGAAGTTGACAATGGGTTCTGTGCCTTCCCGCGTTGGCAACCTCCGGGTTTACATTCGGTCTATACACGATTTTAGAAGGTTCAAGCAACGAATCTTATTATGTTCTCTGGTGAAGGACATTTTCATCTGCAGAGTTCGACTGGGATGTTCAGCGATAAACGGTGCTATGCTGTCATACTGTTTAGTTGATCATCGGGTTTCCCATCTCCCTCTGAAGCAATGAATGCACACTCAGGTTGGAATTAAAACGAGGCTGTTAAGCGCTGTTGTATACGTTACTCCTCAAAAGTAACACAAGTGCTTAAAGTCTCTCGTAAGTTGAGGGGGGTCCCTACAAGAAGGGGAGGGGGGGGTTCTAACGAGGTGTACTAGATGCACATAAAATAAACCCCACAGCTGACTCGGCCCACGTTGTACCTGCCACCCTCAAATTGATAATCCCCAATACAAGCTATTTTATTGCAAGATATGATTTTGATTTAACTAATGCTGGGGCTGTGGAGGAGGGTCTCAGACCATCCTTTGAAATAAGTGGGGGGTCCGAGACCCCCTGAGACCCCCCAGACTTTAAGCCCTGCGTTTTACTCGTCACTTGGCCTTACAAGAAACTCAATACGTTACTCGCTCTTTAAAAAACAATAAAAAGTAACTAGGTAGAAGTAACGCGTTACTAGGAACGCGTTGTGTACATGTCTGGCTGTGAGCTCCACCTAAATTTCGTCTTATGGCGTAAATATTGCGGAATTTTTGTTTTCGTGGAAAACTTATTTTAATAATTACGTGTCCCATCTATTCCCTTTAAAAAAAAAAGTTTTTTTTTTTTTTTCCTTGCAGTGTCTCTTTAAGCGGCCGCGATGAGGAGCATCGTATTTTCTCTTGACCCGGTTTCCGAAGAATAAACGCCACCAGATCCACACCAGCATCTCCGAGTCGTCGATTCCCCGCCGGAACGTAACAGTTGGTGGCTGCGGTGGGATTCTTGCAGTGACGGTGTTGTGCCCTGCGTGTGCGAACTTCCCACCCTTCGGATCCAAACAAGCGGAAGGGGTGGTAGCAACCAGCTTTCTTCGTTCCACGACGTGGTGACCTCCGCAAGCAACAAGTTTTGGTCGTGGAGGACTTCGTCCGTTCTGCTTTGATGAAGAACACTTTCAAGCTCTGCTTGAACCTGAGCAGTGACAGGGAATTTCGCATTCTATGCGGTTTTCCCTCAAAGAGGGAGATGTTATGTTTTTATGTTGTTCACGGCGGCTATCACTTATCGCAGCCACGTGAGCTAGATAACCGCCATATCACGGGGCTAGCGCTTGACTGGAGTCTATTTAAGCGGCAACGATGACGAGCAACTGCACTTTCTCTTGGTCCGGTTTCCGAAGAATAAATACTACCAGAGCCACCACAGCGTCTCCAGGTCGCCGATTTCCCGCCGGAACGTAACAATGCACACCACCCCGATCACTGGCTTCGTGCACTGCGCTTCCGCATTTTAAACCTGTCGTTGTGAAGGTGCGGACATCTAGAAGTATTTTTGAGACTCTAGCTGCCGTCCCGGTTGCTCGCAAACCTTTTTTTACGTGCTATGTTTTCCTCGTCCGCGTGTCTGAAGTATGGTTTCGTCTAGAGTGCAATGGCGGGGAGGATGAAAGGAAAAAAAAAGTGACGTTGTTCAGAGTAACGTCCCGTTTTGTGTGTGTGTGTGTGTTTCATGGCATCAATAGCGAAGGAAAATATAATTCACGCTATTTCCTGTTTTTATATGTAATAGGTCCTGTTAAGTATGTAGAAATCCTGCTTATTAATTAAGGTGCTTTTTTTTTTTGGAAAAGTTGATCCTTTAGAATTGCGTCGGCATTGTTTGTTTTTTAAACTTTCTTGTCGGTGCCGGCGTTTTGAAGGAAGCATTTGCAGGGGCATCGCAGGCCGAGGTGGGAGAGCTTCCCCCACGGTCGTTAAGAAACGTCTCGGGTTTTGGAATTTTAACTCACTGTTGAGTTGTTTTGTTTCATGGTATACGTGGCCACACTAGCCACTGCAAAGTCAACCAACGTCGCAATGTGTTCGGCGGGATCGAACAACTTTTAGTTTAATTTTTTAATTTTTTTCAGCTAATGGTGAGCCCCGCCAATATCTGAGTTAGAAGACGGAGGCAAAAGCCTGTTGCGTTCTGTGTGGCGGACGGAGCGGCATACCAGCGAGAGGCTCCGGGAGTCAAGGGACTCAAGAGGAACGCCACGACGTCAGCTGATGGTGAGCCCCGCCAATATCTGTGTGAGACGACGGAGGCAATAACCTGTTGCGTTCTATGCGGCGGACGGAGCGACATCCAAGCGAGAGGCTCCGGGAGTCAAGGACTCAAGACCGGCGGAAGGAGGCAGCAGAAGGGAGCCACAGGGACGCCCCGGGGAAATGTGACGGAACGGCAGGACCCTCGTTCCCAGGTAAGACCCAGGGTTGTTTCCTCCGAGGCTCACAATGTCCAAGGACACAATATCAGGGGCTAAGGGCGGCTCTTCAGGGGCAGAGGATGGATCTATAGGAAGCAGGTCGGCAGCTATAACGCTTAAAATTCTTAGACTCCAACTCGAAATTAAGAAAGTAAAGCTGGCCCAGATTCAGGCGAGGAGTGAAAGGGTTTCAAAGGTCTCGACAAAAATGGGAGAGCTCGCGAAAGAACCCCGCGCCGTCCTCGCGCCGATGCCGGAGTTTGGAGCCCCCGCTTCGGCATGGTTAAAGAGCGCTGAGACTAAAATGAATCCGGAGGAAGACCGCGAGGAGAACGCATACGGCGATGACCGCGGCGGCCGCGAAGTGAAGCCTGTTAAGAAAGGATCTGGCGCCGACGAGGCAGAGGCACTCGCCGTTGATCCGGTGACGAAAGGAGGCGAGAGCGGGAGCGATGGTGATGGCACCGACTCCGGTACCGGCACCGTGTCGTCGCCTGAGGTCAGGCCGGCGGTACATCGTGGGGTGACGATTAGGAAGAAGGCTGCGTCGAGCGACTCCGGAAGGAGGAGTCCGGACGTAAGGAGCTGCGGGGGCGGCAAGCGCCAAATGGGCACGGAGGAGAAGAGGAAGCCACTCCGGCCAGTGGCCAGAGCTCGCACGCGAGGACACCAGACTTTCAGTATGAGCTCGGGATCAGCGAGGGTCGTGGAAGCGACCTACTGCGCGCCGCCCCAGGCGGTGCTTAGAAAATCTTCGATGGCAACTAGTTGGACGACAAGACGGCCAAGATTAGGAGGGTAGCTAGCAAGGCTACTGGTGTTTTGTTTCGCCTTTAGGCTACGTTTATTGCACCGCCCTCCTAATTAACTTTTCTTTTGCTCTTCGGTCGGCCCCTCGGTATTTTATATTCTACATAATATTTTTCCGCGGGAGACGTTTATCAGTCCTCAGGTATATTTTGAAACGTGCAGGTCGAGGCTCGAAAGAGCATAGAGAAAGTGCTGGCGGAGACGCTGAAAGTTATCTGCGGTTTCCTTTCTTGGAGCACTTAGCATTTTTTTTTAGTCGTATTGTTTAGTTTTATTATGAATCTTTACTTTTACTAGTGCGAACTCTATTAGGATGAGAGTGTCTAGTAGTGTCTGCGCCCGTACTGCAGAGCTCTGCGATTTGCAGGTTTAGATATACCTATATGGACATTGTGGAATCTGGAATGTACGGCTCTGGATCTTGCTCGGTGCAGTGTCTCCGAAGTGACGGACAGTGTGGACTGATGTTGCGCGAACAACAAGTGTACTTGCAACATTCTTGGTGGGGAGGTATTAAGTATGTAGAAATCCTGCTTATTAATTAAGGTGCTTTTTGTTGGAAAAGTTGATCCTTTCAGAGTTGCGTCGGCATTGTTTTGTTTTTGTTTTTTAACTTTCTATGCTGGTGTCGGCGTTTTGAAGGGAGGATTTGCGGGGGCATCGCCGCCGAGGTGGGAGAGCTTCCCCCGCGGTCGTTAAGAAACGTCTCGTGTTTCGGGAGTGCCCGCGGTTTGAGCTGCGTGTGGCTTTTAACCGAGTGTTCCTGTGTATAGAGGGTTTCGCCGCTTAGTATCAAATTGTCGCTTTTTACCCGATGTAATAATTTAGTTGTGGGCGCCAGCCAGACTGGGAAAAATGCAGGGGACGACTCTAGAAGGAATTTGGATTTGGCGGATGGAGCGCCAGGCTGACAGCTCGCCGACCATTGGGCAATAGTCTACCACGTGGGAGTGGGGAAAAGTAAAGGGATTGGTCGGTCCCTGAGGGGAAAGGAGGCCCCCCACGAGCCTACAAAAGGAGTGCCGAGAGGATTCTTGGCTTCGATTCGATTTTGGAAGACTGGGGACAAAAGTATGGGGTTTAATTTTGGAATTTTAACTCACTGTTGAGTTGTTTTGTTTCATAGTAAACGTGACCACACTGGCCACTGTAAAGTCAACCAACGTCGCAATGTGTTCAGCGGGATCGAACAAATTTTAGTTTAGTTCTTTTTTTTTTTATTTCAACTTCCCGGGGGCTGTCATCGGGCGAACACAATCATCGGTCGTCACCACCCGGACAACGACACCCACCCCCACACGAGGTCCCGGCGAGGAAGTTGACTGGCCCCTTTCGAAATTCGCGTTCCGGTTATGAGAAGGTCGGAACCCCTGCACAATGGCGGAACAACTGCATCGAGGAACGTGCAAGTCATTCCATAAGATAGCGAACGTCGGAGCGCAGCCAACATTACGAGCCGACGGGCCAGTCAAACAGCGTCGAAATTGCGACGTCACTGTGCGCGTCACCTTTTTCTGTGTGTGTGTTTTTTCTAGTGTGCTGTGACGTTGATATGTTAGTTCGACATTGTGCAGGGATTTCACAGCTGCCAAGGGGTCCATTAAAAAAATGTTAAAGTGTATTGTTTTTTTTTGTTTTTTTTTATTTTGTTTTTTTTTTTTGGGGGGGGGGCATCTCGGAACCCCAGTATTGCGAACCAACTCAGTAATTTGATATCAAGACCGAAACAAGCAATTTTTGTAGAAATAATATACTCGGTGACAGGTTCAGAGTTCAGCGGAAGATCCTCTCACCTCTTTCCCCTTTAGCAGAGCGAACGCTGGAGAGGAGGCCCCGCTAAATTCTTAACCTGTCACCGACAATATTGTAGATGTTCAGGAGTATACCATAAGAACCCTCCCCCTCCAATCCCTAAACCCCGTCCCCCTTCTTTCCCCATCCATTTTCATGTTTCAGCTGTTCAAATCCCTTATGACTGATGGATAATAATCGAATCGTCAGGAAAACAATTTAGTAAAATAAATAACAAAAATCAAAATTATTTTCAGCCCGTTTTTTTTTTTTTTTTTACCCTTTTTTCGGTACGGTTTAGGAGTGTAGGTTTATTTCCATTGTCTTCACGTTGAACAGTATGATACATTTTCGAGCATCAACAGTTTTCGAGCATATTTCCTTCGTCGTTTTTTCTGTTGTTGTTCACCTTACAAAATTTTATTTGATGCATGTTTGGCTGATAACTATATTTATTTAAAAGCCTTTTCATTACGTTTCTTTTTTTCATTTTTTTTTTTCATGGCCCATCCATTATTTAGGTACCTTCGTCTGCATGCGGCTTCTGAGTGTTAGTATTTTCTGTTTATAAACAGACGCCATCAAAACACACAGTCGCTTCCTTGTAACGCAGAATCCCGAAGTGCGTGACCGAAGTAGAAAGAACGAAGAGCCCCCTGACGCGCGGGTACGCACCAAAAAGAGAAGACAGCCACGCACAAGCGCCTCATTGAGAAGAACAACTCCGGCCAGGGGACCATCGAAAAAGAACGCAGACTACGCGGCGTCCCGAGTAGAAGACTAATGCCGACACATCGAACCATCGGCCGATTCACGTCTTCCCGCGTTAAAGACCGGTGCAACCGGTAGCAGTATACCGTGTCCGCCAAAACAATCTTCTTGTCCAACTACTGCGTCTAAGCGGGCGCAACGTCCTTCTTAAGCAACAGGAAACCACTCGGCTCGAGGCCTCCCATTTATAAAGAGGCGCGTGCCGCCTCCCTTCAGCCAGCTGTGGCCTCCGAAAACAAAACAAAAAAAGAAATAGAAAGAGCAACAACACGACGGCGTGCAAATAAATGGCGGGACCCTCGCAAAACAAACAAACGAAGGCAACAAATGAAGCGAATCTCGGGTTCCAGTAGCCTTTTCCTCGTTTCTCCTCCGCGGGAAAACCCTTTCTGGAGCATCTCCAGCAGACAAGACGACAGAAGGAAAGCCAGCGGGCGGAGTCGTGTCTTCGAGTCGCGCGGACGGACAGAGAGGACCGTTTGAGAGAGCAGCAGCAGGAGGAGGAGGCGCAAGTTCTAAATATAATCCTGCGGCGCTCTTCCGTTTTTCAGCGACGAGACGCGAGGTTCAGCGGCGCTGGTCCACGCTTCCGCACGAGGCTCGGCAAGGGACACGATGGATCGCGGCGGACCAAAGCAGCCAACTACCCAGGCCAAACTAACGCCGAGACGTGTATCACGTGACTAGGTGCACCTCTGCACCACTATCAAAGATCACGTGACACTCATCTCCCTCTGGATTGATTCCGACGGCGCGTAGCATGCGCTGCGGTCCATCGGAAGATCAAACGGAGTATAGGGTTTATGCCTCGCGGCGGGTCGGACTCCGCTCCCCCATCCCCAAACAAACACGGGGGCCGAACCCCGGCGGCACGCCTTTGCGGTTCGGAGGTCCGTCTTTCGACGGTTCCGAAGCTGCCGTTTGAGGCCGACCGAGACCGATGCTCTCTAATGGGGCGCATCAGCAGGGACGCGCGTGCTCCGTACAGAAGCCGACTGCGGGGGGGTTCGGCGGGTGAACCAGGCTGGACTCTGGGGCGGCAAAGGGGTTGCCCTGCTGGGCGTCCGGCTGGAACCTCGACTCTATTCGAGGGCCGGAAATAACTGCGGGTGGAAGGCACAGAAGGCAAGATGCTCTGCGGTCCATCATATCTTGGCGTTGCGGGCAAAGGGGTCTGCTTACTTGGTTCGTGAAGAGTGTTGTTTTTCAGTGTTCTCTCCTATGGTTTTATACCTGGGACCCTGGATATCATTTCCAAGTCTTTGGCACAGAAACGGTATTATTGCCCTTATCGTTGGCGGCCGAGCTTTTCCTGTGCGAATGAACGAGGCATCCTTTACAACCCAGGGATCCTGGGCTCTGACTCTACGTCTGCCCGTTTTGACTTGGATCAGCATGGTACTGCCGTGCGGTCGTGTATCTCTTTACTGTGTGATGCACGTTAAAGACCCCAAGCTAGTAATCGTCCTACACTGGTTAAATATAACATCCTCTTTACAAACAAGCCCTCACGAGCAGTGGCGTAGGCAGAGGGGAATTTGGGGGGTCGAACACCCCCCCCCCCCAAAATGCAAAAGCTACACCCCCCCCCCCCCCCCCCCCCCCCCCAACGGGGCCCGCTCGATCGCTCCCCTGCTCACGCGGTCGGTTTTGCACGAGGCACGGAGCAACGGGGGAGCACGGACAATCTCCAACTTATAGGCTTTCGGAAAAATTGTTTGTGGGGTAGAAAATGCTCAAATTCATAAAATATTCAATATTGCTTAATTCATGTTTATTCGATGGATGCGGTACTTGATCTCAGATATATAGAGAACGGATATTTGGAAATATTTGTGGGGTGAAGGATGGCTATTTCAACGCAAAGTATAACAAATTATCCTGACTGAAATACACAGTTCAATGAAACCAAAGTGAAGACAATAAAACGAACACACGGTGATGATATAAAACAATCTCAGTGATGTTACGAATAATAAATGAATTGTAAAAAAAAAAACAATTGCACTGTTAGCAACGAGTGCCGCTGCGCTCACGCACACCTTTTGTGATCAGAATTACGTGCTTTCGACTAGAAATTACCGCCAATAAAACGGTAACTGTGACTAGTTATATTAGAATGCAATGTACAGGTTCTTTTTATCATCTCATTTATGCTAAGCGCCTACACATTAAAATGCAGCCCCCTCCATTCACGGAAAAAAAATATCCCGGACGTCCTCCGCTTGAACTTTAATGCCGCGGTGAACATTCAAAAGCGCTATACTTCGTTTCAGCATAGGTCCAGACGCACCCGATGCTGCAAGCGCGAGCTCCGGGCTTTCAGCGTCCCTGCCAAACACGCGCGCTCGTGCAGTGCAAGCACTGTTCAGGGCCACATGATCACGCCTGTAGCCTTGGCTGCGTCTGGAATTAAGCTGAAACGAGTATAGACCGAGCAGTCGCTCACTCGGAGTGGACGCTCTCGGGTATGTTTTCAACCGTCGTAGTGAAGAGAACGAGCGCCCAGCTTCCACCGTTGTTAAGGGCAGAGCCACTAGAATATTGAGGAGGCGATGGACGTTCTGAAATAGGGCCTCCGGACAGAGGGCGACCACCTGTAGACCGCAGACGTGACGGGCGCTTCACGCATCTCCCTCTTCCATTGGACGCCTAAAATTTCCCTATTTTTGGCGAAGTTTCCCTCACTTTGCGAAAATCATCGCTCACGGATGCGATGAAGTCCGTCCTGCTTTCTGCTTTGTATGTCAAGGTGGCATCCGATGCAAATCCTTATTACTCTTAGCTTAATCTCTTCGTTGCACGAAACATCAGAAACTCCGAAGAGACAAGCCTTCATATTCTCACTACGCATAGGCGCAAGGCTAGTCAAGTTCCTTTTTCACGTTCGGCGTGTAGTTTCTTTGTGGTGCGTCATGTCGTTTCTCCGAAGGACGGAACGACGAGTTCGGACTGATGACTTCTCCTTACCCCAAGGATATGCTGCTGCTGCCTTTGGACCACGCTGCAAGATAAAACGGCCTAGCAAAGATAACACTCTCTTTCCTTCGGCATCTGGTTCTGTAGCACGAATTTGTTAAATCTTTAATAGATAATAGATTTTGGTTTTGTGACTGTTCAGAATTACCTTCGCCCTAAATATGGGCCCCTAGTGTTTGTGCGTGGTCGGTTGTTCCAATTTTTCAGTGTCGAGATTTTTTTGTTTTTTTGCTGTTTAATTTTTTTTTTTTTTTTTTGTGAAAGTAAAGCTATCATTGTGTTTTGTCTGGCCTTCACGCGTTGGTATTGCAGTGCTACTTCGAAAAGCAGAGGGAGTTGTGTGCTGTGAGGAAGCTTTTAAAGTTGGTGGGCCGCATTTACGACGACAGTAGAACAGTGAGCCACCACGCCCGTATTTCTGTAAATGAAGCCTGCTCCGTTTTGAAAAATGACAATGCAGCGTTACCCGCTTTATCTTAACAGCGCCTCAGTAACCTTTGCCTGAGCGTCCGTGTCGGCCAGCTCACCCGGCGTCATTGAGGGGGGGGGGGGGGGGGGGGTGAATGCCTTTGAACCCCTCCCGAAATAAAATCCTGGCTACGCCACTGCTCACGAGGCAGACCAAGATCACGATATCAAGACATCCAACGTCAAATCTTCGTGTTTTGTTCAAAACACTCTTTCAAACTTTCGAGCTTTGAGCTAAGCGCAATTCGGATCTCTGAAAAGTTTCGCTAGCGTGTTGGCGTAGACCTCCAGGAATCGAAAGCGTAGAGTGTACCGACGGGATAATGAAGTTTAGTTCGGCAGGTTTTGCCACCTTGTGCGGAATTTTCGCTAACCTGTGACGGCCCGCGGCCCCTATCATTGGACCTGATCTCGAACTCAAGCGTCCAAGTGGCTCGCTAAATTGTGTCGTAGCGCTCGTACCCAACCGTTCGATGGCATGACCTTCCCAATGTTTCCTCTTTTGGCCACCAGCAACGCTGACTAGCAGCCAACCGAGGCGCATCCTGTTTTTACTGCCCTGAGGCCAGTGTTGAGAAGTACTTTAAGTACATTGTACTTAAAGTACTACTTCAAGTAGGTTTAGGAAACTTGTACTTTACTTGAAGTACATTTTCTGTGTATCTACTTGTACTTTACTTAAAGTATTTTTTCTGGTACTTTCCGAGGAAAGTACAATTTTCGACCTCAAAGTACATTCCCCAAATTTGGTTTTGTTAAATCTGTATCACGAAATGATGCTTCGTCAACTCCGAAGAAATACTGGGAGGAATATTCTACTCTCACTAGAGACGTGAGCAGACAATGCATCGCTCCGCTTGCTCTGAGGGCGGCTTCCCCCTAGCTTTTTGAACTCTGGCTACTTCTCGGTCGGTCAGCGCAAGCGAGGAGGTTTAAAATATTAGGAGAGCAATTTAATTATAATATACCGCCTGAAAGTGTGGTGCGGAACAATTAAACTTTCAAGTCGAAGAAAAAGACAACAGAGGAGAACGTAACAATGTTTTGAGACACTCTCTTTTTCTTTTCCTTCGACTTAAAAGTTCCTTAAATTTTTCCCACCCCAATCTCAGGTGTCACATTATGATTAATTATCACCAGCTCACTTTCACAATCACTGTTTTTCTTTTTTCGTTAAAGAGAGGACACTCCTCTCTGAAAGGATTGCTTGCGGAAGCTACGGGGCTGACGTCATGCTCTCTCCTAGTACATTTAGCACCCTTGGGTGCAAGTTGCAACAATCCAGTGCAAGCGGCGCCAGATTCAGAAGAGGGACTTCTGAATTTGGCTCCATTCCTGAAAATAACTACTCTGTCGCCACTTGACTTAATTAAATATTCGCCGCTGTTTTGAAAAAGGTCTTGCACCCCTGATGATCCCTGGGCAATGCATACTAGTTAAAAATCACTGCATAGGGGAATTAAAGGACATCACGAAAGATTGTGTTAAAATACTTGTACTTTACTTTTAAAGTACATTGCATTTATAGTACTTTACTTCAAGTACATTGCACCCAGTGTACTTACTACTTTACTTAAAGTACATCACATCTCATTTACTTTGTACTTTACTTGAAGTACCTTTTAGATGTACTTTACCCAACACTGCCTGAGGCTATACATGCCTTGCACTAACGTCACATCATCCATTTCGCGCCACCACGGGAGAGAGAGATAGAGGGAGGAAAGCTACTTTAGTACGAATTTTGAGCAACGGGTTAATCTTCTGCAATTCTTTAGACTCTAGATGGAGGATAGCGACGTCTGGGCAAGTCTGGGACAAATAAAAGAAAGCCCCGGTGAGAGGCCGAGTTCCTCCTTCCCCTTTTCTCTGGTGATGGCCGGAGAGCTGACGGGATGACGTCAAAGAGAGACTAACCTATGCGTTTGTCCGGCTTCGTTCCTGTGCACCTTCTACTCGTTCACCTCTCGTTTCTTGCTGATCGAAGCTCAAGGATAACGGATACTCCTGGATAATCGACAGATTCGGTAATCTTTACACTCGTCCGGACAGAAAGCACGAAATATTTAGTGATATAAATATTTACGTCGAGCAAGTTTTTGTGTTATGAATTGTGGAGTCTCATGTCGTCATAGTAAAGGGTCAATTTGGTCAGTGTAGTACGACTCTAGTTTGGTTACACGCATGATTGAGAGTGCGACGACGACCAAAACGCCAACATTTTTTGTACAAAAAGAAAAACATGGACATCACAAATTAAGAATTAGAGACGAGGAATGTTGTCCTGTGGGCCTAGCTCAGCCAAATAGTTTTGTTCACACGAGAACTTGCGCTTAGGAGGTACGAGAAGCACTTTCGAGGGCCATGCCGTCACGCAGTCGCGGACCGTGACTGAAGTCTTCTCGTTCGGTCGGGGATGGTAGTCGCCATCTCCCGGGAACTCAGCCACTTAAACACTGAAACTTTACTTTGTGCTCGCACGGCCGCTCACTTCCCTCCTCTCCCGGATCGAGGGGTCGAAATAGTCCAGGGCTCGACGGATTCAAGTGGCGTAGCCAGGATGTTTCGTTCGCGGGGGAGGGGGGAGGGGTTCCTGAGGCGCGCTTCAGACGGGGCAACTTTTCCAGCAATGTTGAGGTTGCTGGCGGGTTGTTCCCTAGCTTTCCCTAGATCGACACGAATTACTGAGATCGGGTCCGGCTCGAAACGGACGAGCAACTCGAACAACTCGGAGCCGTTTGAAGCGGCAGCAGCCAATCAGGGACGTGATATTTTCACGTGACACCCCCGTGGTGGTGATGATGACAGCTAAAGACTTGGTTCTGGTTTGAAATCGATCCTTTTTGGAAATAAACTTTTTCAGAAAGATGAGTTAGTATTCTCAACGCCATTCAAAGATATAAAAACACGTTTTTAGCGTGTAGCTTTGCGTCTAAATAGTGCAAGAAAATTCAAAGTGAATGATGATGATAGCAAGTCTTAGCAATTCGGTTACTGCGTGTGAACGCTGACGGCCCGTGTTGCTGGTGTTGCGACGTGAAGTTGCTGGGTGAAATAGCTCCGTCTGAAGCGGGCCTGAGGTGGCTGGAATGTCCATGATTTCGGGTGCGGGAGTCGGAATCCAATGCATGCGTATATTATATGGGGAGGGGGGGGGGGGGGGGGGGGGGGGGGGCTCGAGCCTCTTGGTAGATACGCCACAGCGCTGAACTCGTGATTCTTTCTGCCGGGAGGAAGAACTGTGTCTCGCAAAGCCGCAAACAGAATATTCTCTTAAAAGTTTGTTATTTCCGGATAAGCTAAACTGAGGTCATTACCGATTTAGATGGTCTCTTTACCACCAGGCCCTATACTTTGTCTCATCCTACGATGGACTAAGGGCCAAAGCCAGGAGCCGCCAGGTCCAATCACGTTCCACGCTACACTATGACATGCCCAGCATTGATAAGGGGTGGACGAATAATGCTCCGAACCTAAAAACGCTGCATCATTTCTATAGCTTCGACACTGCAAACAGCCTCTTTTTTGCGATGTAAAATTGTTGAGTCACTCAGTGCTATTTACGATTCGAACCACTGTCCGCCCATCCCCATCAGTGATCCGAGACGTGGGCACTTATAGGAGCATCAAAGCGCAATACGCAATTTCTAAGTGGCTCGGGATTGGATCTGGCGGTCCGTAGCTTTTGCCTTTAGTCCATCATAGGGTGAGACGATGTATAGTAGAACAAAATTATTTTTAAGAACGTTTTGTTGAAGGACGTTACGCTCTTGAACATTAAACGACTTATTCCCCTGTAAGAAAACGGCGAATGCGCAAATCTGTACTGACAAAAAAAAAAGCATTAGATGAGTTATTTATATATATATATATATATATATATATATATATATATATATTAGAAACCAAGTAGCACAAAGTGGGCTCTGAAAGTGGGGAGCATATAGGTGGGCAGCCGAAATGGGCACCCCTTGTGGAACTCACAAGGAGGCTAGGTGAGCAGCCCACAATTGCTTCCCTCGTGGGACCTAAGGTGGGCTTACATGGGCAGTCCGCATGAGATCCCCCAGGATGTTTATTCTGTTCGGGGAAATATTATCGTTATCTTACGATGAGGGGGATTGCAGTGCATCCCTTGAAGTCTTGAAGTCATTTCTTGAAATATGTTCTGGTTAAAAATATTCTGTGGTTCCGTTACGAACGTACAACTTTCTATTATTTGTTTACGTCATGAATGCAGCTTCTAAGTGCAGTGGTGCAGTCTCGCACAAATGAGGAGTGACAGTTTAAGATCACCTTTTCATAGGGCCTTAGCCACTCATGATCCTGCCTCAGATATTCACAGTCTTTTTCTGGAAAGAGTACTAAAGACGGGGAGCTTCGATGTCTACGCCTTTTGCGTCATTGAACAAAAATGATTCCTCCTCCTTCTTACAAGCCTTCAGGGACGCAATGACATTTTGCTTTCTTGGCGCGCTTTAATCACTACGCGTATAAGACAAATTACATTCAAGGCCAAAGCAATGTCGAGTTGATAACGTAATTTTCCCAAGTATGTACGAGGTGGTTAAGATAACAATCTTCCGTTTGTTTTGGCTGGCATTCGTGGCCTAATCGACACTATCATCTATGTCCCAGCGTAACTAACGTTCATTTATCATTCAGGATAGGCATCTTGCTTCGCGACCGCCAATGACACAATAAAAGCCTATTAGCGATGGAAATAGTGCCAGCAGCTTGGAGCGGAAAAATAAGAATAAAAGTGCCTGTGGCGCAAGAATAAAGACGTCTCGTTCTGCATTTGTCTTTTTTGTCGCTTTTCCGTTTATCCTTGTAAACCTTCCCAGCACGCTCTAATTCTTCGAGTGAATGCTTTTGGCACTTCTTTCCGTGGAAGTTCGCGGCTTACACCTCGATGAAGCTGTAATTTACCACAACGCCATCCGAAGAAAAGTAAAACTAATAAAACAAAATAGAAGTTTCGGCTAAAGAATGTTGTTTCTGATTTCTTCCATCATCACGCACCTGTTGCCGAGTAAAACTCGAAAATAATGAAATAATAATAGAGCTAATCCATTTCTTTTACGGCGAACCAGAGAAGACGAGCAATGTCATAAGAAGACGCAACTCCCCAAAGTACCATCATTTCCCACTTCAGCCGATTTAGCTGTCTTTTCTCCGAGACGTTTCGTAGCCCTCGCCCTCTTCCTTCCTCACTTTCGCCCGCAGGAGAGTGAGCAGCACCAAAGACCGAAACAGCAATTCTCGCCGCCCATCCGTCCCAAACCACAAAATACACGAGCAAGAATAAACTAAAAAGAACAAGCGATAAACACCAAAGAACGAAAACATACACTCAAAAAAGGAGAAAAGCGTTTCTCCCTCCCTCCCATCTCCGCCAAAAACTTCTTCGCCTGAGAGCAAAACGTGCTCGCACACAATCGAAACTTCCAAATGTCTTCATCTCCGCCGGGCCGAAGAGGGTCCGAAACGCAGCAAAAGAAAGCTCTCCGTGCTCATACACGAAGAAAGTAGTTACGCCTGCTCAGGGAGAGCAAGTGAAAGAGGGAGAGAGAGAGGGAGAGAGATGGGTTAGTAGAGGGAGCTTGTGGTTGAAGGAGACGGCAGCAGAACGTTCGCCCAGCGCGCCCTCGCAGCACGGAGGCCATTACCGGGGCAAAAAGTAAGGCCGGAGGGGGGGGGGGGGGGGGAGACACTTGACTGGGCATCAGAAAGGAAGAAGGAACGCGAGTGAGAAGCAGGCGAGCAAAGAGAGAGAGAGGGAGAGAGAGCATCGGTTAAGAGCAACATTAAGTGTAATTTGGGGACCGGCTTAATTCTCCGCGGGGCAAGCTGGCGGCCAGGAGTCAGGGTCCGGCGCACTGAGAAGTTGATGTTATGGCCGGGACACGGACGGCGAGAAGAAGCCGGCGGCGAGGCGCGACTGGATTGAGACATTGGCCCGACGCTGGCAGCCCCAGCGGAGCCGTGTGTGGTCCAGGCCGAAAGGACGCAATGATGCCCTCCCCGGCCATCAGGGCCAGCCACCTCCTTGCCCCGTCGCCGCCGAGAGGAACAAGAGACGATGGTGGAGCGTCCGCCGGGCGAGAGCACCTCGTCGTATACGTCGAGGGCGAACCCCGCTCGCGCTTTAAAGGGTCCCCCTGATGATCGGGGCGTCTCCCATTCCTCCGGTCAGGGATCGATCCCAGAGGACGTCCGCCTCTGTTGCACGGCCGCGCCGCTAGACCGTCAGGCACGAGCAAGAAGGCGGTAAACCAGGGACGCCACTCAAACAAACTTTAAGAAGAACGTTATTATTTGTTTTTGCTTTTTCAATATTGCAGATATTCCGGGTACCGTTCCAATATTCCCTATCGTCGGATACAAGTTAACAATTGGCCAAATTAACACCGTCCCTCAACGGCCACGCGGCGCTCCGCGCACCAACCAGAAAAGACAGTAGCTATGACGAGTTACCAGAAGTGTGGGCTTATGAATGAGAAAGACTTTGGCACTTGATTGCTGGGCCTGTTCGGAAAGGAATGTGTCTTTTGACCAGCCTAATTTGTTGTTTACACCAATGAGCCAACATGCACCTATTCCCACGGGTGTCAGCGTGACGTGCGCTTCAGCGGACAATTTGCGCATTGCGGGAGGAACATTTACTGGCGGTAATGAGGATGAGGGAGAAATACCTTGCGAATTCTTAACTTGTATCTGATTATAGTCCCTTCTCCAAAGTGCACGCTATCTATAGTCGGGGAGAGGGTAAGAGTTCAAGGAGAGCTTCCTCCACCTTACCATGACAACAAACGCAGGAGAGGACGCGACCTCCTCTCCAGGTTTTTTCTGCTAAAGTGGCAGGAGGTGGGAGGAGCTTCCCCTGAACCCTTAATCTCTCACCAGCCCTAGTTAATGCTACCCCAATTATCCGAGTACGCCATCACTTGGGCGCGTACTCTGAAGATGTACAGGTTGCGTCCGTAAGGACCAACACCTCTGTAACGCCTTGCAAAATTCGAATTCCAAACGTACATACCTGAGATTACGCTTGCGAACGTAGCTGCGCAAAAACATTTGTGTATTTTTTTTAGAGCTCAGCTAGGAGGTAGTGAAATATTAAAAAGAAAGAATAATCGGAAACCCTATATTTCCTATGTTTGTACGAGCCTGTTTGACGTCTGCGCACCGGTTTATTAGCTCGCTCTCGGGCGGCTCGCTGCATGCGAAAACGCTAAGAATTAATTAGTAGAAGCCGGTGATGAGCGAGATAATCTGGATAATTGATACTTTTAACGAGATATACGAACAATGACTAACCTGGGAGCAAGATCACAAAACACTGTGCCGACGACGAACGTCCGGTATAGGGTATAACAAATGCACGGCTGTCGGTCTTGCTCTATTTTTATAACTTTACCCACTCTGACTTCAGCTACGTAAAAAAAAAAAAATATAGAGATTGAACTTTTTTGTAAAACTACGTTCGCTTGTCCTATTTCAGGTATGTACAGTCAGGGCTCAAAGCCTCCCACTGGTGGTAGGGGGTCTTTGTTGTGGTCACCTTGGCAGGTGCGGGGAGGGGGGGGGGGGCGAAGTGCTCGTGGGGCATTATTTGACAAGCAGCTTTCCTTTAAACTAATAACATGCACGCACATCTAAACGCTGCGTCAGAGGCACGCCCAAACAATAAATGTTGTAACCAGTGGTTTAGTTCTCAACTTCGTCGCTAGGGGCGCGACGGTTAGACCTACTCCCCAAATGGTTCTCAGACAACCCGTTGAAATCCGCGGGGGGTCCGAGGTACCCCGAGACCCCCCTGACTTTAAGCACTGTATAGTGCTCCCCAAATGTAACGCCGCCACTGGGTTCCCAAACATTGAGCTGATGTCGGCTACTTACTGTTAAATTTGGCACCAAAACGTTCGAGGTGCCTTCTCAGGATGGGATAGAAATTGGGAACCCAAACATTCTTCAGATAGTTCAATCGGCCGCCACAGGGACTGTCATAAACGGCAAATTCCGTGGCGGTGTTAAGTTTCCGGCGCACTTTACGTTTGGAATTCGAATGTCGCAAGGCGTGCCAAATATGTTGGTCCTTACGGCCGCACCCTGACACGAGGCCTGCATCAGCATTCGGCATGAACTCGGATCCAACGGGAAAATCTCAAGTCGAGTGCTCACACAATACTCGTGTCCAACCCATAAGTTGCACTCAACTACAGTGAGACTCAGCTATCGTCATCCCGGGCTCATCTCCCGCCTCGCGGCTACATCAGACAGTTTTGAGAAGACAAAGAAGCTTCTCACTCAGCGGGGTGCGTCCAATTATGCTTGTGTCACTCTTGTATCACTATACGCATCAGTACATAAAGATTCATACCCAATACAATCATAGAGTAATATAGTAAAAGTAAAAAGTGGCCACTCCCATAGGCCCCAGCGGCTCACTTGACTGTCAGCGCACCTAGCGGCTGTTGTGAAGTTGGTCTCGGCTTCCTGTTTAGGCGCTTAATTTCGTTCCCTGCATGGCTAGAGACGTAAATTGCTGCTATCTGAATGGGTGGATAACTAATACGCCTCGCAAGTGGGCTCATTCTCGTGTTCTGCGCATGAGAAAGGAGGTAGCGGTGACGTCAGAACGCCGAGTCCTGATTGGCTGATCGCGACCCCCTGTCTGAGCGTCGTCTGCTCCTTTGCAAGGTCGTCTGCTCGCAACGTCGTCTGCGTCTGTCTTACCTTTCCTGCGACTTTCGGAAGTGCAGGTCTTTACGAGCGAGCTCGACTTCGCCTTTCAGAGAGTGCAGACGAAATAACTCGAGCGGTACGTTGTTTTTGTCTAAAAACTAGCAGACGCGCATCAAGGAGAGAAATCAAAGGACTCACTGGCGAAGTGTCCCGAGGCGCCGAGGTTTGTCTGCTAAGAAGCGAGAGTGTCCGCAAGTTCCCTCCCAAATACTTTTTCCCTCCTTGCGTGTGCGGCGAGACTCCTCACTCTTTAACGGCGTCGGCGGGTTGGCGCAGTTAACGTCGTCTGCTTTACGTCTGCTAGTCAAAGCGATGGCTGCTTTACCTTTCCTGCGTCTGTCGGAGATTCACCGCTTTTTCACCGGCGAGAGTCACCGCTGCCTCGGAAAACAAGGAGATGACAAGAGGAAGAGATTGACCTCTTAATCTAAAATTGAGGTCAGCGATCAAAGTATAATACGGGAAGGGTTCACAAGGGTCGCGCGGGCATATTCCATTCAGCACGCCAGCCGGTCGTGGGCAGACGATCTTGGCCAAGGACCGTCGGAGCACCGCTGCGCGTGAGTCGGAGTGCCTGCTAGGCCTATCTGCCGAGCTCGCTTGGTCGGGGTCCGTGGAATCGTGGCCGTTGGAACATTTCCCGAGTGTTTGTGAATCCAGCGTTCTTGTTCGTCGTGGTTTATTTCAAGTACTTTTTACTTTTTTTCTTGCTGCTTGTAGTCGGGACGCGTGAGAAGAGCACGTACAAAAATAAACGTCCGTTGGTCGTCGCGACCAAGTAACTAGGCGACGCGATCGGCCATGCTGATTTGGTCGTAAGAAGTGCGTAAGACAGCTTCGGAGCTGTCGTAGGATTCCGTCGTAATCTGCGCAAAACTTACGATAATTTCATTTCGTGAATACGAATTTGTTCTTACGTTTTGTCTTACGCACATTTTTGGCGTAAGATCGTTTCGTGAATCTGGCCTCTGCACTTCCGAAAGTCTCAGGAAAGGTAAGACAGACGCAGGCGACGTTGCGAGCAGATAGGGGACCGCGATCAGCCAATCAGGGCTTGGCGTTCTGACGTCACCGCTACCCCCTGCGCAGAAGCAGACGAACTTGCCCTCCGCATATAATCGCCTCCGTTCCTATCGGACGGTAACTTGCGCCAATTAGTCTGTCGTGACTAACTAGAATTTTGAAGTTGGGTAGGAATCGATCGCTTAAATGCACGCGAAAATTATAATTTCAATAGCAGATCATGTACAATATGCAAAAAAAAAATTATAACCGCCGCACTAAACAGAGAGAAGAAGGGGACAACCGAAAAAAGAGAATTGAGTAATGAATATTTATTGCGACCACCACAAAGACAACCATAACAAAGATAACTTCTGCTAGGCGTCGGTAACAACGTGCGCTCCATTTTCTCTAAGGGCAAGCAAGCTACGAGCAACAAAAGCGAGTTCACCGGCTCGAACGTTCAAACGAACCCGTATACCTGGCACGCACGCTCGTGAAGTGAAAGAGTCGTGCGAGACAACACGTTCGTGCTTGCAGCGTCGGCTCGCTCGAATTTATGGGAAACCGAAAAGAGCTTTTTCGGCGAAGGAGCTGGCGCTCAAGAGATGCTCGAAACACTCTCCACGTGATTGCGCTTTAACCGTCTCATCTTCTCGACAAAGAAAGAACGCCGAGAACTACACACTTAGCGCCGGACGGGGCGTCATACTGTTAATAAAGTTTGACACCACCACCACACGATGCCCGCAACAGCACGCCGCATCCGCCGCCCCCGCCACTTTGGCTGCCGCAATGGCGCGGCTGCAAAGTCATGCCTCTTGCCAAAGCCCCAGTCGCAGTCCTTCGAATATTTTTTTTTTTCAAGAATGTTCCGTGCTACTGATAGTTTTAGAAATATGTAAATTAAAAGGAAAACTATTTCTTACTGGCACCTATATAACGAATGTATAAATAACTAGGCACCGCTGAACCGGCTAGCGGGTGTTGTGAATCCTTACACCTCGGCCGCGATAGGGACTTAGTGGCTGCTCTTTACGTCTACTATATCACGTTATGATATAATTTCATAATTCCATTACCCCCCAACCCCCTCCACGAAAAAACAACAACAAAAAACACTTTGCTTTCAGTTTTTTATTTAGTTTAAACTCCATGCGTCCCTGAGCCGTGAATCAGTAAAAATCATCCACTGTACACCAGTATTATTCGCAACATATTGATCTGCAATGTTTGTGCTGCCGTTGCTAGTCGCTGACAGATAAAGGAACAGCAGAGCCATAGCCTGGCAGATCGCTACGAGAAGCGGCCGCCGAAATGGAAAGGTGGAGCGGCAGACAACGAATGAGAAGAGAGCCACGTCACTGGCACCCCGCTGCGGCGAGACGCCGAAACGCACTTCTTCCGAGCGAACAAGTTTTTTTCGAGTCCTCGCCGCTGCAAAAGCTCTGCGCTGACGTCCAGGTTCCCCGAGAAATGACTCTTTGATGCTCTGTGCTATCCGCGCGCTCAAAACCTGCGACCGGGCACTCCATGGCTCCGTCGTCAAACTGCCAGGCTTTGTGAGTATAGAGACGGCTATAGCAGAGCATCGCAAGTCTCGGACATCTCATCGTCACTCCGCATCTAATGCGATTGCCGGCATTCGACGATAAAAACGCCGAAGGCCGAGATAAGAAGCGTGGACATAATATAATACACGCGTTTCTTCGACCGTGGGTGAGTGTATATGTGCATGGGAGTACAAATCTGAAGACTTTCTGCCGACTCGCGCTCGTAATGGAAAAGGACCGACCGAACGGCGGCGCCCTCCCTCCCTTAGTCGTGCCTCAAATACACACCCAATTGTTACACACATCCGCCGCCGTCCTCTTCTGCAGAACCAAGGGGCCCTTGGCGAGCGCCTTTGGCCGCTTCATCGAGGGACCACCCCAGCAATGCTTTCCTCCTCCTGCCCAGCTCGAGCAAACTAATTCAATAAGTGTGGATCCCAGCGCCGCTGCCGCCGCCTTGCCGCCGCCACCGCCGCCGTCTGACCACCTGTCCCGAATTATCGAGGCTGCTGCAAGTCGTGACGCACGAGGGAAATGTCTCGAGGGCGCAATTTTCGCTCTCCCTCGAAACACCCGTGCCGGGAGTTCGAAGAAAAGCGCCACTTCGGCGGAGCTGCGCCAGCCGCGCGTCGTGTGCCCAGATTGCAGAGTGAAGCTTCCAACTACTCAATCAGTGTCACGTGGTTCATAGCCCTGTTCACACACTTACGACTCCTTAGGACCAAGCGTTCTAAAACCTTAAAACCTCTCACGACGAGAGGGCACACTGGCGCCATCCATCGGGTAGCCGTGAAACACTTTCAGTGTCTGCATATTTCCTTTTTTTTTTTCGCGCATCGTTCTTTCTTTCTTTGGCTTGAAAAACTTTTGACAAGGTTATATACGACCATTTCTTACGATAATTGGCGCCTGGGGGCGGGTATGTTCTCTCGTTTTTAGTGATTTTAAGATGTTTTAAAGGGGCACTAAACCACTTTCTATGACATAACTCAATCCATGGTCTCCAAGCATCATAAAAACCACACATTAGATTCATGTGTGACCGATTGTTCTATTAAAATCGGTATGAACTATGAACTATCGATTACCTCGGAACTACCGCGGTCACCAGATGGTGCCATTGGACGAGAAGAAGCAGAGAAGCCCTTCTCCTTTGAGTTCCTAGATAGGCACCTCGTAGGGAAGCCAGAGTTGCGCCTCTGTTTTCCACGGGCCGCCAGGCCGCGATTCGCCGAGTTCAATCACGTGACAAACAAAAATCGACAACTCCATTGGCCGCAAGCTGCTAACTAGCCCACTTTGCTTATGTTCTTTGTCTTTTGCATGAGGTCATGTATGATTCATTCATAGGCGGTATATCGTCCATGTATCGTTCACCTGAGCACTGCGACGACGACGATAACAGGCGGTGGTCCACAGCCCGCCTAGGTCTTACCCGATCCCGGCCCATCTGGGTGCGTTTTTCAGCATGCTGTCAACCGAAAGCTTGGAGATCACGCGTCTTACATCAGAGGCTGACGGGGAACACTCGCGGAATTATGGCGACGTGAGTGTACCACCGCTTGCGAACGCGAGGGGACTTGGCCTATCCACTCGGCCTATCGTTAATATGACTCCTGCACACGTGAAGAGTGGCTTTCCCGCAAAACTTTAGATTTCAAGATAGAAAAACACCCTACTCTGCCCCCTACAAGAGCTTATATACAGGAACTCTAGTTCTCCTCTTCCGATGGTGCCATCTGGTGTCAGCTATTGCTCCAAATCAGTTGATCTTTGATACCGATTTTAATAGAGAAATTGGTCACGCATGAATGTAATGTTAACTTTTTTAGAAGGCTTAGAGCCCATAAATTGAGTTACGACCATAAAGAGACTATCGCAGAAAGTGGTTTAGTGTCCCTTTAAGGCACAAGGTCGTAAGAAAACGCGAGTGTACGAACGGGCTTGTAGTGCTGAATTCGTCTGCGTCACTAAAGAAGGCTACCGCATGTAGGACACAGGTTCGACTCCCTCGTCAAGCGTTTGGCTGGGACTCGTGTTCCCTCTGACTGAACACGAGTTCTACGCCGACGCAGAACCAGTGTCCAATGTGTGCTCTACGGTAGCCTTCTTCGGTGACGGAGGTAAATTCAGCACTAAGGCTTTCTTACCTAACAGATGTTGCTGCTAAAGTCACTGGATGACTTTAATTGCTGAATGCTTCCCCGTTTTTCCGCCCGCTTTTTTTTTCTCCGGCAACTCTGCGCATGCGCACTTGCGACCAACTGTCGCAGTAGGCGTCCGCCATTAAATTGCAAACGCTACCCATTGCTCGAGTTGACCTCTCTCTCTTAAATCTAGGCTCTCTAGCAGCGCTGCTGCTGCGCGCACACTCCGTTCAGCCCCAAGCTGACAGCGCGGTAGAAACCGCGTGCTCGTAGTACCAATCACAAGTCTATCGTTTGCCACGTGATCACGCCCTCGCCCACGTCCCAGCGCAGAAAGAGGGGTGAGGTGATGATTGGTAGGCGGCCGATTGGTCCGGCGAGCTTGTAGAACCCACACCGCACTGTCAGCTTGGCGGTGAGCGGAGCGCGTCGAGAGACACGGCCCTGCCGTCTTTTTCGACGAGCCCACGAGGAGGCGAAGCACTCGGAACTATTTTTCACTCGGAGATGACAGCTGAAGAATGAGCTATTTACCGAGGCGGCCGGCCCCTCTTGTCGTCCCGGCATGCAGGCTATAAGTTGCGCGCCTCTATCTTCGGCTTTGTGCTTTTTATTTGGCGACTGTATCGAGGTTGCACCTACCTGAAGTGCCTCTGATTGCTTCTTCATGCCTACCGGGTATTCGGCGGGGGTTTCTGCGAGTCTTCGTGGAGAAAAAAGCTGATTTCCGGGGACGACGAACTAATTAAGACCCTTCTTTCCACGAGGAAAGAAATGGCGCGCGGCCACTGGACTTCTGAGATACGGTACCGAAATACGTGTAACAGCTGGGGCTAATGGTCGATAGTTTGTTAACGTGATGCTTGCACCTGCGAGGTTCTAAACCTGTTGACATCTTGAATAATTTGAGTGAGGCCAGTCAATTGCGCACAGAGCGCGTAGCCAAACAATCGACATTTTAGGTTTTTCTTTCTTTTTCTTTTTTGAGAACTCGTTGTTTTGATTGATACCCTGATATCGCATCAAAATCTTTTCATACAGTGATACGCTGCATTAATAAAATGAAAAAAGAAAACAGAAAAAATTCAGAGGACACCTAAGCACTTCTTATGAATTGTGAATGCAAAAACGTGAAATGTCGTTCTTCCGCTCCCTTAGTTCATCTGCGGCGTACTGGCGTGGACGGCCACGTTTCACTACTGCCGAGTTGCGGCCGATGGCCGAGCGCGCGCTCTCGTGATGTGGCCGGGCCACGCTGAGCTCGGCCGTGCACCCACTCCGGAGTCTGCCCGGGCGGGCTTTGCTGGTTGGGCGGCGAACCGCTCCCTCTTACAGGCGGCCCGGCCGCTGCGCCGCCATGGAGAGTGCTTCTCTGGTGGCCTTCCTTGGAACTACGCCCCGCGAGAACCAATGGGAGCCTCGTTCCTTGAAACTATGACGCGCGCCAGCCAATGGGAGCCTACCCATAAGATCGCTGCAACAGATTACAAGCTTCTCTCCATTGGGACAGGGGAGCAGGCACGTAGCCAGCGGGAGGGGGGGGGGGCATGGGCCCCCCCCCCCGAAATCTTCCATTTTGCTAAGACCTCCTCTCCCCCGTCCCCCCATTCAGCATTTTGTCATAGGTGGGCCCCCCGCCCCCCCCCCCCCCCCCCCCCTCGAAACAAAATCCTGGCTACGTGCCTGCAGGGGAGTTAAAGTGCCGTTTGGCGCGGCTTTAAAAACTCATAACGCCGGTTCGTTCCATGGGACAGTTAATGCTTTCGCATTAGAAAAACACGCGGGTATGGTGTTTGCATTAACGGTGTCGCGCAGTGTTACTAGTGTTGAACGCGTCTCCGATTGGTTTGATTGCGACATTCTAAAAACTGGTCCCACAATTTTCGCTGGACGACCTTATAGAGGTGTCATGATGTCGCGGGCCGCGACTGTTGGCGGTGCCACGGCAGCGGCGGTGGTACGTGGGATCATGACATCCTATGGCGTACGCCCGTTCTGCTGCAGGTCATTCTCTAGCGTGACGGTACACGCAAGCTCCGGCAGCCAGGAGTTGGAACACCACGACGACAAGGGGCACTCGCCTTCTCTCGTGCCTCTTCAAAACCTCTACGCCCAACCACCAGGATCGGAATTAACATCCGACAGCGTCACAGTCCCGCCTTTGTGTCGTCATTTATTGCCACTTCAGGACCCCCTTTGGTGCATGGGTCGAATTGGACACCGCACACGCCAGTCGGGGACGCTGTACAGGAATCGTAGTGTTACTTTCTACTACGTTGCTGGACGCTAAAAACAAACAAACAAAAAACGTGTATGTGCGTGAATTGGATGAACAAATACTTGTATTCTTTCACACACACACAAGAAAAAATATCTTATTATATTACATCTCGAACGACAACATTGTGTCGCAACCTAGAGATTAGGTAACCGAATGCTCCTGAGTATGGTGTGACTTCACTTAATTACACAAAAACCTTCCTCACCCCCCTGCCCTTGCCAGACTTCATTTCAATATGGTATGCCGGAACGATGTACCAATGATGAAAGGTATACCGGGTGCGTGTTGGGATTTCCTCACGGAGTAAAACTCTGGGGAAAATCCAGACTTGTGCACGTTACTGAAAAAAGTAACCAATTACAATTACAATTACTTAACTGTAAAAGGAAGCTGATTACAATTACAATTGCAGCCTCAAAAAAGTAATAAAAAATTGCTCTAAGGTAATCGATTACTTCCCACGTTACTTTTCTTACAACTTTTTTATTGCGGTAGCGCCTATACACATTTAAATAGGCGTTCCGCCTTTATACATTTCTTTTTTTTTTTGTCCTCTACACCTTGTTCAGTTTCAGCAGCAGTTGTCTCTCGAAGTTTGCGTCGGTCATTTGGTGTCATGAACATAGCTCCTAGTTTCAAGTGGCACAGTTGATGGAGGGCTATTATTCGGGAACTATTATTAGGGACGAAAACATAATTATGACATACCCAATGAAACGTACCGAATGCGAACTAAGAATATAGATGTTCGAAAGTGATACCCCCTAAACCAGTCAAAAGCTCGTTGGAGCATGCTCATGAATTTGAATACAAACTGTTTCCCGGCTAAAAGCTAAAAACAGTCCAAAGACACGGACAAGAACGAGAAGGTAGACGAACAACAGCGCTGCTGGAAGTATGCCTGGGAAATACAGTGGCCAGTAGAAAACTAGAGCTTCTCACCTAAAGCTGCCGAGCGAAACTTGCTAAGCACCCCAGAAATAAAGGGTATTATAATTAAACATTTTAAAATTGCGCAATAAAATGACCAACATAAGTAGGGTGACCAGACGTCCCGTTTTGGCCGGGACAGTCCCGTTTTTGAGGTTCACTTCTGCCGTCCCGTCTTTTTATCCCAATATAGAATCATGTCCCGTTTTCGCAAAAGTACGTAGTTTCGAAATCGGCACGAAGCGAGTAGAGGAAAACCGAAACTGTGCCTATTCGTTACAAGTATATTTTACAAAAATAACCGTAGGTACCTTAAAATATTTTTCAGAGAGTAAAATTTAGAACTGTTCTTGCCCACAAACACATTTTCTCTCGCGAAGACGTGTGTGTAGAAATATATTTTTGAGTTACTCGATATAGCACGGATGTAGAATCATGTAGATATACCACGCATGTAGAATTTCATTAAATGTTTTCTCCCAATCTCAAACTATAGTACCCCCCCCTACTTTTTTCTGTTGGGATGTCCCGTTTTCTACCTTGAGGAATATGGACACCCTAAACATAAGAAAAAAGCACGTTATCTTTATGTGCGTCCGCAAAATGGAATTGGTCGCTCTTGAACGTGAAAGAATCTTGAGTAGTGACCGACAAAGCGAAAATTCGAACGTCACGTTGATTTTATCTTTCACGTCTTTAAGTACGTGAATATACGTGCAAGCTGAGGCCAGGGAGAATCGAGGCCTCGTTCCTCCATCATGCTAGCGCTTCCAATCTATTTACGAACTGCGGAAATCAGGAGAATATTTTTCATTTTTATAACAGCTTGAAGACCACGTCACCTCTTCCGTATGAAAAAATATATTGTTGATTGGATACGTCAATTTCCTCCGAAGGGATGTTGAAACCAACAGGATAAGAGAGAGAGAGAGAGAGAGAGAGAGAAAAAAATAGAAATAAAAGACAAAAAAAGACAGCAGGCTAACGCCACCTATACTCCATTTTACCTTAGTCCAGGCGCAGCGGATGCTACAAGCACTCAGAGCCGATCCAAGGCCGTGTGGGTGTCACGTGACCTTGGATAGGGGGCACAGCGACGCGCGGAAAGCGTATCACGGACCACCTCCACAGAGCGGGATTGGCTGGGATAGCTTGTAGCGTCCGCTGCGTCCGGACGTAAGATGAAGCGGAGTATATAAATCTTCTATTTGGTGAATCTTCTATAAAAAAAAATCAATGACAGGTTAAGAAAAGTTTACGAGGAAGAGGGGAAAAAGCAAACGCAAGCTTGGAGTGGAGGAGCGGTATCTCCTCTCTGTGTCGTTTTAGGTCATTTCTGCAAAGAAAACACCTGAAAACTAAGGTCTCGTTTATGAAAGATAAAACGAAATAAAAGAAAGACGACTTGGCTACTGGGCGCTCAGGTTACGCGCGAAGCAGGGAACGGCTCCGCGCGAACGGCGGCTCTCGTCCGCTCTCAGGGACTTCGGAGTCGCGAGCGCGGCGACTCCATCTCCCAAGCTTTCGTCTGCTTCCTCCTCTCCAGCTCCCAGATTTTTCTTAACCTGTTGACCGGTTTTGCCCAGAGCTGAGTGACTCCAGCACTTCTAGCACCTCTCGCAAAAAAAAAAAGAAAGAAAATAAATTGAGAAAAATCGTAATGGGTAATTTTGTAATCGATTACAGCAAGAAAGTAATTGAATTACAAGGATTGTTACTCGTTAAAGGAATTAATTAAAGCGTTACAAAATTGCAGTCAAATGTAATCAATTACAAGTAATCCATTACTTGCAATCGATGTAACGCGTTACGTACAGGTCTGGGAAAATCCCAGTGTTTTAAGCGTACACGGATGCCGCCTCAGAGATTTGCTTACTACGGCCCTATCGGAGCCCGGCCATCTTCTCATGTGCTTCTACGTGCGATTATTGTCACAGGCCGAAGCTTCAAGCATGCAGACTCACAACCCCTCTACAGCATCCTCCTTCTGATACCACGACTCTCTCTCACGAGGTCCGGAGACACCTCTCCATCTCACCGCTCCCCCGCAACATGCACCCCGTGCATCATGCGGGACGAAGGGAGGCGAGAGCCCAAGCCATATACAAACGCTGTGGCCACGAAACAACCACCGCATACACGGACGCGGCCTCTTATCCCGGCATAAGAGCCATGACAGCCGTCGTCGTCCAACAAAATCACCATGTCAGCAGCATCACACTACCAAGACACGAACCCTTACAAGCGGAAGAGGCGGCCATTGCTCTTGCCATCGCGCAAACTACAGCCGAAGTCATCATTACCAACTTGCAGCACGCGTGCCGTAATTTCTCGAGAGGAAGAATCCACCGTACAACATAACGGATCATCTCCCAACACCCGCCGGATAGACTCATCACTATCATATGGGCACCCGCCCACTCCGTTGTACCAGGCAATTCAACCGCCCACCTCTTGGCCCGAGAGTTATCCCGCCGGGCCCCGGGAAACGAGCAGGAGCGGCCGGTCCCATTGGTAACATATCAAGAGATCACGCAGCACTATAGGTTGGAGCGACGTACCTACCCACCCCCGCATAAACAACTATCGAAAGAGCAGGAACGACATCACCGTGCCCTACAGACTAACACCTTCCCCCATCCCACTAAATGCCATATCTTTTTCCCCACCCTCTATTCCCCGTTATGCCGCTTTTGCGGAGCCCCTGGGACCCTCTTTCATATGGTAGGAGGATGCGACCAAAACACCACCCAATCGTCTAACCCCTTCCAGTCCTCATACGAGCTTTGGGAGAGAGCACTGACCAGCTCCAACCTCGATGACCAGCTCATGCTCGTGTCAACGGCTGTGGAAGCAGGGAAAGCTCAAGGCGTCTTGGACTAAGGACTCCTCCCCATCGCTTTCTCATAATAAAGATGTTTATTCTCTCTCTCAAGCATGCACGCGGTTTTCTTTTTGGCCGCATCAAATCGCCAGCCATGGTGTCACCGCCGTCCTAGGAATATCGGTCGTCGTGGTCGGGTCACATTGCGGTCGGATTATGTCACATAAACGCCATATTTGAGCATTTTATTAATCCTCATGGCGCGAAGTTCAGTGCTTGGTTTACTGTCGTGAGCCGCCTTGTTACGAACAACGAGCGCGAAAGGTAACGGTTCTGTTGCTGCATCGGAAAGAGCGGGTCGTCCAAACAGACCAATCACGGCCCCGGATTTGCCCCATGGTTTCACTCCGTGAGGATATCCAAACACACGTTCCGCGTTAAACGTTCAGTGGCGGTTGTGGTGGCGGTACGCCACGCAACTTTGTTTGCGGCGGGCCCCAAAGCCAAGGGACTCGGGGGCACCATAGTTGGTTTTGGAGAGTCGTGTCACATTTGACTGTCTCTTAGCACGGCATTTCCCACGGCCAATAAGACACCTGAGTCCGTAGACCAGATCGTCCAGTAGAACAAGCGAAGACAGGTTATCGGCCCCCTCTCTCTCCTCCCTCTTTCCCGTACGTCGGTAAGGGTTTGTTATCTATGCTACAGGGCGAATAAATGGGATGAATGGCTGCTTGGAAATTCTGCATAAATTGGTTAGTGGACGTATTGATCTAATGTTTTGTACAGAAGTGGCCGGAGAACGTGCATAAAGTGCATAAAAAATCCATTCAACAAACTTACGTGAGTAAAGAGGTGAAAACAAAAAAAATTGGCCACAGACACTCAGGACTGCTTACGTGTAAGAATGCTTTCACATTCCTACACACAGCACATTCCTACAAGCAGCATTTTACGTCTTCCTATTGCACACGGCGCTGCGGTGGTGACATCACGCTCCCCCACTGCGCAGGCGCGGCGAACCTTGCTGGCTTTACGACGGCTTCCGTGACGAAGCACTGCGTTGCTGTGCTTTTCTTTGTGTTTTATTTCTGAAGCGCGTCCGCTTTGACCTTGAGCGCACCCGCCGGCTTCCGTGACGACGAGGCATCTGCGTCGCTGTGCTTTTCTTTGTGTTTTACTTCCTAGGGGCTTCGACCTCGAGCGGCCGCGCCGGCTTCCGTGACAAAGCATCTGATATGACGCGCCGCAGCCAATGGGGCTTTAGGTGCCGTTTTGCGCTGTTACGGGACTTTGGGTACCGTTTTTTTCGCTGCTACAGACAACGGCTAAAGAAGCCGCCGGCTTCGACTCGTGGGACAGTCAATGCTTTCACATTAAAACTTCAAATACTCACCAATGGGTCTGTCTGCTAACGAAAGGGTGCCTGACTGCCGCAGCAGCGACAGATGGCAGCACGTGAGATCGCAGGTGGCCACAACGGGCGGTTTCCTCGATCTCGCGTAATACGGGCATGGAACTGATGCAGAGAGGGGATTAGAGCTCGCAAGGACGTCCGTACGTTAAGTTCTGGTTGGAATGATCAGTGGGTCATAAAGCTAGTTGCTTTTGTCTCCACTGCACTCGTCGAAGGCGCTCAAATGCAAAAGCCAAACGGCGGACGCCTTCGTTCCGTGTTCTAAAGCCTCACTCACATGGTACAATTTTACTTGTGATTTCGCAGTTGCGACGTCCCTAGAGTGGCAGAATAAATGTGTTGAGGCTGCGTGCGGCTTAATGCCGCAGCAGCGAAATCGCAAGCAAAATCGTTCATGTAAATCAGGATTAACATGTTCGAGGAGTGCAGTGGCGACGAAAACAGCTAGCTTTGTGTCTACCCACTAATCATTGCAACCGAAGCTCGGCGTCCTCAAGCGATGAATGCAGAGCCGTATATGGGGAGAGTTTGGTCAGTCTATAATCTCGCCGCCGTAACGCTCTCCTCCCAATCAGCACGCGGCGCACAGCGAGAGGCATGACCGCATGCGCGTGTACTCCCGGCTGCTCCCAGCTGAGTGGCGAGGGCCGCCATTTTCGTTCATTCTCCCGGCGGAATGCATGGGATCGGCATCTAAATCTCAATTATTTCCTTTTATATCGCTGGCTCTGGCAAGAAAATGATATACTGTTATTCCTCTGTGGGTTAAAGAGCTAATAAATGAAGTTTTCTCGACGTATGGCCACAAACGTTTATTCAGGCGAAAAAGAAGTCGGCCCGTAGCAGACGACGCATAGCCTCAGCAGTGCTCTTCTCCGGCCAGTCTCCGACAGCGTTGCGAAAAAATGGCGGTCGTCTCCTCTCTGCTCCCTTTCTCTCTCGCTCCTTCGGCGCTCTCCTCCCTTTCAATTACTTTTCTCCTCTCCGACGCCTTCGTCGCCACACCCACTGGCCAAACTCTCCCAATACACCTTTTCCACAAGCGCGCAGCCATCTTGAATATCGTCACTTCTGGTATGCGGTAAAACATCTTTTTGATATCTCCACGCAGCTGGAAGGTGTTTACGAAAAATGCGTGATTGTCATACATTCTTGATTTGCCTCACCTATATTTTCTCGCATATTCCAGGTTCAAACGTTTTATTATATTTTCGCCCCGCATACCAGATACGGAACCCACGTGACTGGGAGCGACAGGAAACAGAAAAGGTCTATAGACCTTTCCAAGAAAGAGCGTGTGCCCGGTGCCATTTTGAGTGTTCGTGCGTATGGCGCGTGCTTTGCTCGCTTTCCGAAGCGACGAACACGCACGTGCTGGACTGTGAAGATAGCACGCTGGACTGTGATTTTGTAAACATTGGAAAGGTCTCTATACTGCTCTGGATGAATGTAAAGCCCCTTGATAAAGGCGTTTTTTACAAGTATCGCCAACCATTGTTGTGGAAACGCGCGAGACACGTGCCACGAGCACGTGCTCCGCCGCTATTCGCTTCCAAGGGCCGCTCATTTCAGTGCTGCGCCGCCATTTGCTTCCAAGGGCTGCTCGAGACACGGACGTCGTGCACTCGCGCATTTGACGCTACTTGCGAGACAAACGCAAACACATCGAGGGGCTTTAGATGAATGTAGCTTGTGGTGCCATCTCCCGATAGGCACAGCGAGCTGACAACATAGTGAGTTGTCTGCTCACTGCGCCTATCGAGAGATGGCGCAATAAGTCACATTATTCGCTTTACATCGCTCTGTCGGTCGTCTGCGAACACGTGCGTTGTTGACTCTGGCAAATTTGTGGGTCTCATTTTTTTACAGGAAAAAAACTACACCTAAAAAGAGAAAGCGTTCAGCCTTTCCAGTCTGGTAAAGAAGGAAGACCAGCGAAGCTGAACTATGGTCGGAATGAAGTAATGGCCGGCCGCAAGTCGGCAAAGTCAGAGTGGAAAGGCCCGAAAGGTTGCCGCCATCTATGAGCGATAGCGGCAACCAGACAACCGGCAAGCCGGTTGTCTGGTTGCTGCCGTCGTTCATAGATGGCGGTAGCTCTCCAGAGTCCTGTGTCATCAGGTCATATGAGGGCGGACACGATCCTGGGGAAACTAGCCCTTAACAGCTCCGCTGTAAAATTGCAGAAGGTACAATCCTCAGCCTCAATGCGCGTTCAGAGAAAGTTTGAGCTTTCTATGTGCAAGCGTTAATTTTTCCGGTTTGTTCCAGAGCTTAGGAAACACTGTGCAGACATTTTCCCCTGAGGAGCACGTTTCCCGATGTCACTTCGATAAAAAAAAAGTCGCTGATGCAATGTTTTTTTTTTTTTTTTTAAAGTTTCTTTTTGAAGATTTTAATTGCACCTCAATGAGTTGGTTGGCCTTACTTGTTTCAACCCCCCTCGATAAGTGTGGAGCGACATGTTTCGTTCAATTCTGTCTTAACTTCTATATTTCCCAAATGATAACTGAACCCACGCGATCAACATCCCATTCCTTAAATACTCTTGACCTCATTCTCTGTTCAGAGCCTGAGACTTTAAAATTGATTAACTACCTATGCTAAATAAGTGACCCTAAATTAATTCACTGCACAGTTTTTTTTAACTTCGTCATTCCAAATCAAAGAGCGGAAACTCGTAAGACTGTACAATAAAGGTGATTACCAAGGTAGGAATGCCGAACTAGAAAAATGTTCCGTTTCCTTTCTGGACGACTTTGATGTTCGCTCTGTTGCTGCTAAATGGTCTCTTTTCAAGTTGAAAATGCAAAAACTTGTTGCCACTTCCATATCCACCGTCGCATTTAGCGAAACCTCATCTTCTCCTTGGTTTAACTGTTCTTTAAAAGATCTGAATTCTACAAAGAAGAGACTGTTTCAGAAGGCTAAAACTGCGGTGTGCAACTTAAAATGGGACAAATTTTATACGGTCGATAGACAATACAGAACTGCGATCAAGATGCAAAAACAAACATTTCATAACACAGATCTTCCGTGTATGCTTAAGAATAACCCGAAAACGTTTTCGAAAGTTATAAACCCCAAATATGATACTGCAATCACCCTTAGAAATGACGGCGACAAAATTGGTTCAGAATGACGATTGTGCTGAATTACTTAAGGGGACCATGAAATTAATTTTCTGCTGGAATTAATTAGGAATTTACGAATCGCATATCGTTTAGTACGCAAAAAATAAAACTAGTGCACGAGCGTAGAAAGCCTAAAGCCTGCTTGTCGGTATGAAATTTTGAAAATATAGCGGACTGTTTCGTACCTCCTTTCCTTCGAAAGCTCTCCACTTTTTCACCGTGATGCGTCCGTCAGCCGAACCCTGCTCACGCATTGGACACTGCGTCACTCGGACGTATGCGCTCGTCAACAATCAATCCGTCGACGAATATTTTAATTGGCGTTCGTGGCCAATGAGTGCCGTGACGGAACTTATCATCACTTGAGAATGACAAGCTCCATGGTCTGCTTAAACAGGACGGCGGAAGCTTGGAAGTTGGAGTCACCGCCTTCGGAGGGATCGGTGGCCAAGTGGGCTAGCGAACACCAGCTTGGAGCACGTGAAGCGAAAGCTCGCGCTGCAGAGTTCATACAGGGTTCCTGGGTTCAATCAATACCACCTAGAAGACAAGGCCTGCGCATGACGTTTCGTTAGTAGATCCCCGACCCGCCCCAAGCGGCAAACACCCCGAAGCTTGACGAGAGTATGGGCAGCGTCCCAACTTCTTCGCATTCACTTGCGGCCACAGCTGTGTGCGCGAGTGCTGAGCGCGAGCTGATAGCGAGCTTCCAGTTCATTTGCAACCTGCACGCGAACACTCCCTCGGCCAGGAGCGCGAGCTAGCACGCGCTCCTGGCTTGGAGACGGGCGTTCCTAGCGCGCGCGCTCGTTCTGCGGAAGAACGCTTCAAAGCAGCGACTGGGAATATAAAAAGCGCCCTCTAAAATGGCGTCCAGTGCTACCGTCCAGCGTCCAGCGAAGGGCTTTGCAGCCCTTCGCAAAGCAGTAATGCGATTTCACTCATGCATTTGACGCTCCACGTGAACGTCTAACTTCATTTATTGCTATAGCAACAGACACTCGGCGTGGGCATCTGTTTCATTATCAGCTACGCAAACCACTGAAGCAGGCGATGGAGCAGACGACGTCGCAGACTATGTAGCAGACGATGGTGCTCATCCGGGCTAGCTAGGGGGCGCTGAGGGGATCTACTAGTGATGACGTTTAGAGGAGGAAACGCGCAGGCCTTGTGTTCTAGGTGGTATTGGTTCAATCCCCACCCCTGCCCGTTTCGATCTGGATGAGCATCGTACCGGCGTGTTGTCGTGTATCACTACTGCGTGATTCACGTTAAAGACCCTATGCTAGCTTTTGAACTGCACTGGCTAAATTTCTCATCTACAGCTGGGAGACAAGTCGTCCGTTGCGGCATACTAAGTTCTAGGCTGTATAAACATACACACACCCCAATTTGTTTAGTCATCGCCTTCGGAGCCCGAGCACGTCCCGACGTACGGGAGTTCTTATTTTGCTTTTGATCTGAGAATTAAAGCTTAGGGGGAAGAAGTTGAAAAATCATTTTATGGTCTCTGAGCGCGTGCTTGGTCGCCGACAAATAATGTCGTTTTCGAAGCTCCGCAACCCAACCCAGCGCGCGCAAGTCGACCACGGTCGATAAATTTGCAGCCACATATACCGCAGGTATACGCCATCATTGGCCCAGCTACCGGCTCAACCAGGAATTGCGACACCCATCAGCACGGCCTCCCTGCCATGGTTCCAGCCGGCTCCAAATCCAGCGATATCCACCGCCATGACAGCATCGCAGCGCCAGCCCGCTCAGGCCCTGCTGCAAGGTATGCTCATCTCCTGCAAATCGATGGTAGGTCGCTACCTCGAACAAGTATCCGAAACTGACCTGCAGGCCTGCCTCTAGACGGCTATTTCCGAGGTCCATTTTAAACGCAACTCGAAACCCGGCCTGAAAAAGAATCCATTGAACCAAGCCTTGTCCACTCCCAAGCCTAACGCTGGGAAAACCACCGCCATCTCGCCACGAAAACAAGCTTCAGAGAAAAACTCAACAACGCCGACGTCGCGATTGATCACCGCGCCCCCGGCGACCAAGACATGGAAACGTGGTCATCACAAATAACACCGTCGACGGTAACAGCTACCCAAAACCCTTCCCCATGTGAGCTTTCTTCCTGCTCTGATGGCGCTGCCACGGCCTCAACATCGCTGTTCACCTTCACAGCTAACAGAGAAGTCACCGACAACGATCACAACTCGTAATACCCATGGGCGACAGAGATTTCGGAAAAAGCGGCCAAGAGGGCACGCCTTAGCACAAAATCCGACACGCGTAGCGGACACTCCTCGCCTATACCCAAGACGCTGGAACGCCACATAATCACACTCTGAAGCCACCGCCCAAACCCTGCTTGGCATAACCGAAATCCTATCGCTGGGAATTCCTCTACCCACCCAGGCATAACAAGCCAGTCGGCGACAACCAAATCCGCGGTTTCATCTATGGCATCGACCAGGGAGAATTCAACGTTTCACTCATGGCAGGCCTGTAGACTGAAGGGCCAGTGGTGATGGCAGCTCGGCCGATGAGCCGAGGAGGCAATACTGCACTCATCATGTTGCAGGGAACCCATGTACCCAGACACGTCTGGTACAGGCGCGGCGTCCGGCAGGTATACCCGGACAGGGCACGAGCTGTGACCTGCAGCAACTGTCATAAGATCGGCCACAAGCCGGACATCTGTCCTGAACCCCAGGTCTGCTCCCCGTGTGGCAAGCGTCACGAAGAGACCATGGACGACCAAGGAAACATGACCTGCCCTTCCTCTAACCCTTTCTGCCAAATGTGCCGAAAGAAAATGGACACCTTGCTACGGACAAAATATTTCCAAGGAGACTCGATATTGTCCGCAAAATCGAGAGATGGCGCGACGGCGCACCACTCCCCGGGGTCTCAGTACAACCCAAAGCTCATCCGACAAGACTACAGCAAAAAGCGGAAAGGCGGTCAACAGGCCGCACCCCAGCTCACTCCTACAACGATCACCATCGACCCTGCCACGCTGCTCCAGCTCTTAACGGCCATCGCTGTCCCGATGGGCACTGCCTTGAAGAGCAACCCTTACCCCCAGCATGGAAATAAACGTTACTCAGTGGAACTTCCTAGGTTTGTGGCTACATGCCGCAGAACTCAAAGCCAAGCATCGTAACAAGCCCCAGGAACGCTCAGACGCCTACCTACAGCACCAAGTGTACTGCACCACCGTCAAGCTGACCGGCTGCAAGTCCTACGTGAATCCCTCGATACCTTCCGTTAGGGTGGGTCAGTTCGGAGGCCTTGAAGGGCAATCCATGGTCTACCTCAAGAAACATTGGCCGCAGCACAAGATCGACCTTTAACAATGGTGCACAGAACATCAGGAAGTGGTAGCCATCCGAACCACCCAGCAACACATTCCTGTCATCCTTGTGTCCGTGTACTACCGACATCGGGCTTCCATCAAGGTACTCTGCAGGGACCACGGACGGACTACACACCTCGACGGCGTTTACCTGAAAGAGCAGAAGATCGTCTGGGGAGACTTCAACCTCCAACACACAGCGTGGGGCTACGCACAAGACACCTCGGCAGGCCAGAATTCTTTAGATGAATGACCCTCCACCGCTACACCCTGATGAACACCGCAGGGATGAAGACGCGGCTGAGCTGCAACGCTTGGCAGAAACACACCACCCCAGATCTCACCTGGACAAACAGCCCACACACAGTCAATCACACCTGGAAGCCGGAGGCCGACACTCGCGGGAGCAATCACCTGCCCATCAGGATAGTCCTGGCTCTCACCAGATCGGCAGCCTCCAAGCCCGGGAAACCGTTCGCACACGTCGTCAACTTGAATCTATACTGAAACTAACTCCAAAGCAGATTAGCACCAACGGTCTGCGAATCCATCAAAGAGGACCTCCTGGCCACGGCCATGAGGAAACAAATAAAGGTCGACACCCTCACCCCGGACTTTCACCTGTTGAATCTCTAGGCTCGGCGGCTGAGGGCTCTTCAACTCTACAGAAGAGGCCCGAAAAACGCGAGAGCCCTGAGGGAGGTCACAAGAGCCACGGTAGCTGCCTGCAAACGTGCGGTTCAGCTCGATCGGCAAAAGTAGCTGGCATTCAGTGCCTTGCTCTCGGAAAAAACATCTGCTATGGGCAGTCAGTAGAGCCATGCTGGGCAAAACAAGGGATCGCGCAGCGACCCTCACGCTCGCACTCACGACAAACACGACGGTTGAAACACTGGCGCAAGAGATTTAAGACACGCGTTTCCCCCAGCCAGCGGCGACCAGCCCCCCACCGGATGTGGGAGACCCATATGATACAGTCAGAATCAACGAAAAGGACCCCATGAACCAGGGGTCAGAAATGGAGGAGGCTGTGCCCCACGGGAAACCGAACGGCGCACCCGGTCCGGACGGAATCACCACCGCCAGGTTCCAAAACCTTCCCCAAGGGTCAAAAACTCCGATCCTTGAGGACATTAACGAAGTGTGGCGCACTAGCGTCACTCCAGACCAGTGGAAACACTCCACTGTTATTCTAATTCCAAAGCACTGTGAGAAGCCGACCACCCTAGCCAACTTCAATCCAATCTCTCTCACCTCCTGCGTCTGCAAGCTGGTGGATAGAATGCTACTTGGCCGCCTCTCTTGGCATCTGGGGCGGACTAAAGTCTTTCATCCGACGCATACAGTACTCAGAAATGGCCTGGGCCCGCAGGAGAGCCTCATTCTACTCTCCAAAAAATTCATATTGAAGCCCATCTCACAGAAATTTAAGATCAGAACAGTCGTCGCGATCGATGTAAAAAAAAAAAAAAGCCCTCGAGAGCGTCCCACACTGGGCAATTGTCCAAGAGGCGCGCGCCCTCTGCATTGAAGGCCACACCCTAAATTGCATAGTTTTCCTCGAGACTCGCACTTTCGCGGTTCGGATCGGCAAACATCTGGCAGCACCAAGACCGAACAATGTAGGAGTCCCACAAGGATCAGTCCTGTCCCCACTCCTCTTCAATTCGGCCATGGGTCGTCTCCCCAGTCGACTGCAACAGGTACCCAAGCTCCACTTCACCGTCTATGCGGACGACGTTTCCCTCTGGACAGTGCACGGCGACGTTCCGCAACAACAACGCATCCTCCAACGGGGGATGGACATCGTGACAAGTCACCTCCAAAGCGTAGGCTTAACCACCTCGCCGGATAAACCAACGTACGTAGTCATAGCCCCCAAACGGGAAAGGGACGTGAACATCAGCTCAACTCTTCACTTGACTCTCGCCGGCCAACCGATCACACTAGCACCTGAGGTACACATCCTAGGACTCCACTTCCTCGAGGATGGCACTGCCAAGGCTTGGCTGACAATGGTCACCCAACAGTGTCAGACAGCACTAAACGTCATTAGAAGGATTAGCGGCGCCAGAGGAGGCGTTAACGAGGAAGTTGCCCGCCGCATGGTAAAACCCTCATCGTCTCCCACATCTGCTACGGTGTGCCTAACTATCAACTTACCAACGCACAGTGGAAGAAACTGGAAATCCTTACCAGCAACGCAGCTTGGATTGTCACTGGCCTCACCCAATACACACCGCTGGACAAGCTCAAGGCACACGCGAAGCTCAACACGGCTAGATAAATCGTAGAGGAGAGAGCAGGAGCTCATCTTGAGCGACTCCAACACTCAGCCTCCGGACGACAAATCCTCGAGATGATCGGCTCGGATATCAGAGCTTTTCCCTCTCTCCCTGAGGTTTACGCCCCATAGAGCGACGACATGTGCATCGTGAACGACCGACCGGTACCAAAGGAAGCCGGGCCCAGTCGCCCAATCATTGGTGTTCGTCAAGAGTGGACGGGCACAAATGAGAAGCTCGCAGTATTGACTCGAGCAGCTTTCGTCTCCTTCCTTAAACGGTTTGCTCCGCCGGGGTTGTGATTCCCCGCCTAGGAATCTCGATTGCCAAAACACTGCCCGACGGCACATCAGTCAAGGGAGGAGAACTTGGAGCCATCCAACTGGCACTTAGCACCATCATCCAGAAGGGGGTTTGACCGACACACCTCCAGATTTTCACTGACTCTGCGGCTGCATTAATAGAATGTCTCTCCCGCCACCCCCCCCCCCCACCCCCACCCCCCCCTGCTTCCCCCAGCAAGCGAGTTCAGGCAACCGGACGGATGGCCTCCGACCCACTTGCAGCCGGTACAACCATCAAAGTGTCCTGTATACCTGCCCACGCAGACATCCATGACAATGAACAAGCTCATGGCCCGCGCGCAGCTGGATTTCCCCTGCAAGCCCAGTAGTGTGCTAAGTCACCTACAAGAACACGCGTACTCGCACGCGCCAGACCTCAACGAAGATGACGAAGACCCCGACTACGACCCTGAGGAGGCAAAACAACTCGTCAAAGAAGCCTCAAGACAGACCCTGAGGGCAGCCCTGACCCCCTGCGTAAGTCCGCTTCCGAGCGGAATGGGCAGGAAATCAACGGTGCTGCTCAGGAGGATAGTCACAAACACCACATGCCCACCGGCGCGCACGGCGCATTGGACCACGCCACCCACATCACCCCACTGCCGTTTCTGTCAAGAGTCAAGACCTCACCCATTTTGCTGACCAAAGCCACCTACTTTGGGATTGCGCGGAACTGGAAGGGATTCGTCGAATACACCTACCACCAGACGTCTCCAGCATGGAGGAATGGACCCATCCTCAGGGCCCTCTCGAAAAACGTCGGGGGGTCATGACCACGCTTGTGGATTTCATCCACGATGCGGATAATAACAACAGGTAATAACATAAATGAAAAAATTCTAAAGAATACGAAATACTTATCTAGCGTGATATTGGCCAAAATATGTTCACAGTCCCATTTAACTAGTTTTCTGCTTTATGAATGGTCGGGAAGATCGTCCCAACTTAGAAAAATGACAGGCACTCCCCTTTGAACTATCGCCCTATCTCCCTAACAGGCATCTCATGCTAACTAATTCAGCATATCGTCTGTTATGAAGTGGGACTAAAAAGAACGACGACGACGACGTTCGCTCGGGTGCTCAGACAACGAGTGGCCAGCTTCGGTCAGCCATCATGGATTAAAGACGTCCTTATTCTTTCTTCATGATGAAAGCTCGTTAAATTACCACCCCGACGATTCAGTCATTACTTTGCTACATTGGCGACGAGACCACTGACAACCACGCAGGACACGGTTCCCTGAGCGGCCACCGCCGGTCAGCTGCCAATAGCCTAGAACATTCCACCTTTCGACGACACCGCTGAAAGATGGGACTCGTATCTGATTAAAGACGACGCCTACTTTAAGGACAATCAGATCACATCGGCAGCTCAGAAATAAGCCCTTCTGGTTTATTGGCTTAAAACAGCGCGACAAGACAAGGACAAACTAAAGACGAGACAGACGACAGCGCAGAGCTGTCGTCTGTCTTATCTCTAATTTGTTCTTGTCTTGTCGCGCTGGTTTAAACCAAGATGCTCGCCGACCAACTAGCCCAAACATACTTTTTAGCGAGGCCTTCTGGTATAAGCGTTAGGGACGTGTGCAAATTTGCCAAGACGTGTGTGGGAAATGGTATATATAAGATTGTTCCAATAAAGTTTCGTAGCTGCGCTTAAGACGTTTTGTGTTTGTCTCTTTTTCCGTCCGTCGTCTCCGGTTTTTCAAAATGTGTAACATAAACCTGCTCGCCTGTCTACTCATTCCATCTTCACGAAAGCAATCCGAGTGCCATCCGCAAGTTCCGCACCAGCAAAGGTATCGTACGACGAAACGGTGAAACATCTAGACAATTTCTCCACACCGAAGCCCTTCTTCAGCCGTTGACAAGGGGAAAACGAGACAATTAACGACTTCCTGGTGGACTTGCGTGGCATCGCGTACAATTGCAATTTTGGATCGTCCCCCTGTTACGCGACCGACTGGGATGTAGGCTGCGCAACGAGAAACTAAAACGAACGCTGTTGGCACACCGGGACCTGATGTTGGATTCGGGACTGGATAGGGCAGTGGCTGGTGAAGCAGCAACCAAAGATTCCACGCAGATGCTGACGCCGGAGGGAGGACTTCAGAAGATGACGGCAAAAGAGAGCCGAACTTTTCAGCTCCGAACTCCGATCAAGACCAAAACGTTGGTGAAGGCCACGAAGCCTTGTTATCGCCTTGGGACTACCTCACACCTACCCAGTGACTACGGGTTTAGAAAGAAGCCTTGCATTCGATGTGGACGGATTGAACATGTAGCTAAGAGCTGCACTTCCCGCAAGGGCATGGCGGTTGCAGAAGCCAACGACTTTTCTGGAGCTGAATCTGATTACGGTAATACTGACAGACTATTTCTGCGACTGCATCGATCTGTCACACTAAACTTGATTGCGCCAGTGCGGCGGATGTTCTCGTTGCGGGGGGGGGGGGGGGGGGGGGGGGGCTGCTCATAGAACTGGACGCTGGCTCCCCGGTCTGCGTGATTCTTAAAAGAGTATACGAAGACAAGGCAAATTGGCCCTAGCTGCAAAACACCGCACTCAATCTTTCATGCTACCTTGGCAGGTAGCCTATCGCTGGAAAGTTGAACTCGGAAGTTCGTTACGAAGGCCGTCAAGTAAAGGCGGAGTTGACAGTTTTGAGCTGCAATGGACCAAGCCTGGTTGGCCGTGGGGTTCTTCGTGAGTATGGCGATCCTGTTCACAGCATCTCACGTACTTTTGATAAAATAGGAACCCGTCCCGTGGCTATCGCGGCAGCTTCTGGAGACAGGATTTCGTAGTTGCGTTTTAGCAAGAAGACATCAGCGCGGTCTTGGCGCTTCAAACTTCTTAATCGTCAGTGGCAGGCGGATTAACTCATCAGCATGGCCAAAACTCTTTCCGGGACAGTAGACCAAAGTGTTGCTGTAGTTTGCTAGTTTCAATTCCCATCTTTGGATTCTGATCGAGCAATGTATTGGGATACCTTTGTCAGCACCTAAGAGGCTCGATAGTGGCTTGTGGTCTGTGACTGCCTTAAAGTGTCTATACCAAATGTACTGGTGAAACTTGGTTACTCCAAACAGCAGTGCAAGGGCCTTATTATTAAGGTGGCTATAGTTTTGCTCAGCGGCCATCAACCGACATGACGCGAATGCAACGGGTTTTCCTTCACCCACTGAATCCCTGTGAGCCAGAACAGCTCCAACTCAATAGGGTGATGCGTCGAAGCTCAACACGAGATGCTTCGTGGAGTTGTAGTGTACAAGGACATTAGCAGAAATCATCAATTTCTTGCTTCACTAAAAGGAATTCCAGCGCACTCCTTTCCGAAGCAAGCGATACAATGGCTCCAGGATGCTTAACATATTGAGTGGAAACCTTCTGTAAACATTTATAAGGATAGAGAAACTGTGTAGCTCTTTCGTGTTTTATGGGCTCAGTGCCTTTACGATTACTTCAATATTCCCCGGGGGAGGATGAACACCGTTGCAGTCAATCAAGTGTCCCGAGTGCTCCATCTTTAAAGCAAAAAACCTTGGACGAAAGCTCGAAACAAGGACGAGTTCCTTAATGTTTTGGCAAACAGATATCTAAGCACCGAGGGTAATTGATGTTGTAATTCAATTTAATGGCACTTTTTGGTCACATCCGACATTCTCGTGAAAACCGATAGTTTAATAAATGCTAGTTACTCCCCCCACAGTAAATGCAAGCATTCCTTTAAAAAAAAAAAAGAAAAATATCACCAGATTAAAACCAGCCTACCTTCTCGCAGAGCTATGTGTGCGTGGAGAAGCGACAGTTGGAAAAAGTTGAAATTTTGTGCTAGGGCTGGCGGCTCATCTAATATACTTTGTTTTCCCAGAGACTATCGTTCTGCATAAACATTTTGGAAGTATCTATAAGTTTTTAATTCTCATTGGTCAATTTAAGAAATTCTTGTAGTGATAGCGTCTGAATGTTTGAAGCTAATAAATTGGACATGAGTACGTATGAAAACCCTTGTATATTAAACATAACATCCTATGTACGCATCATCTTTGCTTTATTTAATTGTGTGTTAAATCGAAATCAACTAACGCTCACACAAAGTGCCAAGAAATATTTAACTGATAGGCATACAAATGGCGACAACTAAGATTCGCATATTAAAAGATAACCTCTAGACGGTGGTTTTAAAAAGCGCAAAGGAAGGAGGGGACAGGACAGAGCGCTTACTTACAACTGTCAAATTTAATAGAGCATCTAGAGAACGACAAGGTGGAAGTGAAAAAGGAGAAAAGAAAGATAAAATTAAAGTCACCGCTGCTGCAAAGAACATATTTAGTTTTAGAAATTGAAATAAAAATTATTTTAACTTCAGCTAAAGGCAAAGTACTTGTCAAGTAAAAAAAAAACTGGCTATAAAACAAAAAAAAATTAAATTAAAAAGAAAAATTTAAAGAAAAAGAAATAGAAGAAAAAGAAGAAAGAAGAAAAAAGTACGCGGAGCAAACGGCTAAAAAGTCTTTAGGTGAAACACCGCTAGAAATGAAGTTCTTTTTGTGTTTCAAGTTTTCAGGGGAAAGACCGAAGGAGTTGAAGTTCTTTTTGTGTTAGGGTCACTGACGGCGCGCTTATGCACTTGTCGCCACTGGTGAGGATGACTTGAGCCTCGTACAGTTCTCTTGTGTTTTTGTCACAGAACCGCTTCAGAACTTTGGTGTGGTTGAATGTTGGTGAGCATTTGCAGTCTCTGACATGCACCGCAAGATGTCCCGATGGTGCTGATTTTAAAGTTTGGGCATGTTCTCTTAATCTCGTATTAATACATCGCCCCGACTGACCTACATATACTTTGCCGCAAGTAAATGGTATTTGATATACCACTCCACTTTGACATTCTACATACTTGAGTCGATGTTTTACACTGCACTCTGCTGCCTGTTGATGCTGTTGGCAATTGATCTTAGGGCAGAGCCTTTTTAGTTTGTCCGGAGCTGAAAGCACAACTTGGACTTGGAACTTCGCGGCTGTTCTCTTCAAGTTGTGGGACAAGCGGTGTATATATGGCAGAACAGTCGGTCGGTGTTTCTTGTGTTTTTCAGTGTCACGTTTTGTATTTGAGGTCATCAAGCTTTCGGCGATGTCATATATTATCAAACTCGGATATCCTGACGCTTTCAGTCTTTGTACTTGAGCATCGAAGCTTTCCCCCGCTGAGTGTACGCAAGATTTTTTAAGAGCTGTATTAAGGCAATTTTTCGCAATTCCTCTTTTAATAATTTTGGAATGAGCCGAATCATACTGTAAAAGACCTTTCTTCGATCGAGGGGAATACATCCAGCAAGCGTGGTTGTCAGAGAACACCAGTCTTAGATCTAAAAATTGAAGCATGGAGTTCACTGGTGACTCTTGGGTGAACTTGAGACCCTGGCCATTTTCTAAAACGTTAGATCGGATGATGTTGAATATTTGCGTCTCATTCTCACCTGAGCGATGTTGAAGGAGAACGAGGTAATCGTCAACATATCGAAAAATATGAGATACAAGGCTGTTGGAAAGTGTACTGGCTATTGCCCGATCACATTGGGACAAGTAAATATCACACAATATATCTGCCACACAGGAACCTATACATATACCTTTCTTTTGTAGGTAAGAATTACCTTCAAAAGTGACGACTGTAGCAGAAAGGTAGAACTTTAAAAGTTCTAAGAAGGACTCTACAGAAATGCCGCACTTGTTTTGAAAGGAAATAGTTCCATTGGCTTCAATGCATTCACTTACTGCTGCAAATAATTTGATGTGTGGTACTGAGTAGAATAGATTCTCCACATCAAGGGAGAACCCAAAGCGCACTGTCATTGAATTTAGTTGGAGATACTTAATAAGTTCCTCTGAGTTTGCTATTAGGAATGGGTCATTCAGCTGGAGATTTGACAAATGGCTTAAGAGGAACCGTGACATTAAACCCTGCCAAGACCCTTTCTCGGTGACCACAACTCGAAAAGGAAATTCATCCTTGTGCGTTTTTGCCGTGAAAAACATATCCAAATGGTCCTTTTTTGTAGCAGTAATTGTCTTCATCAATTGCTCTAACTCAAGTCTGTGGCACAGTTGAAGCGCCTTTGCCTTCACACTCTTGGTTTTGAAATCATGCAACTGGTTAAAGTTTTTCTCTATGGCCCGCCCTGCTTTTTCAAGGTAGAGTGGCCTAGGAATGACAACGAAACCTCCTTCTTTATCAGAAACTAGAAGGGTTAGGTCATTCGTTTTGAAATAATTGACAATCGTACGAATTCTCATATTCTTGTCATTAACTTGACCAGTCTGTAGCAGCACGTCAACACAATCGTCCACATATCGAATTCTATCAGCTTCTTGGGCCTTAGCCGCTATGTCGTGTATCTTAGACACCAGCTGTACGCCCTCCATTTTTGGTGGTGTGCAAAATTTTGGACATTTTTCGAGTATCTTGCCTATATCTGCAGGTATTGTAGCATCCACCTTGTCGTTCTCTAGATGCTCTATTAAATTTGACAGTTGTAAGTAAGCTTCTTTTCTTAGTCCTTTGGCTTTTTAAAACCGCCGTCTAGATGTTCAACCAACTAGCCCCCCAATTAATTATGATTAAAAGATAACACACTAATGCATCGTCTATTCGAATGCACGGGTTTATATGTCCACAACATATATTGCATCCGACTTTAATGGATCTTTTAGACCACTTGAGGGGCTCTTCGTACTAAAACAATTCGAAAAATTAAAAATGGCCTTATAAGAAAATGTATATCGAAATTTGTACTTTTATAGAGTTTCCTCTCGTATTCAACATTATTCGATTACAACTATATTGTTTCTGTTGAACAGGTATTTGTTCAAGCTTTCATTTGACATATACTTTACGTCCTAAAGTTGAAAAACAGTTATCATCATCTAAAGAAGGTTAATTATCTTCAAAGAAGCCAGGTTCTGAAGTTTTTACAAACATAAAAAACACATCTTTATGAACATTTGACGCTTTTACTGAAGCTTAAAAAACTATACATAAAAAGATTCTTTTTTTTTTTTTTTTTTTTTTTGCGGTACGGAAAGTATTTGAGCCTGGCAAAGCTGCCAAATACGCGATCTGTCACAATCGCCCAAATCCGTAAATCCCCTTTGCGATTTGGAATTTTGGTGCCCTGAGGAGTTTTCTTTGATCGCCTAAATGTGGCGATAACTCACTATACTAACTCTAAGCATCCTAGGAATTCGTAAATCATGACAATGCGCGGTCGATTTCAATATTAAAAAAAAAAAAAGAATCAAAGATGTCAACACACCGAGGTCGTCTCCGGCGATGGGAGGAACATGTTCCGAAACCAGAACCTGTGTCAGCCAACAGGAAGCGAAGGATCCTTGCGTCTCCGGCCGTCGGAACCGCAGATTGATATCTCGCATGCGCGTGGTTCGTTGCCCATACAGCCCGGACTACGATTCAATCCAGCCAGCGCGCGCTCGAGAGCTAACCATCGAACACATCACTCCCGCAAAAGCGAAAAAAAAAATTAGTGCGCTGTTATGAGACGATTTTTGAAGTATTATGTTCCCTCTTCGAGAAAAATAATTTTTAGGGGCGAAGCTCCTTAGGGTCTAGCCTTGTCTATCCGTCCGGCGTCCGTGCTCACATCGATTGCCATCCCATCTGTCTTCTTAAAAAAAGAAAATATGTTTGCGCAGTCGACATGATTCGAACCTGTGCGGGGAGACCCCAATCGATTTCTAGTCCATCGCCTTAACCACTCGGCCACGACTGCGGGACGACTAGGGGGCTCTGAGATGTGGTAGTAACTCAAGAGCTGGGGATGTCATGGATGAAACGTTGCATGTAGCCGCTCAACGTCTATACAGGAGAGGGCGCTGAGGTCAAATGCTCAAATGCGTATATAACCACGTTCCATACCACACATTCTCTTTCCGACATGGACCGTTGACTTAAGCGGTGGAGATGCGTTCCCACGGCTTCTAGCGGATCCAAGCTGATCCGCTAGAAGAACCACTGGCTCTGCATTTCACCGACCATAAAGCAGTAATAATGAAGTCGAAACGCAACCGGGAACTCAGCACTACCTATGAGCAATAAAAAAACTCAGCACGATCAGCACTACCTATGAACAATAAAATCAGTATCATCAGCACCACCAGAGCTTCGCCCCAATCAACATCATTCACCACGTAGAGATGTTGTGATTTTTTTTTTAGTACTCTTACTTGCTTCTATGATCTACAAAAGCATACACATTTTGTGATAACAGCGTCTGCAATCTCAACGAAATATCGCGTTTTCACTGGTCACATGCAGCTCTGGCTGCCAGCACAAAGCTCCTCCCATCGCCGTAGATGACCTCGCTTGGTGTGTTCGATCTTTGGTTCCTCTTTTTAGTTGGGAAATCGGCCGCGCATTGTTTTGATTTAGGTATTTCTAGGATGCTTAGAGCCCACAGTGTGAGTTTTCGCCATATTTAAGCGATCTCAGAAACCTCCTCAAAGCGCCTTTAAGAATAAAAAATGCAAAAAAACAACAAAACAAACAAACCAAAGAACTCAAGATTTTAAATATGACACCAAGAATGCTTCTCAGTTTCTTACTTAATAAAGGACTTGCCCAGCATATATAAATTCATTTTTTTAACCTTTTGAGGCATATTTCTGTTTTCTTGCACGATTTGAAGTGAAATCGCCCCGATAAGAACGCCGAAGGCCGAACCACGAAGCAAGAAGCCAGAGACAATAAGCTACACCCTGGATTTCCTAAGCTCTCGAGTCCTATATAATAGTATGCGAAGTAACACCGCCTAACATAAGAACAAAATAACCAAAATCATCCGATCGAAGTTACACTCCTTCATCACGCGTTGCGACCACGAGACTTGAAACGTGTGCAGCGGATCGTAAAAGAGAGCGAGCCATCCCGGAGCTTTACGGTACTCGCTCTCGCGCTCGGAGAAGGCGAAAGCGCTGATGAGTCGACTCTCCATCTTCATCCGTTTCCCTCATTCCCCTTGGTGGCTTCACTTGCGATGGAGCGCGAGTCGGACTGGGCCCGGACGTCCCGGTACGCCCTGATTCGTCTCTGTCATCGCTGGGACCTCTAATTGCGTTTCGCCTTCCTCCTCCTCCGAGACGCTTCTCTGTTTTCCCTCGACCGGTGGAGGCCATCCAATACCTCCTAGAAGATAAGGCCCGCCCATGACGTCATCGTTGGTGGACTCCCCACGCACCACAGGCGGCAAAACGCGCTGAAGCTCGACCTGAGTACGCCGCAAGGTGGCCAGCGCGTATACGCATCTGCCGTTGCCGCGGGTGCCAGCGTCGAGCTCGTTGCGAGACGCTGACGACGCTGACGTAAGAAGTTAAGGCGCTGCATGGGTCCACCATAGTGACGACATTCGGGGTGGAAAGGCGCACGCCGGGCTTTTCTTGTAGGCGGTATTGGGACGCGGCTTCATCTGTGTATACCCTGCGCAACCCAGAAAGTTAGCCGTCGAATCCGTCCATGTGTGCCCTAAGTTGCAAGTTCCTCCCGCTTGTTTCTTTCTTTCTTTCTTATTCTGTTTTCCTTGTTTTCTTTTCTTTTTTTTTTTTTTTGTAAGTGTATGGGGAACCAGTTAGCCTCACTCTGGAACCTTTCGTGATCGGCTCTGCCTGCTCCGGGAATTGTCCGGAATTAATGGCACGGAAACTTTGTGCGGTTCCAAGCGCGCGCGCGCGGACATGCACGAAGAGGGGGGAATGAACAAGGAGCTGCTAGCATGCGCGCCCTCCTCTGCCGATGATTAATTGGTGCGTCGGGCAAATAGAAACAACTCGCTGGCGCTCTGCTTGAAGCCGCGGATGAGCGATGCATTTGGAATGGGTTGGACACGGGCTGGGGCCACGATGCCTGCCTTTGTGTAGGTTAACGCGTGCCCTCACATGTGTTGCGTTTTGTATATGTATGAGGTTGATCTTCGAACATGACAAGGGTATGGTTGCCGGTTGAAGGGTGCGATTGAAAAGGGTTCGTGAGCTCGATGAGTCAAAATGTGGCTGTCGCTGTTGTTTCTTTTTTTTTTTTTTCGTTCCTCACTTTATTTTTGAGGTTACTGTTTATTTTTTTTTTTTATTTGGTGAAAGGGAGAAGTTGAGTTTCGCAGGACAGGTCTGTGACTGTAAAAAAAAAAAAAAATTTTGAGTTTAAAACAAAATCAACAGGATGACAGTAAATGATGTGCTCTAAAAGTCTGCAGGGCGCACTGGTAAGGAAATGGGTAGCTAAATAAGAGAACTATGTTTGTCACCTGATGTGTGAAGTGGAACCACTATTCATATTTTCCGATGCTCTGGTAAGACACCCAGGTTTAGTAATTGCTCGTAAATTTTCGGGGATAAAATTGACACGCAATTTTTTGCGCACTTTATAAATTTGGAGGTCATCGCCACACGAAGCAGATATTTTCAAATTCATGCGGTGGTTACATCTCAGCCCGAAGTGCATCTTAGGCGCGCTCGATCGTCCGCCATAATAAAACTGAATAACTTAAGTCCGACAAATATTAGTTTTTTAAGCGTACTTAAAAATGTTGGGTTGCTTCATTATTTCCTACTTACGAGCATACAGCACGTAAAGCCATCTCTGCCATAAAGAGCGTTCAGAAATTTATATGAAAATTGCTTACATCGCTTCCCTATTCAACTGAAAGTTCCATCGAAGACGGTAGGCCTTTTTGATGATAAATAAATTTACAAATATACTGTTCAATAAATTAAAACAAAAAAGGTTTTTCGAACTCTACTCCTTCGGCGTCCCCGCACGAAGCCCACCATCCTGGCTGGCAGCGGCACTACTGAGAAGTAGCACCTGGCGGTTACTGCCTTGTCCTCGGGCGCCATCGATAGCATAGGTGCCATTCACAATGCAGCTATGATGTCTATATGTATATGGATCTTAAACATGTGGCACGCGGGACGCGTCCCAGAGAGTCGCTGGCCGCATGCGGCCCGCGTGCCACGTGTTTGAGTCGCGGGCCGCATGCGGCCCGCGACTCTCTGGAACGCGGCCCGCAAATGTCCCGCGGCTTCGAGGTCCCGTTCCTGTGCCTCGAGCTCTGTATGAGCCATAAAGAATGACCTCACGTCGTCCATTCATTTTCACTGGAAACGTAGCTTTGCGCTTACGACTTTTCAGTCTATGTGGCACTAATCTGTTTTCTTTTAGATTGATGATTACGTCGTCTTGCATATCGTTGAGACGCAAGTATTTTCCTATAATTCTGCTATACAAATCGTCAAGGAAGCAAATGCTACCATATGAAAAGATTTTCTTTCGAGACATATTGAACTCGAATAATTCCCGAGTTAGGTGACCGACGGAGTAACGAGTGTGTGCTTGGTTTCTAGTTCTATTGAAAACTTTTAGCGTCTTTTAATCACTCTTGGTACAAACCCAAAGTTGTTTGGGGGCTCGGTGCCGACATGAAGTGCTTCGATCGCTTACGCTTCCTCGTACTTCAGGTTTTCTTGGCCACCTGGAACATACAAGACGGCACAGCAATCTTTCGGACCACAACAGACCTGAACGGCATCGGCATTATCGGCAACCTGGATGACACCGGCATTCCTCCACCTGCCACACCTAGACTTTCTGCCACTGCCTACATCTGATGCCTATCAGATGCCACTGATTGGCATGAACTTCGACACCAGGGGATCAAAAGCGGGCACGGCCTTTGACTACAACCTACAAAAGGAGCCACCGGTCACTGTCTGGACGGGGCACGGTGCCGACATCAAGTGCTTGGATCGCTTAAGCTTCCTTGCACTTCAGGTTGGTCTCTCTTATTATGACGTTAACTGCTGTTCAAAGCAAAGTTACTTGTCGGTGCCGTGCCGCAGTACCATCGTGTTTGTGTGCATTCATGCTATCTGTGAAACCTTGCTACTTCAATGTGCTGTTGAAGCGTATCTAGTTAGGCTGTTACTAATGATATCCGGAGATGTCGAGTCCAACCCTGGGCCATCAAGCAGAGCGACAAGCGGAACAGCTGCTCAAGGCTATTGCCATCCTGCCAAAACTAGAAAAGGGCAAGATTCTCTTTTAAGCGAGTTAACAGTTATAAAACAAAGCCAGCTTACTGTTAACACAAAACTGGATACCCTGTCGGGCAAAATGACTGTACTAGAAAGAGAAATGGCGTCGTTAAGTACTGTGAAAGTAGAAATGCAAGGAATAAAGGATATCGCCTCAGAGCTTGCTAAACAAGTCGATCCTCTGTCAGCACTACAGAATGACTGGGAAAATAGATCGTGGCATTGCTACCTTATCTTTTACAGAATTGAGGACGACCAAAACGAAACGTGGTCCCAAGCACAAACCAAAGTTATGGAATATGTGAAACTAAACTCGGAACAAAACTTTCCGAATCAGACATAGCAGCGCTCCCGTAGGCTGGGACACTTTAGATCTGACAAGTCAAGGCCCACGATTGTAAATCTTTTGTCTTTTAAAACAAAACAACACCTTCTATCTTTGAGATTTAAGCTGAAAGATTCTGGAATTGCAATTAGCGAGGGTTCCTCCGAAATGGTGCGTTACGAACGAAGACAGCTTTTGCAATTTGGGAAATCACAAGGAGATAGGTTCAAACTACGTTTTAACAAGCTCACTATCGGTGACTCTACCTTTTTCTATGACCACAATAAACAGTCTGCAAGAGCTCAATCATAACAATCCCGTAATCTGCATCGTCAACCCATATCTCCAGTGCGTGATCTTGTTCTGCTTTTAACTGTCGCAGCATAAAAAAAAATAAGGTCAATGACTTCTCTTCTCTTCTTGCATCAATAAAACCTAGCCTAGTCATTGGCACTGAATCCTGGTTGGATGCTTCTATTACTAACGCCGAGGTTTTCCCATCTGATTTTTATGTCTGTCACAAAGACAAAAACACGCATGGCGGTGGGGTCTTTATCTTGGTTCATCACAGCTTGCAGAGCACTGGAATCAATACTAATAATATTAATATTGCTGAACCAGTATGGTGTAGGGTAGAACTTCAAAACGGTGCATTTCTGACGGTTGGTTCTTTTTACAGACCTCCGGGTTCTAGTAGTCAGTCGCTGCAAGACATATCAGACACGCTGCTATCTGTTTGACCTGAATATTTGATACTGGGAGGTGATTTCAACTTTCCCGATGTGAAACGGGAATCTGGTCTTCCTCGAACGCCTAACACGTCTTCCCTTTATTCTTCATTCATCAATTTTATTTCAAGTTGCAATCTCTATCAAAACGTATTATCGCCAACAAGAACTGGTGTTCAACGGGCCAGTAGGCTAGATCTCCTTTTTACGAATCAAAAAGCTCTTATGTCTTTTGTATCGGTTCTGCCAGGAATCAGCGACTACGACCTCGTTATTGGTAATTTGAAATGCCCTCAAGCCAAAACTTCTACATGTGTTCCCAGAAGGGTTCGCTTCTATGACCAGGGTGCTTACTCTAGCCTCACGGAAGAGCTATTTTCCTTTCTCTTGGAATTTGAGGAATTCAGTTTATCTTTAAATATGGACGATCTTTGGAATACGTTCTCATGTAAATTAAACAATTTAATTGATATTTACGTACCATCAAAAATACTACAGTCAAGGCCGCGCAAAGATGGGCCCTGGATAAACGCAGAGCTGAGGTTCATCATAAACGAAAAAAGGCGTGCTTATTTACGCTACCGTAAAAACCAAACTGCTCAAAGTCTTAGGCAATCAGAACAATTCAATAGTATCTACAAACAGCTAAAACGGCCAAACAAAGTTTCCATACTTCTTTGGAACAAGGTTTAAAAACAAATCCCAAAGCTGTATGGAAATATATTGGGAGGAACAGAAAAGAGGATGCTGGTATCCCGCCAATTGACAGTAATGGTACAATGGTATCTGATGATTGTGAGAAAGCATTATGCTTCTATAATTACTTCCAATCAATTTTTTCCCAACCAGTGACTTACGTGCCCCATCATTTTCAGGCTGAGTCACACTCTCCAATGTCGAGAGAGAGAGAGAGAGAGATAATAAACTTTCATTTATCAAGAGTAGACGCTGTCATCGTCTCGTGGTGGGTGATCTTCTTAGTCCAGGAGACCATGGCCCTTGGCTGCCCGCCGGGCCCTTTCGATCAACTCGATCAGGGTCCACGCTAGTTAGCCGGCTCTCCCACTACTCTCTCATGGGTCTCAGTATGTGTTGTATCGCCGTGCTGCCCTGGCATCCCCACACCATATGGTAGAGGTTGTTGGGCACCTTGCAGGCCTTGCAGTTATATTCGTAGCATGCTGGGTATCTCAGGTGGTAGAGTGTGCCATGTGGATAGGTGTTGGTTTGTAGTTGCCTCCAAGAGACTGTCTCTTCCCTGGATAGCTTCGGGTGTGGTGGTGGATAGACCCTTCTTCCAAGTGGATAATGTTCTAATATATCTGCACTTCTTTTGGGGACGCCTTCATCCAGGCTCAACAGGGCTCGATCGATCGGCAGGATGGCCCGGAAGGTATAATCTCGAGCCACGGCGTGGGCCGCCAGGTCCCCCCGCCAGGTCCTCGTGCCCCGGCGTCCAGGCTATCTGGATTTCTGGAAACTCTGTTTCTTGTCATGATCTGGAGAGCCGCTGCAGCCCCTCTCTTCCTCGGGAAATTTCTGCATGCAGCCTGTGAGTCCGTGATTATTGCGAGGCATTCCCTGCTCGTCGTAACCGCCAAAGCGATGGCAGTCTCTTCCGCTGCATCTATCTCTTGGGTCCTGACTGTCGCTGCTGCCACCTCCTTTACACTGCCACCGCGCAGACCAATGTCGAACTTAGAAATAAATGCTGACGGAATTCGGAGCATCCTTCTAAACTTGAACGTAAATAAGGCCACTGGCCCTGACAAAATTTCAAATCGCGTTTGGAAGGGATGTGCTGACGTGGTTTCCTCTTATCTCTTTATTCTGTTCACATAATCTTTGTCATCCTCATAGCTGCCAGCAAAGTGGAATGTAACCAGCGTTGTGCCTGTGCATAAAGGTGGCTCTATGAGTAAAGTAGATAACTACCGGCCTATATCCCTTCTACCCTCATGCTCGAAACAGCTTGAGTACATAACATTTAGCACTTTAGTCAATCATCTAAACACGAACAACTATTTTTCTCTCTTCCAGCATGGGTTTAGAAGCGGCTTCTCGTGCGAAACGCAGTTACTAGAATTTTTTCATGATGTGGCGTCCTCGTATGATAGAGGTTCTCATGTGGATTGTGTTTTACTTGATTAAAAAAAGCGTTCGACTCTGTTTCACACTAATTAATCTTACTTAAATTATCCTCAATAAACATTCGACTTAATGTGTTATTATGGCGAAAGGATTACTTTACCGAGCAAAAACAGTGCCTTGTAGTAAACGGTAAAAATTCTCCATACCTGGACGTCACTTCGGGGGTACCGCAGGGATCCGTTCTAGGTACCCTTTTATTTCTTATTTTTATTAATGACATTACCATGGGCATAGAGTCAAGTATTCTTCTTTATGCCTACGACTGCGAGGTATATCGATCTGTTTAGAATTCTGGTGATAGCACTGCTTTGCAACAGGATATAGACTGCATTTCAGGCTGGTGTGAAAGTTGGCATATGAATCTAAACATTGATAAACGTCATCATGTGCGCTTCACAAAAAAAAACATTAAATTGTTGCTTTTTTCATACAGCCTAAATGGCACTACACTGACCGTAACTCCAGAAGTAAAATATCTAGGGATAACCTTTACTGAACGGTTATCTTAGCAGTCCCATATTAACAAAATAACCACTAAAGCGACTGGCATGTTGTATTTTTCGGACGCAACTTTAGAAACTGCCCTCTCAAAGTGAAGGATCGAGACATTTTATTTGACAAATATAATTCCCATTCTAGAAGATGCTTGTGTACTCTGGGACCCGATAGAGTATCTTTGTGATGACCTTGAAAGAGTTCAAAACAGAGCAGCGAGATTCGTGACCGGAAATTATGAATATACTGTTAGGTCGAGTCTTTTAAAAGACTGTATCGGGTGGCAGCCACTAAACTGCCGAAGATTCGCTTTACGTATAAAACTCTTTCATACCATTTGTAATAACAAAACGGGCATAAACAGGTGATCGTTTCTTCAGCTAACTCACTTCATATCACGCAGGGTAGATAATCAAAATAAGGTTAGCGAATATTCGCGCCGCACTAACATCTTTAAACACTCTTTTTTTCCTCTTACCACTCATCAATAGAACTGTCTACCCGAGTCGCTTGTCATGATATCATCCAACAATGTGTTTTTTCCAGACTTAATGAAGAGTGCTTGTACCTTGTCTCCTGATTGTGTCAAATGTGTTAATAATTGTATAAACCTTACTACTATTATTGTTCCTGCCACTAGCAAACCTTACGTCACAAAGCTAGAGTTCGTTTGTTGCTTTTTTACTCGCTGTATGCACCCCCCCCCCCCCTACCTTCTGTAATGCCTTTGGGCGCTGAAGGGTATATTGAATAAATAAATAAATAAACGAAAGCCAAAGACGGCATTGGCAAAATGGGTATTTTACAAAAAGCAAATAGAACAAAAACCCTTCTTTGGGGAATCCCTGGGTGTAGCTGAAAGATTTGGCTGATTTGCAACGTAATTTACCATCGCTGTTCTTTTGTGTTTTTTTTGTTTTTTTTGTCCTAAAATATATTAATCACTCCCCCCCCCCCCCCCCTCCCCCCTCGACATTTCGAGGGTGGGCTTTCTGGCCACCAAACTCAATTTAGTTTGAGACCACGGATATACAGTACAGACCTCTCCAGTTGAGTAGTTACCTGGCCGCGCGTAGAGAGCGCTGGCGCACTCGCAACCTTTAGGTTGCTTGAATTTGTTTGGTTTTGGTTTCAGCGTGCAAGCGCGATTGTGTTGCGGTTTCATGCTGTGTTTGCCAAAATTTGTGGTACAAATGTCTTTCTTGTAGCACATAACGAATGAAACAACGATAGTGAGTGTCATGGGCATTCCGGAAATAAAGAAAGAGAAGCAAAAAGACAATACAGGAAAGGAAGAGCGCGTGAGACGAGGAGGTGCGAGAAAGGGCGCGGTTTCTCGAGAGGGCTCAAGAAGGGCGCGACCAGGATATGGACACTAAGGCCAGGCTGCGAATAGCTGGGAGGACCTCCGTCGACGTGACCAGGCGTCAGAGGCCCAACTCTGTCCCCGCTACCACTCGTGGGCAAGGCCTGGCTGAGGCAGACTGGACTACATGAGGCGCGGAGGACGACTCCAGCGACCGGGCACGTCAACATCCCCGGGAACCAGACTCTCCAGGCTCCCAACGACTATCTCCAAGCCCATCAACGAGGAGCTGTCCACCATTCTCCTTCGGTGGTCTAGTCAACTTCCTACAAAATTGATGACGCCACCCCTCGATATGACCAGGACCTAGCTGTGAGAAAGATTACTCTCAAAATGACATTCCTTGAAATTGCCCCGGTGTAAATATCTAGTTATTTTCTGATTTATATTGCAATAGTAAAATATTCCCTGACGCATCCTGTGTCTTCCGTACTTTTATTAGCACTATAAACACACGAACCGTACCTCACCATCACACTGAGCCACTTCCAGAGCCACAAGGTAGTTTCGAGACTAAATTGCGAGCTTTTTTTACGAAACACAATATCCGTCTGATTACATCCACCCGGCGACGTTCGGTGGTGAAGCAACTGAGGTGATGCACAGGGAGTATAACTATCACCCACGGCCGTACCCGGGGATAGTAGTTTGTAGAAAAATGAACAACAAAGAGTATTTTGCCACTTTAGATTAGCAGGACAAGCTCCGCTTCCAGCACACGCCCGTTGCCTTCCGTCATGCTTTGACCGCGCGTGCACTGAGTGGTACGAAAGGTGGATCACGCTCAAGTCAGAGATTCCACTGCTCATCTCGTATCGCAATGGGTGAACAGCGAAGAAATAAGTGGAAACGTTATCAATAATGTGGTGAATCACGAAGAACATATGAACTGTCAAGTTTACTGCTTGGTCTTTGGTTTTTGAACATCAACACTTCTTGTGAACTTCGCAGACTGGAAAGGTCTCGTTTGATGACTCAAGAAATCTAAAGAAGAAGTGATGTTGTCTCGGTCTGTTATTTTTTAATACAATTTGTGGGGTTCTTTATGGGGGGGTCGCTCTACTACTAATCGCCGCCCGATCGGTATTCGCTTCGCTCGTCACCCAGGGAGTGACGTACAGCAACGAGAAGACAGCGAATGGGTTTACTGTACCTCCCGGTTGCCCGTCGTTCAGAGCCGGCGGTCCAGGCACGCCGACCCTTGTTGTCTCCCGTCGTTCAGAGCTCGCAGTCGGTGTCCGTGTCCAGGCCTGCGGATCGCCCTTCCCACGCCAGCGCTCGTAGGCTGGCTGTCCCGGGCTATCACTGCCCGAGTCTCGCTGCGGAACCACCCCGGGATCGTCGTGGCCTAAGCCAGATGGCCAGGGCTCGCCGTTTCCACACGTCCGGACTTCGAACCTCGCTGGTGGACCGCTCCGGGGTTCGCCATGGGCCAGGCTAGGTAGCCCGGTCACGTCGTTCTTGCCCAGCTCCAGCCTCGCTGAGCACGCACTGTCCCGCGCCAGCTCGTGACTTCTTCGCCGACCGCCTGTCACGTGCCCTCTCTCTGCCTCGTCTTTCACCCTCGGCTCCCGCACTCTCCCCCCTTCCTCCCCCCCTCAAGGCCCGGACTTCGGGGGACTTCATGGGCCTCAGTGAGCCGCTGGGCTTCATGGGCGGCCGCTGTTGCTGTTGCCGGAGTGGCCACGTTGCAGCGTCCGAAAGCGGCGTAGGGGGTGGTGGCTAGCGAAGCCGGCAGACAATGCCGACCTGTCCGTCGCTCGCTGTCCCACCCACCGCGATGCATCAGGGGGCTTGCTCTAAGCTGGTTCGCCCGACGCGGACGGACCTGCCCCGTTCCTCTTAGAGTTCGCAGTGGGCTTAGAACTCCCCTCCTGAACCGCTCGTCAGGCCGAACAACTGTCAGCGACCCTTGAGCACTTGGGAAAACAAATGGGCACTTGGGAAAACGAATGGGCCCGTGCTTCCTCCCGGTGGGCTTCCTGGGTTACGCCGTCTACGGCTGTCTTTCGGAGAAGCTATTCTGCGCAGGACAAAGTGTTAAAACAACACACAACGAAAAAATACTGTGCCGCAGATTGTGGCAGTGGCCGTAGCCTCCACCGCCGAAAATCTTGCCGACTTGTTCGTGTACCATGCGGCTAACTCGGCGAGTCCGCATTCCAGAGCTCGCTCCTGGGTCGCCAGGAACAGGGGATTTCTTGTGTCCTACCGCAACCTCCGTTAAACGTCTTCCCCATCGCGACCATGGTAGTATCCTTTCAAGTCAGCGATGTGAACCGGGCAAGCCTCCTCGTTTGTATCTCGCCGAGTAAGCCTAGAAGTAAGACACGACGCTCGCGTCTTTATACCTCGGGTGCCCTTCTCGCCTCGGAGCAAGCGATACGGCAAAACCACTAGCTGCGTTGCTCAGCGCGTGAGTTTCCTTCAGAACAGGTAACGATGGTGTAAACCTAGTCCATCTTTTGCGCAAGCGAAGGGATCCAAAGCCTGTGGCGGGACGGCCATATACCATACCCGCGTTCCGCAACGGCTACATATACCATGTGCTACTCGATGTAAGCGTCAGCTTCCCTTCCGTTCACGTGTATACGAGCTCTAGAGACTGATCGGTCCTCGGAGGGGGCGGCAGCTCAGCGAGCAAGCCCGCTTAAACCGTTCACGCCTCAAGGCAAGCTGAACAGCTACAAGCCACCTAAATGTCTACCGCCTCATCCCTGGCCAGGTCGTGACGCGACATAACTTATTAAAAGACTTGCCAGAGTGAAGCCGAGAAAGAATCATATAAATCATTTCGTAGCTTCCTTGGAAGGACCCCCTCTAGGGAGAGTTGTCCCTCTGCCCTTCGTCGATTGTTGGAGTGACGCGAAGCAACTAGCCGTCTTGGCCCAGCAATTACAAATAATAGTGCTCATTAACTCGCCTGCCAGCGTTCCCGGTGTCAACCGCGATTTCCGCCAGTTTACCCGACACCCGCTGACAATCTCGTCCGCCAGTGTTCCCGGTGCCGACTGCCATTCCCGCAATCTTTCCGACACCCACTGACAAAACCCATCTGCACCCCGGGCCTCGACAAGCGCTTACCTGCTTACCACATCACCCCAAGCCTAAATCCTAATCTGCAATGAGTCCTGGCTGTTTTCCCTCCTGCCAGTCGTTATCCTGCCTTCCAGCAAACATGTCGTGCCTCTCCTCTGCCTCCGAAGACGACTTTCTTACACCTTAACCGCGCTCCTCGTTACACTCTGGTTGCGTCACCTCCTCCCAACCACCATCCTGGGGCGACTGAGAGAGCGCGTCCGCGACCCTGTTGGTCGATCCCTTTCGGTACTCAACCGTGTACGAGTAGCGCTGCAAGGTTAGTACCCAGCGAGCCAGCCTTCCCGCGGGCTCTTTTAGCCGCTGAATCCAGGTAAGTGCTGCGTGATCAGTCTGAATAACGAAAGTCATACCGTCTAAATAGAGGTCGAACTTCTTCAGAGCATACATGACGGCCAACCCCTCCTTTTCCGTCACGCTGTAGTTGCGTTCCGACGGTGTGAGCGTTCGACTAGTGAATGCCACAGGGCGTAACTGTCCATCATGCTCCTGTAGCAATACTGCTCCGACACCGTAGTCGCTCGCATCTGTCTGCACAACGAAATGCCGATTAGCATCTGGTAAGCGAAGGCTAGCGGTATTTGCTATTGCCCTCGCGAGAAAGAGAAGGCAGCCCCCTGCTCTGGACCCCAGACCCAACTCGAGCCTTTCCGAAGCGGTAGATTCAATGGCCGCGCCAGCTCTGCGCACATCGGGATGAACTGCCGGTAAAAGTCAACCATTCCCAGAAACCTTTGAAGGCTCTTTACATCGTGCGGTGGTGGATAATCGAGAATGGCTCTCAACTTATCATCGTTCGGCTTCAAGGTACCGTTTTCTACAACAAAGCCTAAACGATTTACCTTTGAGGCGGCCAGCTGCACCTTTTTTGGATTAATTGTTAGACCAGCCTCACTCATTCGACTTAAGACGATCTCGAGATGAGTTAGGTGCTCTTTGAACGACTTGGAGAATACCACAACGTCGGCCTTGAAGGCCATACCAAAATTGAATTTCGCATCACCCAGCACGATGTCCATGAGCCGTTGAAACTCGACGGCGAGTTCAACAACCCAAACGGAAGACGCGTAAACTCAAATAACCCCCTGTAACAGGTGAACGCCGTCTTTCGGAGATCGTCTGGCTACACCTGGATCTGGAGAAAACCCCTGCTACAGTTCAGCATGGTGAAAACCCTCGCGCCCCCAAACGAATACATTATAGACTCAATAGAGGGAAAAGGATACGCATCCCTTCTAGCGACCTCATTAAGTCTTCGGTAATCAACGCAAAGGCGCGCGGTGCCGTCTTTCTTTGGCGCCAAAACCACTAAAAACGGCCAGGGACTCTGCGATGCCCGCGCCGCCCCCGTGTCCAGCATCTCCTCGAGAGCCGTGTCTAGGGGAGCCCATTTATGCACGCTTAGTGGTCTAGGATTACACCCCCACAGCCTAGCCTCTCCTGTATCTATCCTATGTTGTAAAACAGTCGCAATCCCCGGTGTCTCGGTAAACATAGCTGCGTGTCGGGACAAGGCGTTCGCTAGTATCCGCCGTTGGTCGGAGGGCCCATCGAAAGACGCAATTATCATTTCGACGTTCCCAGACACTACTCGCGCAGCTAATACCTGCTCCTAGTGTGACGCAGCGAGCGAACGTTCCATTTCCTGCGCCAGAGATGATGGGGCAACAAAGGGAATAAGAGGGGAAAACGCACTATAGCGATACCCGTTGTTCCTCAAGTCCAGGATTATACCGTCACGGCAGATGAAGTCCTGCCCCAAAATAACAGGAATTGATATACCGGGCAAGTAAACGAAACGTTGCCTCCTTCGTCTGCCGTCTGGGCCAAGGTGAAGGCGCATTGCCCCTTGCGCTTCGGCCAATCCTGTCGCTAAACACAGCGGAGTTACAAAGTTACAAGTTCCCGCGCGCAAAGGTTTCTGTTACGGCAGTCCTAGTACACAATATCGCCGATTAGAGAAAGAGTGGAGCCGGTATCAATTAGTGCCGAATATTCTTTACCACCGATCTCTACCCGCACGTACGGGCCCTTCTCAGGTGTCGTGCTCTGAGCCCGACAAGCCGACGGGGCCATCGCCACGCGGCCGCCGGCCACAATTTCCGTTCTGTCGGCACACTGATGATGGGCCTCGGCAGCGGCCGGCAACCTCGACTCAGAGGACCTGATTAGTGGCTCCGGCCTCTCGCGTTTCCCGGGAAACCCTGAGAACCAGACGCTACCCACGTGCAATGCCGCCTGATGTGCCCAAGACGGTGACAGTTGTAACACTTGACTTGTGGCCGGTCGTTACGCGCAACCTGTCTATCATTACCCTCACGCGACACTTCATTTGTGGCAAACCGTGGTGAGTCATGATTCCCGCGACTGTCGTAACCAGTCGCGCCTCCGCGGTGGTTATCCGCCGCGCCACCCCTACGGGTCTGCACTCGGGCCGAGTTTGCGTTGGCTGCCCTGCGCCTTTGCTCGTAAGCGAAGGGGTCCAAAGCCCGGGGCGTTATGGCTACCCCTTGACCGCGCTCCGCAACGGCCGTATATGCCGTTTGCGACTCGATGTGAGTGTCTGCGGCGCGTCCTGCCCACGCGCATCTTGGCTCTAGGGACTCCTCGGCCCACGGAGGGGGGTGGTACTGCAGCACAGCGAGCAAGCCCGCTTGGACCGTTCGCGCCTCTCTGGCAAGTGCCTCCAGATCCGCGAAATCCCGTCTGCGCAAGTAGGCTTTAAATCTAGGCTGACACTGCCGTATCGCTCTAGCTACCTTCTCTGCGTCAGACGCGGATGGTGCGGCCCTCGAGTAGAGCTTCTGGAGCGCGCGAACGTACTCCACGAGGCTCTCGTCGGGGTGCCTTGCGCACGAGTCGACGAAGCTTCAAATGAAGGGGTTCAGAGAAGGCACCACGGTCGACGAGGAAGTCCACGCAATGAAAGGTGGCAGAAATCGCCGCCGACTACCACGTGCCGACCGAGAGAAAGACAGAACACGTTCAAGCAACCAGAACAGAGCTGTAGATACTGCGGCAGGACTCACGAGCGCACAAGACAAGCATGTCCAGCATGGAACCAAACCTGCAACAAGTGCAAGAAGCAGAACCATTTTGCAACGGTGTGCAAAAGCACCAAGACCGTCGCCAGTGTGGAGGAGCACGACGAAGACGACTCAACAGAAGAGATACTCACGGTGCAGGACGGCACAGCAAGCTCGTTATTTGCAACCTTGACCGTCAATGAAAGAAAAGTCAAGTTCCAAGTGGACACTGGAGCTGCAGTGAATGTTATCGACCACAAGAGTGTGACACCCAGACAGATCGAGCCAACCTCGACAACCCTGCGCATGTGGAATGGCATGAAAGTCATCCCATCTGACAAAGCAAGGCTAAAGGTGACTACAGCCAACGGGCAAAAACACGTCGTTGACTTCATTGTGGTCCGTAACGACTTCACACTCCTCGTAGGACGGAAGACAGCTGAACTGATTGGGCTAATCACGGCTGACTACTACCTGGTTGCCAGCGTTGGTGAAATGAACTCAAGAGACCACATCACGAAGGCGTACCCCGATGTTTTTGGAACCTCTGTAGGCTCTCTGCCCGGACCCGTACACCTTGTGACCAAGCCACCGGCATGTCCCAAAGCAGTAACAAGTTGCCGAGTCCCAGTGAGCATCGAGCCTCAGCTCGAGACAACTATAAGACGCTTGGACCAAACAGGGATCATCAAGAGTGTCACCGAACCAGCACCTTGGGTCAGCCGCATGGTCATCGCTACAAAGAAAAATGGTGAAATGAGAATCTGCATTGATCCTCAGGCTCTCAACGAAGCTTTAGAGCGAGAGAGGCACCCCTTACCGATCGTTGATGACATTTTGCCTGAAGTCACAAAGGCAAAGATATTCTCGAAGTTGGACGGTGGACCTACGAGACGGCTACTGGCAATGTATCCTGGACGAAGAATCTAGCCTCCTCACCACCTTCCAGACACCAACTGGGACGCTACCGATGGCTACGCCTCCCCTTTGGACTCGCTGTCAGCAGCGAAATCTTTCAGAAGAGACTGCAATCGGCTGTCGATGGACTGAGTGGTGTGCTGTGTGTGGCAGATGACATTCTAGTATATCATATGGTATCGGTGAAACAGATGCAGAAGCTCGCAGTGATCATGACAAGAAGCTTGAAAACCTGCTGCAGAGATGTCAGAAGATTGGTGTGCGACTCAACCGAGACAAGACGGAGCTGCATTGCTCAAGTACAACATTTCTGGGGCACCTACCGACAAAGAACGGACTACGTGTTGACCCTGAAAAGGTCAGAGCCATTCAAGAAATGCCCCCACCAACCGACGTCCAAGGAGTGCAACGCTTTTATGGAATGGTCAACTACCTTGCGCGTTTTCTGCCTAAGCTCTCCCAGGTCACAGAACAGCTCATAAAGCTGGTCATCAACAGGGAACCATAGGCATGGGGCGATGAACAAGACAACGCGTTTCAAGAGACAAAGAAATTGGTTGCAAGAGCCCAGTGTTGGCATATTACAACCTACAGAAACCTCTGGTGGTACAATGCGATGCCAGCAAACGTGGCTTAGGAGCAGCACTCCTTCAAGATGGACAGCCATTGTCCTTTGCAAGCAGAGCTCTTATGCCTACTGAAGTGCGGTATGCGCAGATAGAGAAGGAGATGCTTGCCATAGTCTTCTCGTTGAACAAGTTTCACCAGTGCACTTTTGAAAGATTGACGACTGTAATCACAGACCATAAACCACTACAAGCCATCATGAAGAAGCAGCTGAACCAAGTTCCAAGAAGACGGCAAGGGATGATCCTACAGACTCAACGCTACATCATCGACCTACAGTACCGACCAGAAAAGGAACTTCTACTGGCCGATACTATGTCACGAGCATTCTTGCCAGATGACCAATGCGAGCAGCAGCTCGAGGACATCAGCGTGGTAAACCACCTACCTGTGCGAAAGAATACTGCAGAAAAATCCGCAACGCAACCCTGAAGGATGACACCTTGCAAAAGCTGACAACTGTGATCCTAACTGGATGGCCACAGGAAAGGCACAATGTTGCACCAGAAATTAGGATGTACTTCCCTTTCCGAGACGAGCTTGTCGTGGAAGATGAAGAGGTGATCCCAAAGGCACTCCGTGGAGAGATGAAAGAAAAGCTACATTCGTCACACATGGGTATCGAAAGCACTCTACGACGTGCACGTGACAGTATTTTCTGGCCGAGCATGAATGCTTAAATCAAGGACCACATATCAGCCTGTAATGTGTGTCAGAAATATGCACCAGCGCAACAACGAGAGACGCTGAAACCACACCCAAGACCAGACTTTCCGTGGGAACGTGTCGGAAGCGACATACTGGAACACAAGAGCAAGCACTTCCTAGTCACAGTGGACTATTACAGCAACTTCTGGGAGATCGACCAACTCAACTCGTTAACATCTGCCCGTGTAATACGCAGACTGAAAGCACACTCCGCAAGACACGGCATCCCAAGTGTTCTGATCACGGACAACGGCTCACAGTTTGCTTGTGAAGCGTTCAACAAATTCTCGATCGATTGGAACTTCGAACATGTCACGTCCAGCCCACGATACCCAAGATCGAACGGTATGGCTGAGTCTGCAGTGAAGAGTGTCAAAATGCTCTTAAAGAAAACAGACAAAAGCAATGGCGATCCTCAGATGGCATTCCTTGACCATCGTAACACGCCGTTGCAACACATGCACGCAAGCCCTGCACAGCTCCTCATGGGTCGACGCACACGCACACGTGTGCCAACGACAACCAAGCAGCTGCTGCCAGAAACTGTCTGCCAGAAACCAGTTGGAGCAGAAGAAACGAAGGATGGTTTTCTACCACGACAAACGGGCCAAAGACCTTCATCCTCTGGCTATGGGACAAGATGTGATGGTTCTCCCAACCAAAGAACCGTTATGGACAAAGGGAACCATCAAGGAACAATGTGGTGACAGGTCATACAAAGTACAGGTCAGTGACGGCGTGCTACGCCTGCAACAGAGTGCACATACGAGATGCGCCCAGTTGCCAACAAGCTGAAGCAGATGTCTCAACTTCTCAGGACGATCGTGAGCACCACAGAACACCCCAGGTCAAAAGTTCCCCTCAGTGCGAACCACACACGACAAAAGTACCTGAAACTCACGAGGCTGACCACCAACTCTCCCCAATCCGTACCCCTACGCGCTCAAAAAAAAACAGCAGCTCTACCAAAGAAGTTTCAAGACTTTATTGTGGGGTAGTCTCTACTTAAACAAAGGAGGATGTTACAAGATGAGGCGACAGATGGCGCCACCACCCAAGCAATACGGTAGCGTACGGGCCTTTGGGGCCCCCCCCCCCCCCCCCCCCCCCCACGACTCTCCGAGACGAAGAAACCGGCGAGCATGGCGGACGCAGATGCCGTCCACATTGTAACCATTGAGCAAACATTAAACTAGTTACGTTCGATAACACGCCTTTTGAAACAGGGATAGAGCTAAAAATGAACGCTTACGCAGCTCCAGCATCCAATTCCTGCTTCACGTAGCGCTAACGTCTAGAATGTGTAGACCTCGGATCATCTGCTTAGGAGCATCTTCAACTTCTTCCTTCATCAGTAAACAGAAGGCCACAATTAGTATAGCACATATGCCACTTTTCAGATGATGATGATGGTGATCAAAGTGGCCCAACTGAATTCCGGAAAGGGTCCCCTTGGACGCCGCAGAATGTACGCTAAAGCCTGATACGCACGATGAGATTCCGCTCACTATTTTCACTCATGACGTCGCTCGGGTTGCAAACGCGTGAAGCATAGCTGAGATGGTCGACATCAATACTGAAAAACGGAAGCGGAATCGGATCAAGTGAATTAGGCATAACAAGTCGGTGGTGGCCACTGGAAACAATTATCAACTTACCCTAACCAACCTTCAAACTTAAAGGGGCACTCAAGTTCATTCTGAGATCGACCTTTTGTGGTGACAACTCAATCTAGACGCTCTAAGCATCCCGACAAACCCGAAATCACAACCGTATGTAGCTTATTTCCTCGGTAAAAGTGTGTTCAAAGATCTCGACACGCCCTTTTTGGGAAGGATTTTTTTCCGAGAGAAGTGGTCGACGAAGGGCGCTTGTCGGCGAGTTGCAAGCGATGGCTTCGGCCGCGCTGAAAAAGGGGAGTCTTATCCGAATGTCTAGCTTTAATGCTCTCTTTGAAACGAGTTACAATCATTCGGATTCTGCGCGTATTGTAGGGTTTTCATTGGTCCACACAGTGTAGTCGGCGAGAAAAAAAAAAAAAGAGTCCACATGTTTTTTCCTCGCCCTCAGACGAATAGGCGGTTTTGTAATATAGGACTTGGTGAATGTGAGAACTAACCCATTTTAAACTATATAATATTGTCACGAATGACGAGTGATGAGGCGGCGAATGACTGAGTAAACTGAACGTTTAATGGGGCGAACTTGTGCCCAAAAATAAAAGGAAAAAAGAAAGATAAGAACAGAGCGTCGCGGGCGTCGAAGGCGGCGAAGCAGCAAGATCGAACACTGAGGCGAAACTGACTCTGGCTCGCTACGCGGAGCCCCTTATGTACACGCGTGAGCTTCTGGAATGATCGGCGCAGAAAGTTCGACGCGTAGAACATTCACACCTCCAACAAGCACCAGGATTCTCGAATTTGCCAGAACACTAAAAAGCAGGGATAAACAAAAGACACGTCGCTACCAGGAATCGAACCCTGGCTTTTAGGCCACGCGAACGCTGCCTACTTGGCCAGTTGCGCGCGCGGCATTACTCCCCCCTTTAAAAAGTGCATCGCCCCAATGCAACACAAAACAAAACAAAATAAAAAGAACGATAAACTAAAGAGTCCTTTGGAGCACATAAGGTCCACAGTCCTATCGAGCGTAGTATGGCTTCAGGCGCACGACGTGGACGACCTCAGGTCGTGGTGGGCGGCGTGATGATGTTCATGTTCCGTCGGGCATCACCTCGTAGTTTCAGCTCGCCGAGCCGACGAAGTACCTTGTATGGTCCAAAGTACCGTCTCAGCAGTTTCTCACTGAGGCCGCGGTGACGGATGGGCGTCCACACCCACACCCTGTCTCCTGGCTGGAAGTGGACGTCCCTGCGACGAAGGTTGTAGCGGCCCGCGTCGACGCGTTGCTGGTCTTGAATCATCAGTCGGGTGAGCTGGTGGACTTCTTCGGCCCGTTGAACAACCGCCTGGGCGTCGTCGCTCTCATTGTCAGATGGCTCATGGGGCAGCATGGCGTCCAGCTTGGTCGTTACCTTCCCACCATGTACAAGCTGGAAAGGTGTGAATCGAGTGGTTTCTTGAACCGCCATATTGTAGGCGAACGTGACGTAGGGCAACACCTCGTCCCACGTCTTGTGCTCTACGTCGACGTACATAGATATCATGTCGGCGATTGTCTTGTTGAGTCGCTCCGTCAGCCCGTTGGTCTGTGGGTGGTACGCAGTTGTACGACGATGGCTTGTGTGACTGAGCCGGAGGATTTCTTGGGTCATCTGTGCCATGAACGATAATCCGCGATCTGTAGTCAGAACTTCGGGAGCGCCGTGCCGGAGGACGATGGACTCGATGAAAAACTTGGCGACTTCCACAGCAGTCCCTGAAGGAAGGGCTTTCGTTTAGGCGTAAGGCGTGAGATAACCTGTGGCGACGATTATCCAGCGGTTTCCCGACGTTGACGGCGGAAAAGGGCCAAGTAGATCCATTCCGATCTGCTGGAATGGTGCGGTCGGGGGAGCAATCGGCTGCAGGAGACCTGCCGGCTTCGTCGGCGGTTTCTTACGTCGCTGGCACTCGTGGCACGATCGGGTGTAGAGGTGGACGGCTTTGGGGAGCTTTGGCCAGTAATACTTTTCACGAATACGGGCCAGTGTTCGGCTGTAACCGAGGTGTCCGGACGTCGGGTCGTCGTGACATGCTTGAAAGATCTCCTCCCGAAGGTCGGTCGGGATTACCAGCAACCACGGTGTGTTGTTGTCCCCGAAGTTCTCTTTGTAGAGTACACCTTGTCGAATGGCGAAGGTCGGCAGTACTCGTGAGAAGACACGTGGCACGGTACACCCGCCACCTTCCAGGTGCTCGATTAATGCGCGCAGCTCAGGATCGTTCCGTTGACGTCGTGCCATGTCGTCGGTGTTCACTGCTCCTAGGAACCACTCATCGTCATTGTCGTCGCTGCAGCCGGAAGGGGTTTCGACGGGGGCTTTGGACAGGCAGTCGGCGTCGCTGTGCTTGCGGCCTGACTTGTAGACCACTGTCATGTCGAACTCTTGTAGTCGGAGGCTCCATCGAGCGAGGCGTCCTGACGGGTCCTTGAGCTTCGCAAGCCAGCAGAGCGAGTGGTGGTCCGTGACTACACGGAACGGGCTCCCGTACAAGTAAGGACGAAACTTCGTGATTGCCCAGACGACCGCAAGGCATTCTTTCTCAGTCGTGGAGTAATTTTTCTCCGCCTTGGACAGTGTCCGACTAGCGTAGGCGATAACTCGCTCGGTGCCCTCTTGCACTTGAACCAGTACCGCGCCAAGTCCAGCGTTACTTGCGTCCGTGTGAATTTCGGTTTCCGCATCTTGATCGAAATTTCCAAGAACAGTGGAAGTCTGCAGTCGTCGCTTCAGCTCGTCGAATGCCTTCTGCTGCTCCTCGGCCCAATCGAACTTCTCGGCGTCCTTCGTGAGATTTGTGAGCGGTGCGGAAATCCTTGCGAAATCCCGAACGAAGCGTCGATAGTAGGCACAAAGCCCAAGGAATCTTCGCACGGCCTTCTTGTCTGTCGGTGCTGGAAATGCCGCGACGGCGCGAGTCTTCTCGGCGTCTGGGCGGACGCCTTCGTTACTAACCACGTGACCTAGGAACTTCAGTTCGTCATAGGCGAACCGGCACTTTGACGCCTTGAGAGTGAGCCCGGCGGTCTGTATGGCTTGGAGAACAGCTCGGAGTCGCTGCAAGTGCTCGTAGAAGTCAGTTGAAAATACTACGACGTCGTCAAGGTAGACGAGACAGCTCTGCCACTTCAGCCCTGCCAGTACGGTGTCCATGACACGCTGGAAAGTTGCTGGCGCCGTGCATAGTCCGAAGGGCATAACCTTGAACTCGTACAGTCCATCCGGCGTGACGAAGGCTGTCTTTTCTCGGTCCCGTTCGTCGACTTCGATCTGCCAGTAGCCGCTCTTAAGGTCCATCAATGAAAAATATCGAGAGTGACGCAGCCGGTCTAGAGTGTCGTCGATGCGGGGGAGTGGGTAGACGTCTTTCTTCGTCACTGCGTTCAGCTGCCGGTAGTCCACGCAGAACCTAAGCGTTCCGTCCTTCTTCTTAACCAGCACGACTGGGGAGGCCCACGGACTACTTGAAGGCTGGATTATGTCGTCTTTCAGCATCTCTTAGACTTGCTCCTGGATCACTTCTCTTTCTTTAACGGAGACTCTGTACGGCGATCGATGCACAGGGCGCGCGTCGTCCTCGGTAACGATGCGTTGCTTTGCAATGGCGGTTTGGCGCACCTTCGACGACGTCGCAAAGCAGTCACGATATTCGGCGAGAAGGTTAATTAGCTGTCGTCGTTTAGGGCCCGGAAGCTTAGGGTCAATGTCGAGCTGCGCTGGCGACGTACTGTCTTGCTGAGGTCGCGAAGATTCATCACTAATGGTGGTGATTTCGGCGGAATTTCGGAGTTCCTCGACCTGGCCCACGGCTGCACCTTTTGTGAGGTGTTGCGTTTCATTTCGAAAGTTCGTCAGGAGGACCACGGTGCGCCCATCCTGAAGTTCAGCCACTCCTCTTGCGACGCCTATTCCTCTTCCCAGGAGCAATTGACGGTTGCCTTCCAGAACAACTTCGCCGCATGTAGCTGTATCGGTCACTATGGGTACGACAACACTTGATCGCGGCGGCAGGTTCACGTGGTCGGCAGAGACTCGGAAGGCGGCTGACGCTGTTTGGGTTTCCTCTGAAGGCCGAACAGGCTTGTGCAGCGTCAATCTGTTCTAACCATGTCGATGACGGCGCCGTATTCACACAGAAAGTCCATGCCGAGAATGACGTCTCTGGAACAGTCTTGTAGAACGACGAACCTCACAGGGCAAGTCTCACCGTGAATCTCGACGCGAGCAGTGCATCTCCCGACTGGCGTGATGAGATGTCCTCTGGCGGTTCGTATTTGGGGTCCATCCCACGGCGTCATGACTTTTCGAAGGCGGCGGGAGAGCCTCCCACTCAAGGCTGAGTAGTCTGCTCCGGTGTCCACGAGTGCCGATGCGTCGAGGCCGTCGATAACAATGTTTAGGTTGTTGAACACCGTTGCAGGGGCGTCGGTGCGCTGGGGGGCGTCGGGAGAGTGGGAGTGCTCCGGCGTTCTTGGAGGCTCTTTGCTTTCGTCGTTTTGGGCAACGTTACCTCCAGGCGTTGCCGTACTTAGTTTTCCCGACGACGCAGGGGAGACAGGCTTTCTCGGCGAGGTCGTGGCGCTGGGGACGCTGAACGTCGTGGCGATGGGGAGCTGGCTTCACGGCGGAGAGACGACACTGGGGAGGGCGAGCGTCGAAGGTACTCCTTGATGTCGCGAGGGCGTTCGCCGTACCTCGGGCGTGGGTCGTTCGGGTGGAACCCACGCAGGAACATTTGCCGGTAGGGACAACGGCGGTAGATATGGTCGGCCTCCCCACAGTGGTAGCAGATGGGTCGTCGATCCGTTGTCCTCCACACGTCGGTTTTCCTTGGCGCCTGCTGTTCTCGGCGGTCGTACTGACGTACTTCGTCGTTGCGTCAGGGGCACACCTGCGTTGGTGGATCTCGTCGTGGCGCCACCGGGTAGTGTTGAGCAGTTGGCGGCGGTCGTTGGGCCACTGCGGCGTAGGTCAGCGTCGGCTCATCGGCTGCGGTCACGGTGACAGGGGCATCCGGAAGGAACGCTCGCTGAACCTCGTCCCGAACAACCTCGGCAATGGAGACTGAGGCCGGGCGCTCAGCAGTCGGCAGAAGCTTCTTAAGCTCCTCCCGGACGACCTCGCGAATGAGCTCTCGAATGCCCGGGATGCCGTGGGCAAGGTCGCAAGGGGACTGCGGAACCGCGCTGACGCCGGGTAACCTCTGGTAGTGGCTGGCTCGGGCCTGCAGAGCACGCTCGATGTTCGTCGCCTCCGTGACAAATCCTTGAACGGTCGTCGGTGGGTTGCGTACAAGTCCACCAACGATGTCGTCCTTCACGCCACGCATCAAAATGCGCAGCTTCTTTCCCTCGGTGGCCTGAGGGTCGGCGCGGGAGCTCAGGCGAAGCACGTCTTCCACAAAGCTCGTGACACTTTCATTGGGGCCCTGGGTCCTCGATTGCACCATATCTTCGGCCCTCTCCCTTCGGTGTTGACTGGCGAATGTTTGCGTGAGTTCGTTCTTGCAAAGGTCCCACGAGGTCAACAAAGCTTCATGGTTTTCGAACCAGCGCCTTGCAGTTCCTTCAAGCGAAAAATATAGGTTTTGCAGGCGCTGTTCGTCACTCCACCTGTTGTGGCGAGCCACGGTTCGTACTGGTTGATCCAGTCTTCGACGTCCTCGTAGGTCTCGCCGAGGAAGGGAGCAGGTGTCCGCGGAGCGACTTGCAGGACGACGACGAGCGGGGTGGTCATGGTCGGGATCTTGTTCTTCCGTTTCTCGGGCAAGAGACCAAGTTCAGGGGACTGACCTCTGGTACGACGGCTTCTTCGGGCTTCGGCTTCTTCGGCGAAGGGTAGCCTTCCGGGGCTGAGCACGTCGCTTCGCCGGGATGTCTTCGGCGGGGTACGCTCGACAGGCATAGAATGTACTACCCCGCACCTCCACCAAAATGTCACGAATGACAAGTGATGAGGCGGCGAATGACTGAGTAAACTGAACGTTTAATGGGGCGAACTTGTGCCCAAAAATAAAAGGAAAAAAGAAAGATAACAACAGAGCGTCGCGGGCGTCGAAGGCGGCGAAGCAGCAAGATCGAACGCTGAGGCGAAACTGACTCTGGCTCGCTACGCGAAGCCCCTTATGTACACGCGTGAGCTTCTGGAACGATCGGCGCAGAAGGTTCGACGCGTAGAACATTCACACCTCGAACAAGCACCAGGATTCTCGAATGTGTAGAACACTAAAAAGCAGGGATAAACGAAAGACACGTCGCTCCCAGGAATCGAACCCTGGCTTTTCGCGGGGGGAGGCAGGTACGATAACCGTTAGGCCACGCGCGCTTTTTTTTTTTTTTATTGCCTGGTTTTGGCAGTAATACAAAGCAACAACACATGCTCAAAGCCGGGTTAAAAGACGCCAACCCATCTGGCTGACGCCAAATTCTAAAAATCTTTAAGGTTAGCCAGCTCTTCTAGAAGTGGCAACCATTCAGGCCCAGTTTGTTGGGCCATGTACAATTCACGCAAAAAACACATGTGCTCTACAAAATATCTATGCACAGGACGCACATCTATATCTGCATGACGCACTGCCAAGCGGCACAGCCATAAACTGTGAAGGCCCAACAGCATGATCGTGTCTAAGGGCACACCTTCGTCCTCTTCAACTGGTAAAAACCGAATTCCTTTGTGTGTAAGTGTGAGGTCCTTTTTGAGAGTCCTTTGCAACACGTCCCAAAAGAATACTGCATCCCAGCAGTATAAGAAAACGTGTTCGATAGTTTCCCGTTTTTTACATAGTATGCAGTTGTCGGTCCAAGCGATGGGTACTCCCTTCTCCGCTAGCCAAGCTTTGACGGGCAACGTTTGGCTATGCAACTTGAAAAAGAAGGTTTTAGTGTGTGCGGGGATAATCATTCTCTTAACTCGTTTCAAAACATCTTGCCCCGGGCCTTCACTGTACAGCGTACGGTACAATGGTGTGGGAAAAAGTATATCTATCACATCTTTCGTCAGCCGTTTACGCGTAACGCCACACAAATAGTCCAAAGAAAACCGCGTTGTTAAAAATTGATAAGCACTAATCACTTCTTTTAGATACCCACGTACGCAACCAGTCACAGGTACGTTGGACGAAACAATAAACTCAGGAAGAATACCGAGTAGCCTTGTTTGAATGACCGTGCGTAAAAAATGGGTCCTTCTGGTCCCGAAGAAAATTGAATCTGCTGACCAGCTGTCTTACAAACAGATGCGAAAGGCCTGGACCACCAACGCTGACTCGTCAAAAAAGATTGGTTCGGCTCGTCTTCTCCCATACTGAGCTCCATATAAAAACCGCGAACACACGATGAATGCGCTGAATGTTGATACGTGAGCAATGTAACACCTGTAACACGTACTAAACTTTTGCTGCAAGAAACGTGTTACATACAGATGCACGAGCAAAAATTGATAACCCATTGCCTCCCCACTTGTTCGCCTTAGCGCGCAAAGCCTCAGTTTCATTGCGCCAATACTCACCAGTGTCGCGATAGTGATCTAAAGGTACACCAAGGTAGCGAGATGGTAGGTCGGACCATACAACGCGTTCAAACACATTCGGCTGGGAAGGCCAATCGCCGTGCCAAATGCCCAAACACTTTTCAAAGTTAACGGCGCTACACGTATGTTCGCAAAACAGTTCCGTCAACTCTACGGCTTTCTTCAAGCTTTCTTGGTCGACGCAAAAAATCGCCACATCATCCGCATATGACAAAATCCGCACTTCAGTAGATTGTAAATTAAAACCTCTAACGAAACTACTACGAAGAATGCTTAAACAAAAGGGTTCAAGAAAAATACAAAAAAGCAGAGGCGAAAGTGGACATCCTTGTCTCACTGAAGAAAAAAGACCAACACGCTCACTCACGCGTTTGTTCACAACCAGACGGGTGGCGCAATTTCGGTATGCCATATGTATTCCTTCACACAAGACTGAACCAACATTGACGTGATCTAAAATAGAAAAAAGAATACCATGTGACACACGGTCGAAGGCCTTTTCCAAGTCGACCTGTAGCATAGCGACTCTCCGTTCCATACTATCGCAACATTCCAAAATGCTCCTTGTCACATGAACGTTTGTAACGATACTTCGTCCGTTGATACCACAAGTCTGGTGCGGGCCGACAATAACGCTTATCACACTTTGCATCCGCTCTGCTAATATTTTCATCAAAATTTTATAATCCACATTCGTCAAAGTAATTGGGCGATACGCTCCTACACTACGGAGTTTCACTGGATCATCACTTTTCGGTATAAAAATCGTATGAGTGCACAAAAAAAGGAGGCAAAACTTTTACACGATACGCTTCGGAAAACACATCATGCAAAAAGGGGGCAAGCTTGTCCTTGAACGCTTTATAAAAATCGGCGCCCAAACCATCAGGACCTGGCGACTTTCCGGGTTTTAAATGGTCGATGGCTCGTTCTACTTCTGCCAACGATATGGGTAGTTCTAGCTTTTCTTTTATGTCTTCTGTCAGTCTAGGCATGAACGACAAATAAACGCTTCAAAATTCGTTCTTTTTGGGCGCGCGGTAACTAAAAAGCTATTTATAGAATTCCACAAACGCGCGCTCGATGAAATCCTTATCACCAGACAGAACCCCTCGATATGTAATCTCGCTTATCTCATTTTTACTCGCGTATCTTCGTTCCGCCCCGATAGCCCTTTTAGTGGGTATTTCCCCGAGTGACAACCGTTTCCACCTCGCTCGCACCATAGCCCCCTTACATTGTTCGGTGTCCAGAACTTCCAAGCGCTTTTTAATACTGATAATCTCGTCCGCGAAAAAACCGGGCGAGCGGCATTCTTCTTTCATTACCATCTGCAGCAGGTCTTTTAATTCACTTGTTTTCTTTTTTTCCTCGTGCTTCAATAAACTCGATCGTTCTATGGCTATCACTTTAATTTCCTGTTTAAACAGTTCCCATTTAACACCAACCTCTTCCCCTTGAGCGTTTACGAATTGTTGAAGCTGGTGACGCACCGCAGTTAAAAAGAAATCATCATTTAGAAGCTTCGTATTAAATTTCCATAAATCCCAAACGAACCTCTTAGGCGCTTCTTTAGAAGAACTAATTAAAAAGGAGACAAGGGAATGGTCACTAAGTGACACGGGGTCGACTGAATATTGTTTACAAGCGCTAATAAGTTCGAGGGAAACGTACGCCCGGTCTAATCGCGCGTGACTCGTGCCCTGGAAATGCGTGTACTGTATATGCCTGCCACTTGACGCGCAGTGAGCTACGTCCTCTAATTCATATCGATCCAGCATATCGTTTAACATAACTGAACTTGCATCTCTATACCGCGCGCTGTTCGATCTGTCTTGGGGCGCACAAACGCAATTAAAATCCCCCAACAGAATCACCAGTCGATCTGTGTTAACATATCTTTCAATATGTTCGAAAAAAACTACACGTTCCTCCACCTTTGTAGGGGCATATATGCACAAAACACGAAACAAGAAATTAGAGATAACAAAATCACATAACACAAGTCGGCCTGCATCGCAGCTAATGACTTGTTCAACGGTCCAACTACACTTTTTTAGAAATAAAAGACAACCACCCGACGTCCCCTTAGCGTGGCTGACGCACACGTCATACCTTGCTTCAAAAAGTCTCACCATGTTCTTTGTCTGGGCCTCGCTCTCCATTTTCGTTTCTTGAACCGCGACCACGTCCAGGTCTTTCTCTATAAATAAGCGATTTACCTGGTATTGACGACGTTTGGCACATAAGCCTCGCACGTTTAACGTGCCCACACGTAATGATCGTTCCAGGTTCATCAACGATTAAGTGGGAGGCTAGAAAAAAAAAAAAAAAAAAAAAAACAAGGTAGGCTAGCAGAAAAAAATCATTTGGACCGTACGCGCTCTAGAATGCAAACGCAAACAAAAAGGGGCAGTACATAGCCGTAGTTACCAAGACCACTCATATGGCGAATTCGCGTGGTTCTTTCTGCGCGCTCTCGAGCGCTCTTTCCAGAGCGCGCGAAATCGGGTGGTTGAAAGAGAGTGCTGCAGCCTGATCGGGTGGTTCATTCCGAGGGCGCCTCTCCCTCTCAGAGCGCTCTCTGGCACTCCGTCTGTAGCCGTCGGAGTGCGGAGCGGCGCAGGCGTCACGTGGTACTTGGACGGGGATCACGTGGTTTTGTTGACGATGGCCGGCACCGGCAGTGGTGGTGTGCGGGGTCTGGCGTGACGGCGATTGATATGGGGTTCTACAAAGTGCTTGTGCATTCGACGGTGCGAGGATTACAACGGACGGGACGACATTCGTTTGCGACCGTAACAGGAAAAGTTGACGTGTGAAGTATTCCCAGTGCTTTCACGAGATCGTTCATCTCACGGCGGTGAATCTGCTAAGCCTAACCGACGACGAAACAGCTCGCTGAGCTCGCCGCTGTTTTACCGGGTTTTGTGGTTGCTTCAAGAAATTTTTAGCTTTGGTAAAAGTGCGTTCAAAGTTTTGTGTTGTAAAATAAAGGGAGAGCCGAATATAATGCGCTGTGAGTTCTGTCACATTGCTATGCTTGCTCGATATTTCGCCGTGAGAAAAATGCGGTTTATTAACCATTTTATATTTGCCTGCTCTGTCGTACGCATGACCGCTATCGCACCGCGTTCACTGTCGAAAACGCGATGAGTTGACAACTCTTTCCAAGCGTTGGCTTTCGTTCCGTTCTGCAAAAATCAATTCGTATACTGCTGTTTTCTTTTTTTTTTTTTTTTACATGCCGATGCGTAAACAAATTTACGTCAACGCGATGCGTAAAACAATTTACGTCCGTTGCGAGCGTAAATTTTGCTCAATCGTCCACCGTACGCTGTAAGATCGTGTTTTTAATGCATTACCAATGTCAAGAAATTTTAATTCCGTGACTGGTCTGAGAATCTCAGAGCGCTCTGGAGCCAGCAGTTGTGATCGGCTGAAAAAGATGCCGAGTAGCTCTGGCGGCGAGGAGGGGGCGCTCTGCTGAATTGAGGTCAGAGGAGAGAGGCGACCACCCGAATTCACCAATAGAGAGTCTTTCCTCCGGCGATCATCTGGCGGGATACGCAGCTTCACCGCGACCCGACCTTTCTTGGGTCCGAGCGGTTCGAGCGCAGGCCACGCTTGGTTGGCCTCCTGGCCAGTGCCGTCAGGTGTTGCCGCTGGCTCCCTCGGTCGCTTTACCGTTTGGCTGGCGTCCATTTTGCAGCCCTGTTCGTCTGCCGCTCCTGCGTCGCCGCTCTTACCCCAGAGATGGCTGTTCACCGTTGCAGGTTGTCCGCCTGCGGACAGCGTTTGGTCCTCGGGCAGGCGCTCCATGGCTCTGTCGTGGCGGGCGTCTTGACCTCGTGTCGTCTCCTCAGAGTCGCGCTCTTGTGACGTTGCGTCCTGGTTGCCGTCATCCTTGAGTGTGGGTGCCCCACTCTGTTCCATCGGCAGCACGTCAGTTGGAGGCGACCCTCCTACAGCTTCCTCCGCCTCGATACCATCCATCAGATAGTCGGAGTTGTCCTCGAACTTTCTGTCTCGGGCCATCGAGGCGTACGTTTTGACGCAATCTTCTGCCTCATGACCGTAGCGGTGGCAGTCGGAGCCAGCGGGGGACGCGGCAGTCCCGGCGAATGTAGCCCGTACGACGACAGCGAAGGCAGAGCGGAGCGCGTCCGGGCACCACGACAAGGACCTTACACCCTTCCAGGCGCATCTCGTGGGGGAGGCTGTCCACGGTGTAGCCTTCCTTGAGGGTCATGCGTACACTCCGTGTGTTAGACTCAACAGCCTCAAACCCCTTCTCCCGGAAGAAGTCCCTGGTTATCTCAGATACCTTGCCGTAGCGCTCCAACTCCTTCTTCACCTGGCCGTTGGGAACGTCGTACGGTACCCAGTGGAGCTTGAGCTTCACCGCAGTGTTCGCCGGGTCGATGACGAGGCAACGCCCCCCCCTTGATGGTCAGCTCCTTCGCGTCCACCAACCATTGCTTCGCCGCTAGCGAGTGCAGCCTCAGCATCCAAACGTGGTTCATCTGATGTGGACCGGCTGAGGCCAGGTCCTTCAGCACTTGCAGCCGCTGCAGCTCGTCACGGAAGTCTTGCACGCGATACGGCCTTCGTTTGACATCACAGTGTAAAAATACAGCGTTCGTCACAACATAACCAGTGGGAAGTTGGGGCAGGATAATCTTGTAATCTCCAGCGTTATCAACGACAGACGTACCACGGCCTGACGCGGCCGTTTTTACCGCTCCGTCGGAGCTCATGACACGCACGTCCGTACTCGGCAGAGGCCGGAAGTGGAATGTTAGGCCACGCGCGCGCTGTCTACTTGGCCAGTTGCGCGCGCGGCAATATCAAAAACGACCTTTTCCAAAAAAATGATTCCAGTACCCCTTTTGAGGCCTGCACTTTCTTCTTAGCGCAATTACCGGGTCAACGTGTGGTCTGCGGGCAGCTGTCTTTTGAACGAGCAGACGACAACAAACAGAAACGTTTGAACGAGCAGACGACAGTTCGTCCGATCGGGCTGCCGTTTAGGGCAATATTGACGGCGAGAGATTTATTTGAAATTCTGCGCGCCAAGTATATGACGTCACGCGTCATTCCGGAATGACCATCTCGGTCAAGAAGGCGAAACCGATCCAACTCTCCTCCACCAACACCACCTAGAGCGAAGTCCGCAGCGCTCGGAGTTATGACGTCGCAGATTCACGACGAGTGGGCCGACCTCAGAGGAAGGCTTCTCCGCAAGACATGCTCTTTCTTTTTCTCCTTATATGTGTTTTCCCGAGGACGCCAAGCGGCGCATGCTCCGGCCTTTTTTTTTTTGTTTTTTTGTTTTTAGCTTTTTTCGAGCCCAGGGTTCTCCCGGGGCAGTTGCGCAATGACAATTTTTGCCTCCTTTGCGCACGGCGGCTTGCACAAGTCTCGCGGCGGGAGTACGCGAACTGCTCTAACCGTCTCTGTTGTCTTTTGTACGTTTGGTGTGCGTGGCGGTTTATGCGTGGTGGTTGTCAAGTTACGGGCGGCTTCCGGGCTAGCCATGCCTCATAAATGCTGTGTCCCTGGGTGCCATGGGAACTATGAAACGTCGTCGAAGAAAGTGCCTGTGTTTAAGTTCCCGGAGGATCAAGAACTGCGAAAAGTATGGGTGCGGGCGATTCCTCGAAAAAAACCTGGTTCTATCGACGCACACCAGGGTGAGAACTCTCATATCTTTTTACATTTTTTTTATTTTTTTTTTTATTATTGAATTTATTTCGTTAAATTTTACGCTGCGAAGGCGACAAGCACAAGCCAGCTCTCGCTTTTAATTTTAGAAACGTATCTTTGTAGCGCAAGCTCCCGTTTTCAAAACCACAGTCAGGAGCCTGTAGCCTTCGCTCTATGTCTCCTTCTTGTTCCTACATCTGTGGCGCATATTATTGAATGAATCAATGAAAACGTCGAGGTCTCGAAATCTGAAGGAAATTTTAACATGGACGCCGAACAAAGAAACGCGACTCAGAGACGATTTTCAAGAACCATGTGACTTCTGCAGAGGATGACCCCGAGTGCATTTTTGACTGGCTGGACGCCTGGATTGACGTATGGGAGAGCGAGAACCTTACCAGTGGCACGCTAACCAAGGAGACTTACGGAGCACTCCGTCGAACAACCCGTGCACTTGTAGAGATCACCGAATACTGCTTCACTGAACTCGGGCTGAACTATGTCCTGCTGGGAGAGATTCAGGCTGATAGCTTGGAAGACTGTTTCGGGAGGTGCAGGCAGCTGGCTGGCTCGCAATATCACATATCTATAAGGCAGCTCTATAAAGGTGAAAATAAGCTGCGACTGCAGAGTACGTTGCCGACAACCCCGTGTGAAGACGAGCGATGGGAGGAGCTCGAGAAACAAGTAGACACGCCACGGCCCAGCTGCAACATAGTATAGTTACAGAACAGGCAGTGTCACAAGCGATAAACTAGACCCTCCCAGTTCTAGTCTACGAGGCGGGGTACGCAGTTTATGCCGCTTTGAAAAAGCCGAAATGTCAAACATGCAGGGCGGCGCTTACTGAAGAAGATACAACGGCGACAGTTTTACTTGCGCAGGAGAACTACTCTCTTCTCAAGGAATTGGATCGAGGGGGGCTCCTTTATCCAACTCACACAATTACGTTGTTGCTCAAGAACTCTCCAAGCAGGCAGAGTTTATGAAGGTTCCGACCCAGCGTCAGTTCGTCACCGAGCTTACAATGAAACTGCTGTCTACCAACGAGACTTCTAACTTCGACGCATGTGAAGGACACACAAGTGAGCTCGTGCTGAAGAACTTGTTCTGGTGCAGCACGAGCATTGTGCTGAAAAACTATTGTAGAAGGGTGAACGAAAAGCTTATGAGGCTAATTCCAAGTCAAAGAAAAGAGAATGTGAAACCCTAACATCTAAATAATTATTTTATATTCAGTGCAACAGTTGTCATAGCATTATTATTGCGTACATTGCCGTTCATGTGCTGTGTCTTAGTGTCGCGAAAGCTACACAGCGGCATCTAAGTTGCTTGTGTTTGAATTGTGTCAAGTATGGATACACGAGAATATACAATGTGAAGCTTTCGAAGGTAAGAGAACTTATATTCACAGCATCTATTCGTAGTGTGAATGAATGCGGGTAGATGTGTGCATGAAGCTCCCACAGCTGCATGTGTCCCTTACTGAAAATTATGCTTTAAGTTTGCTAAGTTTGCCTGCACTCGGTTAAATCAAAACTTGTGCACTTTGATCTAGGCGGCGTCTTTGCCTCTTTTTTTGTGTCTTTTCTGCGTTTTATTTTTCGTCTTCGTGTCTCAGTTTCGGATTAATTACTTTATGAAAAACATTCCCTAGTTCGCCTGCAGTTTTGTTTTTATTATCATATGTTTACTTCTGGTAAAAAATATATTTCAACACATTACATTTTTTCGTGCTCCAAAAGTCCACATTTTTTAAAATAATCTTCTTTTCATTAGCTTCACATACGAATTCAGTAACCACACATGTCATCACCAACTTGATTGTTGCAGTTATGCATTTTGGCGGGTCCCATCACTTACAATAACGTTTCAGGGCATTTATTTTTTGTTTGTTTGTGTCTTCACACCCCTAGAGATAATTAAAGCACCCAGGATTTGGATGCCTAAAACGAAAACCCATCTCTCCCAAAACGTCGTTAACCTTGTTCTTTCATATCATAACAATAATTGTACGTCTTAATATGCTGCCCGTGTAACAAAATATGTTTCCCAGTCATATAGATATTTATAAATGCTGTTTTACCAATTAACAAACGTTTGGGTCACTAAAAATGTCATTCTACGTCGGTAAATCTATGCGCGACGTCTTCAGTGCAGCGCCTTTCCGCGGCGCACGCCAGCCGACTCATGTGACGTCACCGGAGGAGCGTTGCGGCCTTCAGCTCTATGTGGTGTTGCCTCCACGCGCCCGAAATGCCGAAAGACAAAACAAGTGGAAAGGAGGTGGCTCTCGACTAAATCGCGTCTCGTGAGGTCAATATTGCTCCAAATATTTTTCGCGTTTAGTTAATTTTTTTCCACGCATGCCCCAACCACACTGTTATTATATATATATATATATATACAGGGTGTTTCAGAGAACGCAGGCCAAATCGCTCCTGCGAAAACTACTCATCGCAACGAGAAAAGGCTTGTGGCGTTTTGGTCCTGGTCCAGGGGCCTATCCAGGAAAATTATTAAAGTCCGGGGTAATTAAGTTATTAATTATTTTTGCGTAATTCACTTTTTTAATTTTGTGTTTAAGGGCATGGTTTAAATTAGAAAATTGCTCAGCATCGTCGAAAAACACTAAATCAACAAATTGCAGAACGATAGAAGGTACGCGAAGCATTTTGCGGCTCTCTGAAAAACCGCACGAGTTCGACGGGTTTTTACGGTTTCGGTTTGCTATCGGAGCGCATCTAGGGCCTGACAGCACCGCGCCCCGTGGAGAGATAGCGCATCCAACCTCTGCTGCGCTGTCATCGTGCGACGCAGCAGAGGCTGGTTGCACTATCTCTCCACGGGGCGCGGTGCCGCCGGGGCTGAGATGCGCTCCGATAACAAACCGAAACTTAAAAACCGGTCGAATTTGTACGGTATTTCAGAAAGCCGTAAAATGCTTCGCGTGTCTTCTATCGATCTGCAATTTTTTGATTTAGTGTTTTTTGACGATGCTGAGCAATTTCCTAGTTTAAACCGTGCCCTTAAACACAATATTAAAAAAGTTAATTACGCAAAAATAATTAACAACTTAAAGGAGTCATGAAACGCTTTTCCAACTTTTTCCTGTTTAGCTTTCCTCCTCAACTCATAAATAGCGCATTCTACCAAACAGTTCAAGGAGACCGAAAGGTAGAGTCCCCTCTTGCTCGGACTCTCGTTTGTCTAACCCGGACACATCCAATCTCCCCCTAGAAGATTAGCCCGTCGCTCAAAATTCAGACAAAAGTTACTTTCCCCACCCCGTTCACCCCGAAGCTGACAGTGCTGTGGAAGCTACGTGCTCCTTGGGCCAGCCACACTTTTGCCACGTGATCACGCTCTCTCGCGCATAACCACATGCAGAGAATGAGATCAGGTGATGAAAGGGGGGCGGCTGATTGGTCCGGCAAGCGCGTAGCTTCCACCACAATGTCAGCTTAGGGGTGAAGGGAATAAGTGAGCTCCGGTGTCGTGTGACGTTCGTTTGGGCCCGATGACGCTCTGCGGGGGCTCGGTGACGCGCTGCGGGGTCTGCGGATGTATCACAGTGAAAAGGCAGAGGGCTTACGAAGGGAAGGAGGTACGAAATAGTCCGCTGTGTTTTCAAATTTTCGTACCGAAAGTCAGGCCTTTTGACTTTCTACCTTTTTTATTTTGGCCCTCTGAACAATGTGCTATTAGTAAACTCCCAATATATATTGATTTATTCCAGCCCAAAATTCGTTTCATGGGTCATTTAATTATCTCGGACTTTAATAATTTTGCTAAATGGGCTCCTGGCCCAGGACCAAAACGCCACAAGCTTTTTTTCATTGCGATGAGTAGTTTTCGCAGGAGCGATTTGGCCTGCGTTCTCTGAAACACCCTGTATATATATGGGTAGTTTCATCTCAAATCGGGCAGGCTAAAAGGGTCTAATTTTTAATTTTCACGAAAAAAAATATATGTTTTGGGGGCATTTCTCAAATGAAGAAGGGCGCAAACCGCATGTTCCCCAGATTTTTTGTTCTCGAGTTACGAAGCGTAGAAGCCGCAGTGGCAAAAACTAGTGTTTTTGCCTGACACCCTCTGCTGGCGCTAGTGTTTTTTCTGCACCATTTTAACTTTTTTACCTCAATTAATGGGTACTATAAAGATACCTTGACGTATTCAAATACTTTTATAAATTTAATTGTTTTCTAGAAAAAATGTCAAACTCGTCACTCCGGTCGCTTTTTGGTCAAATTTGACAGGTCATTACTTTGTCTCTACTTGAGGTAAATTTTTTTTCTTTGGCTCTACAGAAAGCCCAAAGCAAGCCCATTATAGATATAATAATATCATTATGGTCTGTTGAGTAGCCGCTCCGGTACCTTCACGTAAACCTTGTAAGAAATAACAAATGTTTAAAGTTTGAGGTCGATTTTCACAAAAATCCCATTTTTGTAAATTTTTGTTTTTTTAAATTCTTTTACATATATTAGTCGACTACAAGAAAAAATAATCTAGAAATGTAATATTTTGGTTGTATGTCTTCTATTTGAGCCGCAATCACGTGAAATGTGTGAACGTTTGTTATTTTTCACAACATTTACGTGAAGGTAGCGGAGCGGCTACTCAGCAGATCATAATGATATTACTATATCTATACTAGGCATGCTTAGGGCTTTCTATAGAGCTAAAGAAATAAAATGTACCTTAAGTACAGACAAAGTAATGGCCTGTCAACATTTCGACAAAAACCCCGAGACCTGTCAAAGTTGACCAAAAATCGACCTGAGTGACGAGTTTGACATTTTTTTTTAGAACACAATCAAATTATTAGAAATATATTAATACGTCAAGGTATTTTTATACTACCTATTAATTGAGGTAAAAAAGTTAAAAGGGTGTAGAAAAAACACTAGCGCCAGCAGTGGGTGTCAAACACGCGACCTGCGCTGGCAGGCAAAAACACTAGTTTCTGCCACTGCGGCTTCTACGCTTCGTAACTCGAGAACTAAAAATCTGGAGAACATGCGGTTTGCGCCCTCCTTCATTTGAGAAATGCCCCCAGAACATACATTTTTTATGTGAAAATTTAAAATTAGACCCTTTTTGCCTTTCCGATTTGAGTTGAAACCTACCATATCGGGCAGGCTGAAAGAGTCTAATTTTCACGAAAAAAATATTTATTTTGGGGGTGTCGACTATAGTCGGTTACAAGTTAAGAAGGTAGGAGAAGCTCCTCCCACAAGCGTGGTGCGCCGGTTTCAAATACCTCCGCAATCGAAAGAAGAGTTCACTTGAAACGCTTCTTGTTCCGCTTCAATGGATAGATAATGGCCACAGAGTGGTGCCAACTTATCTCCGACCCCCAATTTTTAAGAAAGCGACCTTTGTATTCATCGGAGAAGGAACCGAGCCCCTGAAAGCAGCCTTTGTATCAATCGGAGGGGGAAGCTAATCCCCGAAAGTCGTCTTTGTTTCCTTCGCAAGGGGGAAGACTTAATCTCCCTCTCGTGGCTTCCACAATGCTAAGTCAAAGTCGAGAGATAAAGCAAATATGTACAGAAAGGCACGACCCTCCTCGCGCGTTGGCCGCAACGTCACGGAAACGATGGGACGCTATTGGATGCGGAGGTGGCGGAGGAATATATGATTCCCTTTGAGGGGCATTTGCCGCTACCTTCTTGACTTGTAACCTACTATAGTACACCATAGCAGTGCGTGTGAAACAAACTCGCCATCAATAAACGGCTCTGCGGTATGTATGTATGTATGTATGTATATTTGCGGCGCAATCTCTTTGTATCGAGAGTCTTGTCTTGTTCCCGCAAACCGCAAACGCGGTTTGCGGGAAGGGTGCGACATCTAGCGACCCTCTTTTCAACTGCTTTAGGTACAACCTAAAACAGAAAGTAGATGGCGATAGCTACCGCCTATTACGTCGGATACGTAGCGCCTTCTTTTTTTTATTGATCTATCATTGTGTACCTCTGTGTTGTTGTTATCGCCTCTAGGCTCTATGGTTGTAGTGTAGTTGTAGTGGTAGGGTCGGTAGTGGCGATCGTTGCGTTCGTTCGGTGTTATTGCACGGATCTTGCTGTTTAGGGCGCAATCGCTGCTGCTCGGAGCTGCCTTGAAGCAACGTTAGGTAAGCTTAACGCGTGTACACTTTATGCTTCTTATTTTTCTTATTTCGCGCATTGTGTTTTGCAAGTGTGTCTTTTTAGACAAGTCATGATCACGTTTTTTTCCCTGGGTGCTTACGTTTTGCGAGTGTCGGAACATTGCGACTTCCGACTGACAGAAAACGGAACTATAGGTCTTCCTCTAGTGAGCCGCTCAAACTTTCCTCGATTAACGCATACCGCGAAACAAGGCTTCTCTGGGTATGCTTATAGGCGGCGTCTTTGTGTCAAGGTAACCGGACGTCATGCGTCTTGTAATCTGTTGTCTTCCTTTGTAAGGGAGAGGAAAAGGTGACCCCGACGCCTTCGCAGACCGTACCTCGAGAAAGAAACGCAAAATAATTGATTAGTGATGAATGGCAAACGCGCTTAACATATAACTTGTAATCGCATCACTGGCCTTATCTTTAGACATATTTTTTCATGATCGATGGGCCGATTATGCATTGGATTTAATGGTGCTTCGTTCAGTGCTCCCTGCAAGTTGACCAAGCCCTGCGACATCGATCTGAATACAGCTCCACAAACGAGACGGGGAGTTTTTAACTCTATGCTTTCGTTTATCCTCTCGAGTCCTGCAAACAGTGAGATTATGTCTGAAAGTGAGCTTCTGCCCTGTTTGTCTCGTGACATCGAAGTACGGAATGAGTGTGGGGAAAGAAAACCGAGTACTTAAAGGGCCCATGAAACGATTGCCCTGACAAGGGGGAGATAAATACTTGGAGTGCTTCTATGTTCTTCGTGTTTGGGTGAATATACGACAACGTTTCGTTCATTAGCGATCAATCCATCCTGTTCCTGACTTCCGGTTCGAGTGTTTTTTGGGTGGAAGATGTGTGGGCGTGTCACGAGCGCGTACGAGTATTCCTTTGAATAAGGATTTCTTCCCCTCTCTGCTCAAGAGGCACCGTAAACCTTTCGGTACGGGCGTAACGCCTGAATCACAGTGACCCAACTCTCCAGAGTTAAATAAAGAAACAAACAAACAAACAGACTCTAGGTCCTCTTAGGTTCACTAAGCGATGGTAACCTAGATTCAGCTCCGGAGACATTGCTTTTGTGTCCATCGTGGCTTACCTTTCGCCCCCAAGTTAGCACAAAGAAGCTTCTCCCCGCTCCTTCCTACTGGCGTTTTTTCATTTCCTCCAAGATAAACCTTTGACACAAGCGTCACTTCTGCAGGAAGAGGTGGATTGTGTGAGAGCTATGCTCTAGAGATGTCCCTTTGTTGTGCTTTCAAGTGGCCGACATGCACCGGCACAAACAAGATGTTTGAAAGAACTTCACAAGTGAAGTTCTTTCGGTTATCTCAAGACAAGAGACGTCACCAATGTCTACAATGCTGGGGGATCGCAGGACGGCGGCATTAGCAGACGGTGCTAGCCTACTTTGATGTGCTGCCGACAGATGGCGCAACGCGACAAATGCAGTGATGCGGCGCCTCGGATGACCATCTTCGTACAGCAGTAGGTGCCAACCAGGCCATTACGCATGCCATTACGGCATTTATAAATGCAAACCAACACGGTGCTCTGGTGAAGATATCTTGAATACCAAAGCAAGCATGTCAAACATTAGAAAGTTGCATTACAGAGATTACAGTGATGTGATTGCTGCGCCAACTGCGCCAAGGGGCTAACCCTGCTACATCCTGCTACATTTTGCCAAAATATGGGTAATCTGCGCCAAGCCTGCACCAAAGGACCAATTTCGATCGCCTTTCAATACCGAAACTAAAGTGAGTACCGTAATTGAGCACGTGTCAGCTAGGTGGCACAGGCGGCCACCCGACACGAAGTACCCTGCATAAATCGTCCATCCGGTACTGCATGGTTCTCCCCGCCGTCTCGCGTTTCGCGCTCCGATCGTCTCAAGGGTTTCATCTCGCATTTTTTTTTTTTTTTAAGTTTTTTTATTGATAGACGCGGGCGTGTGCGGTTGCTCCGACACTAGTGTGCCGAGTGCCGGCCATGTCGTCATGCTGTGAAACAAAACCACGTTTTTGTGCGGCGAGAGTTACCTGTTACCTTGTTAGCTGAAGCACTCGCGCGACCAGTCACCATGGTCGCGTGATGTCGGGTGTTGTCGTCCCCACGTTGCTGCAGATATGACGCTTTCTAAACTGAAACATAAGTACTGCCACATGTTCATCAACATTCCAGTTTTTGTTTAATTCATACGCTACTTAAAAATCCCTCTTTAACTCAAAGACTGCGTGTCGAAATATTGATTACCTAGGTTTCTGAGAACCAGGTGGGCTTTCTTTCGAGAGGGACCCCCCGGTACGTGAAAAATCTGCCGCGAAAGAAAGTTGGTGAAGAGAAGTGAGCTAAAGCAAAGAAGACAATGAGTGCACGCTGAACCCGCACAGCGTGCTTGTTTGTCTCGAGTTCAGTCGTTGCACAAAGCGCCAGTGTTGCCACAGCTCCCCAGAAAATAGTAGATTTCAGCTTGATAAATCAGTAGATTTCTAAATTTCGGTAGTCTGTTCCTTCTTTTAGCTTGTTTGTGTTGTACGGTTATTGCATTGATTATTTGCACAGCACGTGTGAGAAATGCCACAATTAAAAAAAAGGGAGCAGTGAAAAAAAGTAGAAACTGTATGCAAAGCGAATTTCCCAAGACCTCTTCCTGCAATATCCGGAAGTCAGCTGCCGCACGACTATTACAGGATTACCAGAATCTCTTAGTGGTCTGCTCATTCAAGTAGTTCCACACTTCTTGTTCTTTGAGTGTAAAATTTGTTGCCGGAATTTTTCTTTAAAGTCCCCATATCCCGAGGTATTTTAAAGGGAAGGGCCCTCCAAGGATTTTTGACTGGCCGAAAACTTGCTCTCAGATAGACCTCAGACAACATAGTAACACAGAGAAAAAATCGTGGTGGCAAACTTTGCGTTATTTCGGATGTTATAAGCAAATTAATATCGCTCAAACCGCGATGCATGCGGCACGGCATGAAAGGCGCGAAGCAAGGTGCTCCCTCTCAGATGGCCGACCGTGCCGTTGCTCTGTAGTGACACTAGCTTTGACAAGCCTTCCTCCCCCTTTCCCTTTTTGTACAGCAATGCACCCGCGTTTGGTTTAACTATCCCCTGCATTGTGTTGTCACCTGTGCACATACACTATTGGCTCTCACTTTTCCCCCTCATTTCCTTTTACAACGCCTACGCACACACACACGCACATGTGAAATGACCCACCGAAGAGCGCCGAAATTACTCGAGGGTGCGCCTTAGAGCAAATAGTAGTAGTTTTGGACCACATGTAGGCAAAAAGGAGAAAAATCAGTAGATTCTGTGGTATTATCACTGAATCAGCAGAGTTTTGAAAAAAATCAGTAGTTCTACTGATAAATCAGTAGGACTGGCAACACTGCAAAGCGCTCCAAGAACTTTTTGACCCTGGCTGGCGGTGTCTTGCATTAAACATGCGCAGCTGGACTGTTTTTGTCGTATCCTGGACAGTTACATTTTGCATACAATTTTTGGAACCAGTTGGCGACGGAGTGGAGTGGTATGGTTTCGGTTTCGATTGAACATCCGTTGTCTCCGCTAGCGCGACGAAGCACGTGCAACTGCAAGCCTGGCGAAGTTGCCTTCACGTGCATGTGAACAAGATTGCACGACAGAAGCACCAGCCGGGACACTTGCAATCCTTTGTTTTACGTTTGCTTACATTGACGGAAATCTGCCACGTCGGGAACCAGTAGAACGGTGGCAAGCATTTTTTTTTCGGAATTGCTCGACAAGACCTCCAACACTGTACACTTTTGGGATATCTCAGTAGTTAAAACACAAGCAGCGAGTTCCGTCACCACATGTTACATCAGGACACAACACAAAGTGCCCTTCGTTTGTCCAGCACTTAAAACAACATATTTTTATTTTTCTTAGAATATCTGCTCCAAAAGCCACTTTTTCTGCTCCTGAAACACTGTTCTGGCTGCTCCAAAAGCCACTTTTGCTACTCCAAAACACTGTTTTGGCTGCTCCAAAGGCCACTTTTGCTGCTCCAAAACACGGTTTTGGCTGCTCCAAAATGGCTTAGGCCAATCACATCACTGAGATTAGCATAGAACGTGAAAGAAGCGTAACAAAAACTTTTGTAAGATTGCTAAAACCAAGACCCGGCTCGGCCAACCCTTCGCGAAAGCTCGGCGCGTATCTTCGGTGCCTGGTTGAGGGAGGTGTCCATCGCCGATACCTTCGTCCGGCGGAGGGAGCGAGTGCTTCTCGCAGAAAACAGTTTTTGGTGATTGTCGCCCCAAATACCCGCATTCGTTGCCGTCTTTAGCACATCTTGCAATGTCATGGCAGATCGAAGGCGGTTCTTGATGAAAATCATCAGTGAGAAGGTCTGCTCATAAACGTATGTGCTCCTGAAAAGTGACGACAGTTTCAAGGCATGGTCCACCAGGTTTCCGTTCTTGTTCTTGTCCAGGTTTTTGTAGAACTCATACGGCTGAGATTCGCGATGCATAGTCTTCCGCACTGGTGGACACTGGAGGTCGATGAGCTCCAGTTGCATCGTCGGATCAGAGTCCTCCGATCCGTTGATGCAACCCCTAACATCCCAACAGGTAGGCGGAGGGTTGATAGCCTCCGTGGTGAAAGAGGGAAGGGGACCTGTTGAGAGAGAGCAAGAAGTTTTTGCGTTCCGTGTGCCGACACGTTGAGACAGAACCACACCATGGACAGGGACGGCTGCACACATTGTTTCATTGTTGTCAGCGGGATTAGCGGAGAGGGAACATTTGAACTGAGAAATCGTAGCTCCTTCGCCGTATACTGAGAAAAGTAGGTTAGAGGGTTTCACTGCTGCTTGTCAGGCAGAGCGGGCGCTCGGTGGATTGAATGGCATACTAATCAACTTTCTGCGCTGAGCCGGGCCGTGCGCTGTATGTTGTGCACCCCTGATCTATAACTATCATAACTAAATCAAACAGCTTTGTTTTGAATTCTCTCTTGACTATAGATGTTTTGACCGGTGAATGGTTCCCAGACAGGGCTCACATATTCAATGGTTGGCAAGATCAAAGATTTATAAACTGTTCATTTAACTTTCGAACTCGCATGTTCCAACTTTCTTCTAAGTATCCAGAGTTTCTGAAAACCTTTCTTAGATACCTGCTTGATCCAGAGTTTCTGAAAACCTTTCTTAGATACCTGCTTGACATGGAAGTTCCAGCTTAAGTCTGATGTGAGGTGGACTCTTAAAACAGGGTGTCTAGCGACTGGGAAAACCGGGAATTGTCAGGGAAATTTGAATTACCAGGAAAAATCAGGGAATCGTCGGGGATATTGTCAAAAAGCGAGCCCAGTCAAGAAAAATGAGCCGGAAACGCCATCGAGTGCCCTGAGCAAAGACTTCAGGACTTGAGGGCAGAAAAATAGGCAATATATTCAGCCTAGAGCATAGCACGGGCTCTGCTCACCCTGTCTAGAGTGTGCTACCCGATGCAAAGGGAACAGCCGACAAATCCAGCCCAAGCCTTGGATTGGATTTAAAGCGCGACACTAGGCTAGATCCAGTTAGATCTACTAGATTTAGTAACAAATAGGAAAGCCGCAGACCCCAATCCAATCCAAGCCTTAAAGGAGTCATGAAACACTTTTCCAAATTTTTCCTGTTTAGCTTTCTTCCCAGTGATGTGATTGCTGTGCCCATTGCGCCAAACTGCGCCAACGGGCTAACCCTGCTACATCCTGCTACATTTTGCCAAAATATGGCTAATCTGCGCCAAGCCTGCGCCAAAGGACCAATTTCGGTCGCCTTTCAAAACCGAAACTAAACTGAGTAACGTAATTGAGCATGCGTGTGTTACGTGGTGCAAGCGGCCGCCCGACACTGAGTACCCTGCATTAATCGTCCATCCGGTCTTGCGTGGTTTTCTAGCCGTCTCGCGTTTTGCACTCTCGTCGTCTCGTAAATCTCGTCTCGCATCTTTTTTTTTTTAACATATACTCTACGATAGACGCGGGTGTGTGGGGATGCCCCGACGCTAGCGTGCCAGGTACCAGCCATGCCGTCATGCTGTTTAACAAAACCACGTTTTTGCGCGGCGGGAGTTACTTTGTGAGCTGGAGCACTCTCTCCTGAAAGCAACGGCCGTGGGAAAACTATTTTTGGTCCCTGCCTTCCAGTCACCGCGGTCGCGCGCGCGACGTCGGGTGTTGCTGTCCTCACGACGCTGCAGATATGGCACTTTCTAAAATGAAACTAAGTACCGCCGCATGTTCACCAACGTTCCTGTTCTTGTTTAAATCATACGTTACTACAAAAATTCCTCTAACTCAAAGACTGCTGTGTTAAAGTATTGATTACCTAGGTTTCTCCCGGTGGGCTTTCTTTCGAGAGGGACCCCGGTACGTGAAAAATCTGCCGTGAAAGAAATTTGATATTTAGCTAGGGCAAAGAAGGCAATATCTGCACGCTGAACCCTCACAGCTCACTTGTTTGTCTCGAGTTCAGTCATTGCACAAAGCGCTCCAAGACCTTTTTGACCCTGGCTCGCGATGTGTTGCATCGATAGCTCAGGTACTTTTTTTCCAGACTTGTGCCTATCTCAAATACTCTGTTCAAGATACTGTATCTTAAATACTTTTTGAAGTATCTTGGTATCTTGCAAATACCTTTGATGGAGAGTATTTGATACTCTATTTTAAATACAATTCCGAGTATCTTGTACTCATTATCTTAAATACATTTTTGACATTCCGCCATTTTCTGAGTTTTTCGGTATGAAGGGGCATGAGCGTGGCACGAGCAAACGTGAACATTCTTTCGAGCAACCAAATCCTGTTGCTAGCTCCAATTAGCTACGGTGACTTTGACTGAGCTCGTGAAAACATCGCTTTTTTACTGATTGTGACTCATATTTCAGCCCAAAGTTCGTACAATGAAGGTTCTCCCCTCGCCTTCCCAAAGGCACACTTTCTTTTTTCAGAGTTTCCTCCAAAAAAATCCTCAAACAAAAAGTGTGATTTTACGGAAGTAAAGATGCCACCCTGAGGCGCAACACAGACCGGGAAACGACCTACGACAACAATGCAGACTTGAATTTCAAGAAAATGACAAATAAAGAAAAACAAATGAGAAGTAGACACACAAAAAGGAAAAAATCACTTTTGTTTTGCTTGTTGTATGTTTGACCCCGCTACGGCAAAACGTCGAGGTTTTTTTTTTTTTTTTTTTTTGTTTCTTTTTGTTGTCAGTCTGTCACTTACTGCTCTCGCGAACGCTGTCTGTAAACGAACAGTGATAAGCAGAGAAGAGGACAGGAAATGAACTAAGAGCTGGATGACCTCTCAAAATGCCAACAAAGCGTCTCCCAATGCTGAGTGCCTTTCTGAATGCAACCTACTTGAAGAAGGTGCGACCGCTGCCGTGGCTATTATGTGGGTTCTCTTTTTATTCGTCCACTCATATCCGTATCCCAAGTTTGTTTATAGTGAACTCCCCTAATAGGGAATATGGATTGTAGTTAAACGATGTGTGTAAGGTGCGCCGCTCTTTCCCTTTTGTTGCCCCCCCACACCTCGGTGTTTACCCACCACAAGGCCTGTGCACATGTCCACAGGCCTTGTGGGAATGTCCATGTCATCTTCTTCAATAGAGCGCGGGGTACAGTGTAATGTAAAAATACTAACAATAAGCAAAGTGAGGTTAAGTGCCAGATCTCTCCCGAAAGCAGTCGTCAGGGAATGCGAGCTTGACCCACTTTGGCTTTTGTGCTGAACTGGGCACCATGCATGCTGCATTGTTCATGCAGGCCTGAGTGGTAACAAAAGAGCCTATCCTCAAACTCACCAGAGAACACGAACTCCAGCCAAACGCTGACGCCGCATTCGGTCATATTAGTCGAGCGCTGAGTCATTATATTTGTTGTCCCCATTCGTGTTGTTCTAAAGTTAACCGATTGGGGCGCCACGGTCTAATCTCCTTCCCATATTGGGATATTGCCAAAGGGTTGCCCCGCTTCGTTCTTGCGTGGAGGCTCCGGGTTTGATTTGAGGGTGCCGGACTCCTCTTTTATTTTTTCATTCAACTTAACGTTCTCGTAAGTTCGAGAACCTTGTCGTCTGATTGAGTTACGAATGTTCTACGTGCCGAACGTTCTACGCTGAATGTTCCAGAAACCCACGCGGGTACAAAAAGGACTCCGCGTGGCGGTCCACAGTCAGGGGAGGAAGTGGCCGAGTGGGCTAACGAGTCTCAGCTCGGAGCGCGGAGCGAAAGCTTGCGCTGGGAACCTCCTGGGTTCGACCGCCCCCGCCTGTTTCGATCTGGATGAGTTTCGTACCGGCACGCGGTCGTGTAATCACTACTGCGTGATGCACGATGAAAACCCCAGGTTTTTAACGTGCATCACATTCAACGTGTACCACACTGGCTAAATTTCTCATCTACAGCTAAGAGACCGATCACCCGTTGAGGCGATCATGGCTGTATAAACATACAAAGCAAGCCAATTTTTTTTTTTGGTCCGCATCGACGCCTGCGACGCTAGCCTTTATCATATATTTTGTTTTGGGCACACGTTCGCCCCCTTAAACGTTTAGTTTCTTCAGTTATTCGCCGCCTCATCATTTGTCATTCGTGACAATACCCTGTTCCTTATAGTTGAACTGCATGAAATAGCCCTACGATTTTTTTTTCCTTTCTTGTTTGTTGCGTGCTAATAAACGATTCTGGTAAACCAGATTTGCGCAACTGTATAATTGTCGTTGTCATTGACGTCGATACAAATTAAGCAATGTGGAAGTATCTTCAAAAGTAATTGAATTACATTTCTAAGTATTTGTACTCTACTCGAGATACTTTACAGGGAAAGTAACTTGAGTAGTATTTTTAATACTTTATGAAGCAGGTATTTAGTAACTTAACTTAAATACTTCTATCGAGTATTTTGTCCAACACTGCTTTTTTCCCCCTTTTTTTGTATGTTTAGCTTGTACCTTGTTTGCCGGCCTGGCAAGCACACGCCATTGAACTGTTTATTGTCGTATGCTCGACGATTACATTTTGCGTACAAATTTGGGGATCAGTTGGCGACGGAGCAGAGTGACATGGTTTAGGTTTCGGCTGAACAGCCGTTGTCTCAGCTCGCGCGACGACGCACGCGCAACTACAAGCCTGCCAAAGTTGGCTCTACGTGCATGCGAACATGATTGCACGACAGAGGCACCAGCCAGGGCGCTTGCAATTCATTGTTTTCTTTTGACGAAAATCTGGCGCGTTGGGAACCAGTCAAACGGTGGCAAGCGGTTTTTCAAAATTGCTCAGCAATGCCTACAGCACAGTACACTTGTGGGATGTCTCAGCAGTAAAAACACAAGCAGCGAGTTCCGTCACAACACGCCACATCAGAACACAATGCAAGACAATGTGCCCTTCGTATGTACAGTACTTAAAACAAATATTTATTTTTCTAAGAATATCTGCTCCAAAGGCCACTTTTGCTGCTCCGAAACACTGTGTTGGCTGCTCCAAAAACCACTTTTGCTGCTCGAAACACTGTATGGGTTGCTCCAAAGGCCACATTTGCTGCTCCAAAATACTGCTTTTGCTGCTCTGAAAGGTTCTCCAAAATGGCTTGGGCCAATCACATCACTGTCCTCCTCAACTCATAAATCGCGCATTCTACCAAACAGTTCAAGAAGACGGAAAGGGAGGAGTCCCCTCTTGCTCGGAATCTCGTTTGTATACCCGGACAGAGCCATTGTCCCCTAGAAGATTAGCCCGTCGCTCAAAATACAGACAAAAGTTGCTTTCCCCACCCCGTTCACCCCGAAGCTGACAGCGCTGTGGAAGCTACGTGCTCGTTGGGACAACCACACTTTTGCCACATGATCACGCTCTCTCACGCATACCCGTGCGCAGAAAATGAGGTCAGGTGATGAAAGGGAGGTGGCTGATTGGTCCGGCAGGTGCGTAGCTTCCACCACAATGTCAGCTTAGGGGCGACGGGATTAAGTGAGGTCCGGTGCCGTGTGACGTGTGTTTGGGCCCGGTGACGCGCTGGGGGGGTCCGGTGATGCGCTGGGGGGACCGCGGATGAGCCTACGAAGGGAAGGAGGCACGAAAAAGTCCGCTGTGTTTTAAAATTTTTGTACCGAAAGTCAGGCTTTTGACTTTCTACCTTTTTTCTTTTGGCCCACTGAACAATGTGCTATTAGTAAAATCCCAATATAAATTGATTTATTCCAGCCCAAAATTCGTTTCATGGGCCCTTTAAGCCGAAAGTATCCAAGTGTGCATCTGGCAGCCGTGCTGTCATTCAGTTATGAATGTGTGTGGTTGAGCGTCGTTTTCTCATTGTGTTTCCGGAAGTGGCCTCTTCACTAACGATGTCGGTGGCAAGAAAGTGGTCGTTTAATCCGGACTGGACGAACCCGAATATTTCGGAATATGCAAATTGGATTAAGCCCGTGCAAAATGGCACTCACAGTGCTCAATGCTCAATGCCTTGTGTTGTAATGGTCTTATATATTTAACCGCCTCTACAGTGGTCAGGGAATTTCACCTGAAATTGTCAGGGAAAACCTGGAAATGTCAGGGAATTTCAAAATAATAATTTGCTAGACACTGTTAAAAACTTATACTCGGTTAGTTTATTAGTGGAACACCTTCAATACTATATCTATACTCTACAGGTTGATTCCTGCGTGTTACATTAATATAAACTCTCTTTTTTATATTCAAATCTATATGCCATGATCGCACCACGTTGATATCTTTCGCAAATGTCTGTGCTGTCTTCATTGGTAAACTATCGAAGAAATATTAGAATAAACCACCATGTCATTTGCAAAGTGTTTGAAAGTTATTTGCAAAGTATTTGAAGGTTATCGCAGAATTGAAACCGTCACCAATGTCGCTGATGTACAAAATGCAAAAAAGGGGCCCAAGCATTGAGCCCTGCAGAACACCAGATATTACTGGCAATGGGCCAGTTGTTAATCCCTTTAAAGAAACAAATTGTTATCTATCTAATAAATATGCTTCTAACCAATTTATAATCTGATTGTTCTTTAAAATGTGATAATAATTGTATAATAATTTTAGATGCGACACTCCATCGAAAGCCTTTGTGAAATCTAAAAACTCGACTTCCGTCTGCCCACTCCTATCTGTGCTAATGCTAAGGTCATGGAAGACTTCCATCAACTGCGTAGTTGTAGAAAATCCCCGTCTGAAGCCATATTGATTTTTACCCACGATGTTAATACTCTCTATATAGTTTATAAAATATTTAACTATTATATGCTCCAAATTTTTCCAGCATGTGCTGGTAAGTGAAATTGGTCTGCAATTCCTTAGGTTGGTTTTATCGCCCTGTTTGAATATCGGAATCGCTTTCTGCATTTCCGATCACGAGGAATCTGACCTTTGCCGAGTGATACGCTGAATACTATCTCGAGGTAGTGGGAACACCACTCTGCATATCTTTTCAAGAACATATTCGGTATCTCGTCTTTTCCTGGGGACTTTTTATCGTCAATATGTAGTAGGGTGATTCCACGAGATATCAAACCTGCATGTCCACTCGACATTTTTATTTTTTCTGGATATTTTATATGCGATGTACACATAAATGAATCTTACAAAACTGAACTTTGTGCCTTGAAAAAGTGTTTTCAGTGCAGTTTACGTTGAAATAAAAGCATACAGATTAAATAAAACGTATGTCACACGCTTTCAGGTTGCATTTCAAACTTTGGAAGGAAAGTTCGGCAAAGATTCGGCTAAACTTCAGCAAATGTCTGCGCACGCGCGAGAACGCGACGGAACCATGGATTGCAAATGGACGCCGTGCGGTTACCATCGTACAGGGTAGTACAACCAGCGGTTACGGTGCAGTGTGGAGTAGGCAACATGGTAACTGCGCATTTGTGAGCCTTTGCGAGTTTGGTTCTCTTCAGTATTATCTGCCTCAAGATCAAGATCGACCAGTAATTTACTGCAGTCCACTGCGCGAGTGACAAATGATGCGGTACATTCTGGATGACATGATTTTCGTTTGACCTTTCCAGTGATGCAACGAAGTAGTTGAAACATCGACAGACAATTACTTTAAAGCAGTCCTCGCAATTATAACAATCCTCTTTTCGGACTCACAAGTAGTTTGTGCCAAAACAAAGTGGTATTGTGTTTTAATGAGCGTTATTTCGTGGTTTTAATGTATTTGCATATAACTAAACACAGAACTATCATGTTCGAGGTTGCACATCCGACACTCCTAACTCCTCCCATTTTCCTAAATGTCCGTGTGTGTCCTAACACCAAAAACTGGCATTTTAAAGGTTAAAAACGAGACATTGCGAATATCGGATGCACATATCCATGCAAAGCTGACGTCAAGCGTCTCAAATCGAAAAACATGCATATTTACAATAATATTGTTATCTGGTGAAAGCTCAGCAACCGTTGCATTTGTTTTCGCGCACAAAACGGTGACTCCCGGAAAGAGTAAGAACACAGTGTTACTGCCTTTATTTTGACAATGGACACGCACTTGCAGGCTTGTGCTGATGAGGCCTCAAAACCAAAACTCTCGTCGCGTGATTCGTGACTGCGTCCGCTACTACCCAACCTCATTGTTGAGGTTGGGTAGAACGCAGATGATAAGATTATCATTGCGTTGTGCCACTGCTAGCTTTGCGCCTGCTTCGCAAGTGGTAAATTTGGCGCGCCCCCGAGTTTCCCACGAGCTTCAAGTCGTTCTAAAAAGAGTTGATTTAGTGGTTTTCCATGACGCTCAGTAAGTTTCTAATTGGAACCATATGTCTATTTTCACTAGTTAAAAATTTAAATTAATGAATGTTAATTAATTTGCCGACTTATCACAAAGATTAGCCACCCATATAATGTCCCCCTGGCCTTAGGACTCAACTGCACAAACCGCATAAGTGTAAATTTCATGGCTTTTTTAAAACAAATCTGTAAAGCTTAAAAAAAACGCCCTGTATATGACAGCCAAACTACCCAGAACGCAATTTGCGGCTCGAAATTCATTTTCTTTTAACCTGAAAACCGCCGATCGAGAACTGGCCGGTTTCAGTCGCGCTAACTCTCTTCTCCGTGGTCACGCACCATTTTCTATGGTTTAGACACATCCACCGAAGATAATCAAGGGCGTATGTCATCGAAGCACGCACTGTGACAAAACATATGACACCTATTTTTTGTGGCTTCTAAAAAGCTGCTAATACGGTGATTGACAAACAAATGAAAGTTGCACAGCCACATGACTTCCGGTATCTTTCTTCTCTATATTTCTTCTTCCTCCCCAGTTTCGGTTTCGAGCAGTTGCGTGTTTTGGTTTGATTAGAAATATATGTGACACTAGCAAAATATTGGTTGGGTAGTCTTTTGACACCATAATAGATCGCCTGGCAAAAAAAAAAAAAATTTGGGGGATGCTCTGCTCGGGTGATTTGGTGTGAATCAGTGCATCGAAAATGGCACCAAGCACGGACAGTTCATGTGCTTCAGCAGGGCATGTTCAGTGCACATAGCGCGGTTCCAGACCTCAATGTTGCCACTGCGGTTTTTGCAGCTCACTACAGAGTGCGTCTTGCCCGTTGGACGCCGTTTATGCGTCCAACTGCGGTCGCCCATCGTCGCATCCATGTGCAGAAGCAGGGCAAAATAAAAGCCGGCAATGGCGTCTTGGGAAGTGTCCCGACTGGTGGCAGGTCGGCTAACTAGCGCGCTGAAAGCGTCTATAGGGACTTGTGTACGTTTTGTACGAAGTTTGCACGTACTATATTGTCGTTATTTTTGTCCACAATTTTTGTGTATTTGGAGTTCTTGCGATTATACGTCCTTCCGTATCATTCATCCATTGCAGGTCACCATGTCGAACCGGCATTCCATGCTGCCCCCGATTGCACTGCCATACCCGGTGCAACCGCAACCGATGTACGATGTGGCATCGGGATTTCAGGGGGTCCCAACAGGTGGTCCCTTTCCGGCCGGTGTGGGCCCTACTTCGTCGGCTACTGGTGGACCGGCGCCGCAAGGCCAACCGGTATCCATGATGGCGCCACCGTACATTGGCTTTGCTCCGGCCCAACAGCCTCCCATGGCCCCACCTCCGTACGGAGAGTCGACGGACCCAGCCTATCGAAAGCCTTACGGTAAGTGTAGATTGCCCTTGCATTAAGACCATGCATAGACTTTTATATTATAGAAGTCTCAAGGAGTGGCATTGGGTTCCTTTCTGATCGCTCGCTTTACTCCACTTTCAGTTGGAGTCGGTTGTTATTACAGCATCTAGCAGTCTTCCAGATCCTGCTATGGGGAAGCCGATGCAAACTGTTCTATTTGTTTTCGGTCAAAGGCAGGGAGTTATTGAAAGATTTTATTAGACATGGCCTTCATGGTGGGAGGGTATTGTGCATTGTCAAATGGCCACTGAGGTACTTTAATCTACAATGTAGAGGTGGTGTCTCATACAATTGATTTTTCTTTCTTAGCCCTCAGAAATCAAATGCTCTAGGCTCAAACGACTTTGTCCAGCAGGGTCTGAATGATGACCGGCTTGGGCCACCTGGCAAAATGCACCTTTTTAGTTTGTCTCCCCAGTGCCAAGGCATTTTCAGCAATGTGTCGTATAGTAAAATTATATATAAAAAAAAGGAAAGTGCTGCCTTGTAGCTAGGTTATTAATTACCACTATGTAATGCAGTTAAAACAGTGCCTTTAAGGCATGATGTCACAAAAGTACGTACAGAGAGAAACACTGTGCTCCATTCAGTTGCAAGAACATTGGCATCACACATCTTCACAAGGAGTTTTATTGTTTAAGACACGTGACGGTTTCAAAACCGATCAGGTTTATCTACTCACCTTCTCATGTCCAAGCATTACTGTCCTGGTTTCCAACCGCTGCATATGTTGAAGAAATATTGTTAAGTTTTCAAACAAAGCAAGATTAGAAAATGACCGTACCAACTGTACTTCCTTGTACCTTGCTTTCTTATGCTTCTGGTTCAACAAGACATGTGCATGACTGAAAAAAGCGATATTGCAGTTTTGCAAGGCAGAGCACTGGAAGGTGGCACTTGATAGGTGCTTATTTGTTTGTTTGTTTTCTCATGACCATGTGTAAATACCGTAATATCCCCCGATGGCAAAAATTGCCAAGTAAAATTTTTTTTTTTATTCGAAAATACAAAAAATAGTTTTTTTTAGTTTTGCAGTGCCCCAGCTCGTGATGACCTCGCTGAAAATGGTGTTAGCTTCGGCGGGAGATAAGTGGACATTGCCGACTGAAAAGAATGGTCGTGTATGGTTGATCACCCCTCACTACGATAGCAAGTTTTGCAGGTCAGATAATCTAAAAAAGCATTTTTCAACATTTTTTGATCCCACATGGAGATTTAGCCCACTCCCTCTTTTCACCCAATTCACACTCGATTTTAGATAGGCTATCGTTTGGGAGACTATTGAGGAGTTTCAGCGACGGAGTCGCCGCCCTGGTGGCCGGTCGCCGAAAGAGAAAGAGGGGGATAGTTTCGCTGGGCGTCGGCTTGTGTAAAGACGTCGGCCGCGAACCTAGGCTTATAAACTTCGGCAGCAAGAATATTACGCGGCTCTAGTGTTCCGGTACGAGCAACGGAGGTGACACGATCCGCTACGACTAGCTACGACCACCGGCCGCAGCGATGCCGGCGATGCAGGCGTCGAAGGAGCGCAACCTGTGTGCTACGCAGTTAGTCGCCGTCGCCCGACGCAGCTCGTTTGGCATTCAGGGCTTTCCGCCCCGGGTTCTTCGTTTGTACTTGGACCCGAGTATTATTTCCTGTGCTTGTGTGTGTGTGCTCAGTGGCTGGATATGGACCTCATAGAGCAGTCCTTCAGACTCAACAGCGACTCAAAGTTGACGGCGGAGGGGCTTGCAGCAACGCTTTCGGTTGGTGCACGGGCGTGACGACTACACGGATAAATATTAAGATTGCTGCTAGCAAGGTGGGCCATAGTCGCTTTATGTTGACACGATTTTAAGTGTAAGTACTCCGTGCAAAGGCGAATCTATCGCGTTTATAACATGTACCTTGTTTATAATCCACATTATTTGTTGTTGTTTTTATCACGCACGACCGACTGCTAAGCAAATGCTTCTGTACCGATCACGGAGTGAATGTCTTCGGCCTTACATTGCGGAACGCCCAATAAAAATTCATGTTCGTTGAGCAAGAAAACTTCCCTTTCGAGTGACCTTTTTTGATTGATAATTTCTCCCTTGTCTAGGTGCTTCAATCAACCCGATCGATTAGGTTTGCTTCCCTAGTTAAGACATTTTGCTGCCACATGCGGCACTAATGCTTGGCACGATGTATGCCACTGGTGGTATTATGAATTTGTTTACTTCCAAAGCTAAAAGTGTAACAGGTGGGACCATTCAGTTTGCTAAAAATGTGATATGAGAATTTCATTGCATAACTAGCGTTTTACGTTTAAGATTGATAAGAAACATGCGCATGTGATGATGCAGGTCTACAGCATAAAAGCTTTGCTGATCCAGAATGGGTGTGCTATAGGCTAAAGCCTCAAGGTTTTTAATGTACCAAATTCGTGATTACACGGCAATAAATATTGTGGTGGAAAACTGCCCATTGTCTCGGTGAGTTTTGATCGTGACCATTGGTGTGCTGTTGGCAAATTAGGTAATGGCACACCTTTTTCCTGACCATCTGGCTTTGAGGGACATCGCATCTAGATGTGCTTAAATATGTTTATTTTAAGGTTCAGTTGACCCCTCTGCATCATTACAGGAAGGCAGTCTCAAGCCACAACAAACAGCAGTGAACACACAATGCATAATAACAGGCACCAGTGTCCAGGCGTATAGTCCGCAGAAGCCAATTTGAGCCTAAAATTTTTTTGTTTTTATTTAGATAGTTTGCATTTATTGTATAATCCGCAGGGCCTGATTTCCGCACCCAGTGCATAGTCCGCCAAGCAGGTGCGTTGTCTTCGTGCTTTTTTTCCTGGGTGGCATTTTTTTTTCAGAAGTTCTTCGGCGAACGCTCTGTTGAGCCTGAATAACTGCTATTGAGGCCCATATCCAGCCACTGAGCACACACACAAGCACAGAAAATAACATTCGGTGCCAAGTACAAACGAAGCACCTGGGCGGAAAGCCGTGAATGCCAAACGACCAGCGTCGGGTGACGGCGACTGACTGCATTGTGCCCCTTCGAAACCTGCATCGCTGCGGTGGGTGGTCGTAGCAAGTCGTAGCGAGATGATCTCCATTTCAAGCAAGAAATCCTGCCATACCATAGTCAAGATATGTGTGCAAGTGTTCGACGACGTGGGCTCTCTCACACTGGTGGAGCTGTCATCAAGAAAGGTACATATCAACAGTGTTCGCGCGTTTGAGGCTGAAACTATGACGCATACTTTATCTAAACCTAAATTTATCGGTTTGCGGCTACAAACATTTTCGTTGACGTTGCTTAGATGATGTAATCATTCAGGCCTCGCATTAAATGGTGTTGCGAACTCTTCGGTTGTGTATGAAAACCTATTTTTGCCCTAATAAAAGACATTTTCAAAAATACACGTGTCTTCTGCTGGCACATATCTTCCAATTTACAATGCAGAGGCAAAAAGAAAAGCAACTGTGTACATCTACCACTTAGCATAAGCACCTTTTGCCATTCATTCTTCAGCACACTCAAATATCAGCTTAGGTTTTTATTGTTTTAGAAGCTTTGCCCAGTTTTGTAAAAGAAAAAAACTTAAAAAAAGCTTTACCTTTGTTCTCCTGGCATTTGATACAGACTTAGCAGATCACACACAGCTGATATCACCGTGGCACATACAACTCGAACGACCGATGAGACTATTGCTATTACAATAAAGCTTTCCAAAAGAGCCAAAAGGAGGCTTGTAGGGGTGCACAAGTAGATCGAAATGAGATTGGCGCTTCCGGGGCTTGTTTACTTTATGCGTAAAAACAGGACGATCGGCGACCAGCTGATCGCAATATAACACCAAGGATACCGATGTTTCGATACATAGAACGCAGGATAAAGACCTCAATCGTCCCTTGTATGCTGTTGCTGTCATACTTTCCATCCAACCGCTTTTTAGCGCAATTAACTAGAACAACCGAAGAGTTCGCAACACCATTTAACTAAGCAACGTCAACGAAAATGTTTGTAGCCACAAACCGATAAGTTTAGTTTTAGATGAAGTACGCGTCATAGTTTCAACGCGCGAACATTGTTGGTATGTAACTTTCTTTGGACCCGCGTACATTCTGTTCAACTTGATGACAGCTGCACCAGCGTGAGAGCTCAAGTCGAACACTTTCACACATATCTTGACTATGGCAACATTTCTTGCCTTCGACTGGCTTGACCACTTCATTTGTAGCATCACGGTAGGTCTTGCTTGAAGCGGTGATCGTCTCGCACACAGCAACAAACAGAGAACGACGTGATTTGTTTAATTTATACGCTACCGGTCTACGGGCGTCGCGAATCTATCCCCCTCTTTTCCGCCATGTTGGATCGATCGGAGCGCCCCCTATATTCGCTGAAACTCCTCATTTGTATGTGTGCTTGTAAAAACTTGGCAGAAACCAAAGAAAACCAGATAGTGAGCTTACTGCAGTGCCAACATTACTGAAACTGTGTTAACAGGCCAGTTCCACGGGCCTCCTCTTCATTGTGCTTCGTCTTGCATATGTATGTGGTATTAGAATTCATATGTCAAGCTTTTTAATAAAGAGAGTATAGAAGACAGAAATCTAGTGACAGCTCTGAATGGTGCTTGGTTGTTAATTGTAACGTTCAAAGCAGCTTGCACTCCTGAGCTTGGGAAGTATGAAGCGTTCCAACAGACACGAGTGATGGCCGACACTGTCAACGAAGCGTGCGGAAACACTATGTGCAGCTGAATAAGTGTTATTGGGAAGTATTGAGATGCTTAAGGGCATGTATAATTGGAAGATGTCTGGACATCTCAGTAATACTCTTTAATTTTATGTCATTAAAGAACCTGTGTCAGGCACATCTCCCGGGAACGGAGAAAATGGAGACAGAGCGCCCTTGGACGATTGCACGGGATTCTCGAGCAAAGAAATCAGGCAGGCCTTTGTCAGGAAGGTTAGTGTGTTGTACATCTTTTGACAGTGCCCGCTCGCCCGTCAACAGGGGTTGTTGTGCGTGCTTTATGGCCTGTGTTTTGAGCAAGTGTATAACGCGCGAGCTGACAGGACCGCAGCTGGTCACGAGCAATGCTTCTTGTTACGTCAACAACGGGAATGTCTTATATAAGGGTGTGCACCATGGTTGCTGCTTACCAAACATTTCTGTCCGATACATTTTTTTGTGTTTACTGACTGCATTTGCATGTCGGGGAATTTGTGTCTGTGTTCTGAAGCAACTTTGCATATTTTTTTAATACTGTGGTCCAGGCAAGAGGGCTTGTGAACATGCAAAATAAGCATGGTAGCCTTGGCAATCCCATTTGTATTGAAAGCATGCCTTTACAATATTTTAGAAGCTGTTTTTTTTTTGTTAAAAGCGCACTACACTCCCAAATTGCATCCCCCCCCCCTCCGCCCCACCACAAGAAAAAGAAAGTTGCATAATAATTATGTGGCAAGTTACATTTTGAGTTAGTGACAGCTTCGAAACATGCTTCTGTGTGTTAGCGGTGGCCAGCTGCTGACGTTTTGGTAATTAACAATGCGACGTTGGTTTGTGAAGAAAATTAAATAATGTTTATTTAACTGGGTTAACTTCGATTATATGAATATGCTTTCGCGTACGTTATGTGGCGTGCATCGGGTCGTTCTTTCGATGACCTCTTGTTCCAGGCAGGAGCTCTGTGCGAAGTTCAGTTCAGCTCTCTGAATTGCGAACCTGCGCTTTCCCACGAACCGTGAAAGGGGGTTGAAGTCGAACGGGCTCGCAAAGCAAGTGTCACTGTGTGAAATCACCGGATAGGCTAAGGCTAGACAGAAAAAAGTGGGCTAGCCAACATATGAAGCATGTTTTGGAATTTCTGGCATGAGTTTCGTTACCTAAATATTGCCCCCCAAAACGTTTTAGAGTAAAGCTCATTTTGTAACAAACACATTGAATTTGTTTTTTTTTGTCTTTTTGGGGGGGGGGGGGGAGGAGAGAGAGGTTAAGTTAAGTAATTCATTTGTGGTTGCTGGTTTTAAAAAGGTGGTCACTGCATTTTTTTTTTTATTGTTCTGCATGCAGAGAGCAGCAGATTCTTGTTCTTGGTATTGTCTTGGTAATCTGGTGCCATACCCTAATTATGATTGCCGTGCTACCATAATTTGTGGGCAACCTGGGGATCTAAAGTGTTAGACTAGGTTACCTGTAAGCTAAATCGTCCTTGGTCATTTCCACCGCAAGGGGGCCCAAGTGCAATAGACCTTATTCAGATTAGCCCGCCATCTGTCGAACGTAGTGCCAACCTTCCTTCCGACGCCAACTTTGAGGCGACTGGCAAAGCGCTGTGGCCGTTTGCGGCGTGTGAAAGCGACCGCACAACTGCGCTGTTCCGCTACGTATTCAACGAGAAAATAAAATTAAAAACAACCGATGTAAAGATTCAGATCGTATTGTTTTTCTTTTCAAGTTTAAGGTATTATAGCCGACGTTTGAATAGTCGTTGCGCTTTCCTGTACTATTCATGCTCCTAAAAAAAGGCGTGTTAGTGTTGTGTGCTTTTACAGGGCTCCTAAAGTTTTTTTTAAATATATGACACTTTCCACAATGACACGAAGGGCTCATGATATTTGTACGTAACATAAGCGAGCATCTACTATTTCATGTGATATTTTGGGAGCTTCATGTTGACTAGCATCGTAGCTTCGCTCGCGCAGAGCAACGACGAGGTCCAGTCAACATCACTCAAAGGCACTGTTTTGCGCTTGTTTATTTTTCTTCTCGCTCAAGTCTGTCTTTTACACCCGATTGGAGGCTGATGCGAAGTGCAGAAGAGCTAGGCAACGTAACAGCTTCGTTTCACACATGAATGATAAAGACAACGGTGCTGAAAAACGGAGGTGAACGCTTGCTTACTTTACGCTGTATCGCTCTTATCACGCGACTCTAACATTTAGAGAAACATTTTTGAGATGTAGACGGAAGCATAAAAGTAATCATAAATTTGTGCTGTATCACACACACTCCTTATAATGATGTTTTGAGCTACCATTCGATGATCTCCCCAAGAATAAAAATGTAGTTAATAAATTTACTTTCATGTTTTTTTGTTTGTGTGTGTGGAATTATATCTATAATATTCCTAAGGCTAAGACAACGGGGAGCCAAGATGAAACGATCAATGCCCCCATTGTAGAACTCTGCAATTGGGGTCTGCACACGCTGGGTCAAGGTGCACTAGGTGAAGAACTGCTCCCATTCTTTACACCCGCACCCGCGAATGCAAAATAAAAACAAACTGTCGCACAGGGGCTGGCGGCCTGCTAAATATATCGTACAAATTGTCCTCGTGTGAACAGGCATAATCAGCCGGTCAGGCAAGTTAACGCACAATTCTAAAACAAGTGCATGAGTCAGCTCTGGTGCTAGAATGAAGCTTATTTTTATCAAAAGAGATTCTTAGTGAAACCACTGAAAAAACTTGCGTTTAATATTCGTAGCTTATTCTCGAGTGGCTGTCAATATACAAAAAAAAAAAAAAAAGCACGAACGTTACGCGGGGAGAGGGGTTCACACTGCGGCGGGCGACGGGAACGGCGGAGAAGCCTCAAAGATGGCGCCAAGCCTCTGATAGTACCCGTGGCCGCCGAGAGATGGCGCTAATAACGAATAATGGCGCTAATAATGAATAAGGTCTATTGGCCACGCGAGTGGCGCGTTGCCGTTGATAAAAGGCCTTCGCAGGATATGCTCGAGGGCTTTTTTGAGTCGCGGCGCAGCTGATAACGGTGAATGAATGACTAGTATGTGTTGCTGAACCAGTGCGTTGTGTCATTCTCCGAGACAGGTAGTAAAAAAACAGATCCTAAAAACGTTTTTTTTTTTTTAATCTTCAATATGTACTTTGGTAGCTGGTAGACTCTGGCGACCTATACGCAGTAAAGAAGTTAAAGCCCTTAAATTTTCTGGGATGGAGTTACAGGCATACGAGCCGTGCTGAAGCTGTACATATACCCCGGTGGATTTTGTTGTGCCCTGGGAATGATTTGCCAAAATTCCGCGTTTGAGAGCACCCAGCTTCTGACTAGCAAAAGCGCGGCGGTTGCTTGTCTTGGCAAGAAGGGCCAGTCTCCTTCCCCGAAGCGCAGCCAACTCAAACTGTGAAAGTGTCTTGTATTGTAAAGGGTAGAGTTTGTATTAATGTGGAATCACTGCTAGGCTAACATTACTGCGTATGTGACCTGGCCTTTTGGGTACTGATATGGAGCTTTTAGTCTTGTCATCAAACTTAATAGTGCTCTTGATGGTCAACTATCTAGTGTTGACTATAATGAAACAATTGAAAGATAGAAGCTGTTCTCTCTAAGTCTGCCAAGAGCTGAACTTAAAAACTGCTAAACTTGTAGTAAAATGTTAAAAACAGCATCATGATACATAGTAGCATGTTTCCGAAAAATTTTTAGTATAGGTTCAGTTGGCTTTCGGTTATTTTCTGAGATTTCATTGTTAGATTCTAAACATTCTTTATGACCTACTACCGGTAGTATTACCAATGCTTTTACAATAGTCACATTTAGACAGTACCATTGATAATTTGATATCACTACTCTTTGAGGCATGTTGGAAGGCATTTGACTAAATTTCTCATCTTCATCAAGAAACCAGTGTTGACAATCCCAGTGGTAGGCCAGCCTCACAATGTCCAGCACACTATGTTTTGGATCGAATTGGTTCTAGGCTCCTAAGGAAACATTCTTCACGCTGTCTTTTTTGTGTATGTCTTTATTAGAATGAGTAGACATTTTTTTCTTGACATTTTTTCAGGTGTATGCCATTCTGATGGTACAGCTGACGATCACCTTTGGAGCTGTGGCTCTTTTTATATATGAGTGAGTGCAGACCTAACTTTTTGTTGCCATTGGGTTGCTCGTTCGGTTCTAGACTGACAGGGATGCTTCGGTTACCTAATATTTCAGACCCCACGTCAAAAGCTTCGTGCAGAACAATGGTGCTGTTTACATCAGTGCATAGTGAGTATTGCTTATTCATTAATGGGATTCTGGCCCAGTCTTCGTTTGTTGGAGGACAAAATCGTTAGATGCCCTCCTTAAAAAGAAGCTGAAGAGGTTCTTGCAAAAAACGAGTTAGTAATGAATTTTAGAGTATTTTTATCCCGTGAATCTGAATATCACCTTCGTTTTCCCCGAAGATGTAACTAAACGTGAGAAAACGCAAAAAACCTTCGACCAGTCATTGCGTCATTAAAGGATCTTTCGGCCGCCAAGCTTGTGGCGCTCGTGTGGGTGGCGCGTGCAATTTCAAGTTTGCCAGATGTATTCCGCCGCATTGACACCAGTCGTGACATCTTTTTTGACCTTTTTGAATATAGCCAGGGTGCGCGTCTATAGCTTTGATAGGCGCTGTAGATGCGCGAGAGCGGAGATTCCAAAAACTCCTTTTATGACGTAATGCTTCGGGAAGGAGGGCTTCAAAGGTGCTTTGAAAATGATTTTCTGCAGCCTCCGTGCACCAAATGGAAAAATAATCCGATATTCGTGTGTCTGGAGGCCAAATGAAGACGATTTAAGTGTTTTACTCAAATACGAAACCACTTCAGCTTTCTCTTAACACTGGTTGTTAGTCACATGTGGACGCATCCTTTTTCTTCCTGCAGCATCTCGTTCATTGTCATGTACATCGCACTTATTTGCTGCAAGGGGCTCAGGTAAGTGGTTATGCCTCATCTTGACTTTTTTTTTAATGTCATGATTTTTTATGTTGGGTGCCATAACAATTTGTGAATGTCAATCCTTTTTACAGGAGGTCATACCCTGCCAACATTATAATGCTGTTTTTATTTGTGAGTACTGTTTATTGGATCAAGGGTCCTCTCATTTTGGGTAGGCAATTGAACACTTTCATTAGAACCTTGACATATCGCCTGAACTAACCCATTAGGCTTGTTTTGTTTTTTCTGGTTGGAAGGAGTGCTGGCCAAATAAATGTGCACTCCATCCAAGCTTTAACAGAGGCGGGTTTCCTGGTCTTGGAACTCGCTGTTCAAGGCCGACCTTTTGACCTTGACCAATAAGCGGCCGTGCAGCTGCATGGCAGTCGGTTATCATTCCTAGCATTGCTCCAGTTAAAGGGGCGGTGCAACGATATTCAATTGGAATGTTTTTCACTTTACACGAGCTTACTGGCACTAGTGGGACTCAAGGATACTCGCACGCAACGCCACTGGCCAAGAAACTCCGTTGTTGATCTGTAATTTTGAGGACAAAACCGAGTGTTTTCATTCAATCTCTCCTTCGCAAAACCTGATGACGTAGCTGGGCGGTAGCAGTACCGCCCAGTGACGATATTTGAATGCGGCTCATAGATTGGACCCGAGCATGGAGTGGACACTCGATTTGGGCTCGTGATAATTGATAGCTCGAGAAGCATTCGGGTAGTGTCCTGTGTACGTCCAATCGCTGCAATGACGATAACTGCCGAACCATAACAATGTCTGGAACTCAGCGCGTGTCCTGTGCCTTGCCAACCTCAGCGCATGGCTATGATCAATATTGGAGGCATATAATCGGCTCCAGATCACGTGGCCGCTTGTTCTGGCTGCGAGTTGAGGGGGTGGACTCTGCTCGTTTTTCTTTATTTTTTTCTGCGACTTCAATTGCGTGTGGTGAAAAACGAACGGGTATTTCACAGGTCATTAACGTCAGGGATCCATTCTAAGCGGTATTTGCGCAGAATACAAAAATCGTTGCATTGCCCCTTTAAGTTCATGGCCCGACTCTCTTTCTGTCTATTTATTTATATATTATACCTCAAATGCCCCAGACATCGGGTATTGCATGAGGCTTTTCACGATACTTGTATTATATATAAAAACGTCTCGTAGCTCGATGGTTCAAAACATTATTGTGTTGCAGACGCTGGTCATGTCTTACCTCGTTGGCGTGATATCAAGGTATGAATTGCACTTCCTTAGTTGCTCGGGCATATGGAATAAGGTCGCCAAGTTTGATACTTAGTGACAGGTTAAGAATGCAGTTCGTGCCCCGCCCATGGGCATATTGCGCCCGCTTCCAATCCCTTCGTCGTCGAAAAAACGACACGTAGTCTGCTCCGCAATGGAGCGGCGCGACATGGGAAGCTTGCCGTTGATCGAGGCGGTCAGCATCGTTGCAAAGCGGCAAAGGTACCTGCGTTACTTCGCAAGATGTTGAAAAGAGGGCCGGAAGGTTTCCTACCTTGCGTTGTTGAGGGCATAATGATTGAAAACCTGAGACTGTGGTTTGGAAACGGAAAAACGTGAAGTAGGACGTTAACCCCACACTAAAGACCTAGTGTGGGGTTAACGTAAAAGGGGAGGGGGCTGCTTCGCAGAGTTTGCTTTGTTGGGTTCGAGATCGTAATGGGGGCATTGTTGGCGAATGTGGTTCATGGTTCAGTTTAGGGGAAAGGGGGTAATTTGAAGACGGTCCTTGTGTGTGTCCAAGTGCTGGTGACATTGTCCGCGTTGAAGTTCTTCCGGGTGCGGTGGTGACGACCTTGTGCTTCTGTTTGTATAACTTCTTTTATGTATTGTTTGCGGTCCGGCAAATTGTTATTCCAATCTTTTTTTTTTTTTTTTTTTTTTTTTTTTTTTTTTTTGTGTAGTTTGGTGATCGACCGTTTGGTGGTGGCGACGTCCGGGGAGGGTGTATATAAGGCGTAGAGGCAATAAAGTTTTTAGCTGAGTTTGAGACGTTGTCTGTCCCCCCTTTTTTCTTCCTACTTCACGTTTTTCCGTTTCCAAACCACAGTCTCAGGTTTTCAATCATTATGTATAACTTACACCAGCTCGCCTGCACTTTAACCGTTTTTGTTGAGGGCGACAGCAGTGCACAGTTGTAACCGTCCCACGACTCCTTTGCAGGCGACAAATGCAGGACGAGACTATCGTTGCCTACCCGACTTACTACAGGACTAATTGCAACTTCAACACTTGACAGGGGTCCCAGGTTTTACGGGCGAATAAATGCTACCTCGAAGGTGTCATCCAAACAGGCACTTTTTAATTTACTAAAACCAGCGGAGAAGCGAACGGAGACTGGCGAGGTAGCGCCGTGGTGGCGTCGCTCGAGCATCTCGCATTGATGGAGGACCACAGACTTTTCGCGTCGCCCCACAGAAGCTATTGCAGAGCGAGGCTCGTGCCGTTACGACATTGCGGCCTAACTCTGGTGAGGGTTGAGCAGCAAATGGACGAAGAGAAGACATCGGCATCGACGTAGCTTGTCAACCGTAGTCTTGTCACTTGCTAGGTCTGTTTATTTGTTCGACGAATTGGACAGGTTGAACACTTTGACGCCAATGGGACTGTTAGATTCGCGCGTTGTCGCGCAGACACTACTGCACTCAAAAGCAGATGCCGCCACGACTTTGTGACGTAAGCCCGGGTACGTAAAGACCGGAAAAATAACTACAAGAAGCCGGCGTCTCGGGGCGTCGCTTTGCCAACAGCGTGCGCCGCCACATTGAAAAGAGATTGTATCTAACGCTGTGACGTCGGATACGTAACGTAAACGAGTGGAAGCGGTTAGCTGGCAAAGTGATACGAATTCCTTTGAGGGCCATTTTGTTGCTGCATTCTTAGCCTCTCACCATCTGTGATGTATTCTCTATCTAAGGTCGTCTGTTTTGTGTCGGTGGCGACCCGGTGTCCGTCGTCAAAGTATTCATTTTCATATCTGCGACATCACTTTCGGAGGATGCCAAAATAGAAATTTTTAACCTTTGAATGTGGCAATGGAGCAGCAAGTGTTACTTTGGTCTGTAGGGTTGCCTTCTATGTTGTGCATCCTAGTTGGCATGTTTTATTTATTTATTCAAAATACTGCTGAGACCTATTTAGCATTACAATGCAGTTTGGTAACAACGTGATCGGAAAACAAAGATAGAATCAATAAACACATGCAAAAAATATAAGAGCACGCACTGGTCAAAAATGAGAAATATTAATAAGATTGGAACTTTTTACACAGGTAAATAAATATGCAAGCATGTAGAAAAAATATATTGATATCTGAATTATTCTATTCCAATACTAGAGATGTGTGACTCACTTTTTATTGCAAATTGATTATGAATGTTAATGTCTACCTGTGTTTATCTAAGTCAAATATTTTTTAAAGTATGAATACTTTGCATGATTTACTCGCATAATGAACGCACTTTTTTTCCGAAAAATCGATGCAAAGTTGGGGGGGGGGGCGTTCATTACGCGAGTTAAAATTTTTGCGTCCGTATTTACTCGGATAATGAACGGACCTTTTATCGGAAAGATCGACGTAACTTCTTACCTCTTTGAGCGCGGCGCGCGACTCCAAAACCAAACTGCGATGCGCAAAAAAAAAAATATTCCTCTCCTTTTTTTTTTGCTTCCGTGTTTTCTTTTTTGTTGTTTTTTTCCGCCTTTCGTAAGTTGTTTTGTTTGCCCATGCATTCGCGACCTCGCTGCATAGGATAGTCTTTCCAAAGTGCGAGGAGGAGGCGAGGGCAGGATGGCTTCATTATGTGCCCTTTGCTTAGGCGAGGGCTTCTCCACTTTTCTTTCTAATCTCCTTGCGCGCGACGCACGACCCCGGAACCAAACTGCGCTGTGCAAAAAAAAAAAAAAGAAGCTTTTCTTTGTTTTTTTTCTCTTGGTTCCTTGGATTGTTTTTCTTTTTTTTCCCTTTCGCAAGCTGAGGGCTTCTCTTTCTTATCTCCTTGCGCGCGGCGCGCGACCCAAAGTCCAGACCGCGCTGTGCAAAGAAAAATAAAAAAAAAACCCTTTGTTTTTTTTTCTCTTGCTTCCGTGGATTCTTTTTTTTCCCGCCTTTCGCAAGCTGTTTCGTTTCGCTTTGCTTAGGCGGGGGCTTCTCGGCTTCTCTTTCTTATTTCCTTGCGCGCGGCGCGTGACCCAAAGTCCAGACTGCTCTGTGCAAGAAAAAGAAAGCTCCTCTTTGTTTTTGTTTTTTTTCTTTTCTCTTGGTTCCGTGGATTGCAAAAAAAAAAGCTCCTCTTCATATTTTTTTTTTGGTTGGGTTGGATCTTTTATTTTTTAATGCCTTTTACAAGGCGTTTTGTTCGCCCACGCATTCGCGACCTCTCTGTACCAGGATAGAAAAGTGCGTTCATTTCGCGCGCGTGGGGGGAGGGGGTCAAATTTTTGACGTCCGAGTTGGGGGTGCGTTTATTACGCGAGGGAAAAAAAAAGTCCAAATTTTGAGAGCCGACTTGGGGGGTGCGTTCATTACGCGAGTGCGTTCATTGTGCGAGTAAATACGGTAACTTGAATTGAGCATGAATACTTAAAAAATCACTACTGAAAGTGTTTTCCAGAAAACACTCATGAAAAGGGACAGTTTTATTTCATTAAAAACATTTCGCATACCTTGATTAACCCTTTCATGGTCACTGACGTACCTGTACGTCAGCGCGGGAGCGTCCCGCATGGTTGCTGACATACCCGTACGTCCGCGACTGCTCATTCAAAAATTCGCGCCTCTGCTTGAACGGGAGCGTTCGCGGGGAGGTGCTGCCATCTGGTAGGTTTGTAGGGAACTACGACCATGTAACTCCAGTCGTATTTGTTTTGGCGCGGCGTTTTGAAATTGCGAAACTGGACGCTCTGTGCAAGTGATACTTTCGAGATGGCCGCGCGTGCCGGCTGCTCCGGAGGTAGCGTAGCGGAGATTGGAGCGATGGCTCTTCGGGTTCAGACTTTGAACCCTTCTCGGACTCGGAGTCGGATGACAGCTCGATATCCGACGCACAACTGGAAACCACCTCGGTTCGGAGTCCGGAGTCTGACACACAGCCGCACCCTCTGCTAGATTGTCTCGGAAGCGGGCGCGTCGAAGTTTTAGTCCTTTTCGTTTTGTTCAGCCTGCAGCGAGTGCGCCGCAGATGTTTTGAAGTGTGTGTACCATTTATTTTAAGTCTTACATTTTTTTTTATGCGACAATAAACTAGTGTATACTCTTTGCTATCGCACCGAGTAAAAAAAACCGACCACGGGGGCGCGTCTTTGGAGAAAAAATGCAACCATGAAAGGGTTAAAAAAAAAAGGCCCTGACGAGTCGGTTATAACAATGTAACGTAGCTAGCATAGCAATGACTACCCGATTTATTGGAAATAGTAGAAATCTTGTCAGCTTAATATCTGATATGGGTCTATTTGGACCCAAGATATTAATCTTGCCTTTGGAATGCTTGAAGGTTGCTTCAGCTTTGCTCGTATTGACCAGGTATGGCACTGTATCCAAAATTTGCCCACTTTTTATGATGAGGTTTTCTTTTGTGGCACTATCCTTTAAAATCAGGTGTCAAAGTATAATTATGACTAAAAAAGGCTGACCTACAATTGTAGGCAAAATTTCCAACCGAGTTGTTTTGACACGCCAGCCGTCGCTCCTGTCGTGCTGATGCATAGCAGTGAAACTTGGCACACGCACACCAGCGCGAAGTGGTGAAGTTTCATGCCAGAGCACCGGTGCGAAGCAGTGAAGCTTGACACAAGAAACCGGAGAATTCTGCAGACATCACTCGCGATGGTCGAATATTTGAAAAACTCAAACACTTCAAATGGTACAAGGGTGCTGTGAATCAAACTAAACAGCAAACGCAATTATTTGAACTTTCAAATATTTTCAGACTTCTTTTCAAAGCAGCCCCAAACATAGAGGTCAGTAAAACAACAGATAATTGGTAATTGTGCAAAAAAAAAAAAAAAAAATGGTTCCCGATTTTGAGCGAAAATGTACAGGATCTGAAGTAGCTCCGGGAAGATAGTTGCAGAGTTTGATTTGTACCCCCTAGTTTGACAGTTCAAGTCCTGCCATTTTCGTGTCGGTGACGTCTGGGTTTGCCTTCAACCTGTTTGCAGTTCTTTTGTGTTTTCTGCGTAAGGTGGTGGTTTGTCAGATAAGTTCTCGCTCTCTTGGGAGGTTCATATAGGAAATGTCAAAAATAATAAAACCGCTATATTGAGAAAGAAAGGAGCCCACCTGCTTGGTCTGGTGATGTGCAACTAAAAAAGAAGAAAGGTTATATTTACGTGTTTTTATTAAATGACATTGGGACCATAAAAATAAAAATAAGCTCCGAAATTTGAATCCTGTCTATATATAAACCTGTAACCACCCAAACGTCTTTTTCAGCTTCCACAGTACTGACACCGTCCTCATTGCTGCTGGCATTTGTGCTGCCTGTTGTCTGGCAGTGTCCATCTTCTCCTGCCACTCCAAGGTAGGGATGAGCGTTTCTTGGGACATTTTCTCCCGTTTCTGCCTTTAATCAACCGAAACGGCAGACAAATTGGTGCGACATACACAACAGCGGTGTGTATGTCTTTCCCTCTCACGGTTTTTCTAATTTGTAATTGTTCAGCTGTCCCTATTCAGGACAAATTGGTTCACTGCTGTTGAAACGCAGTAGGTGTTTAAATGTGCCCAGCTTCAACAGGCTCCAGAAATAATAATTTGCATGACGGAACACGATACAGTCTTTGTCAAGAGCTCATTCGGGTAGCCAACATTCCCAAACAGCGCTGAAAATTTAAAAAAATTATTGAAAGTTACGAAGAACTACGAAAGCAAGAAAACCGAATCGTTTGCCCTCTGAGCATTAACAAAAATAAGGCCACACTGATTGCAGTGCGCAAATGGTTGCAGGCACCCTTCAGGATAATGACAAGCATCGTGATGATACTTTCAGGTCTTTCTCCAAATAATAGCTACCTTGAAGATCAAATCACCCACCTCAATTCTCACAGTGCCGATGACATCTGGAGGTATTGAAACAGAAATTGAGATAGACTGATAACGCATTACGAGGGAAATGCCGAGGTTGCCTGCCAACAATTTCTCATTACATAGAAAAAGATAATCTGCTATTTGGGCTGGGTCTCTGTTGAAAATTTTAGCTCAATCGATCGCCACCCTTTAATTGGTTAATTATTTGATTGTTTGGTTTATACAGTAGTATGGTTCACTCAAACTTCGGGGTGATAAAAAATTTTCAAAATACCCGGCCAGATTCCCTCAAGACTAATGCATTACGTTTCAGGATAGTCTGAATGCTTCTTTGGGCCGTGGTGGATCATACGAACGATGATCCACAACGTTTACACGTTCTTTAGGGCAGTATCACCCAGCTCCCACGACCATAGTCGGCGTTTTTGTAGTGATTTCTGTCTCCGTTCTTTCTACGTACGAACCGTGCAATCACAATAACCGTGGCTGCGTTCCAAAATTCAAAACCAAACCCCCGCCCAGCGTTGCTGCACAATCTGTGTTGTTACGTGATTCAAATTCGACTTGCTGGAGTAACTCGCATTCACCTACCGTATTTACATGCATAATGAACATACTTTTTTTCCCGAAAAATTGACACATATTTGGGGGGTGCGTTCATTACGCGGGGTAAAACTTTTGCATTTACACACTTAGCGCAAATGTCATATTAGGTGCGAATATGACACGGCGAGGTACTGTGGCATGTCTTCACTAACGGGCGCACCCGTATTCTCCTTGTTGTCTACTCATTGCCTAAATTTGGCAGTACCGTAAAATACCGAGCAAGCATCCCACTCAAAGTATGAAGATAATCGCGAAAATTGGGGAATGAGCGCTTGTTAAGTCATTAGTTTTACCTATATATCTACTGTGCATATTTTTTCAGATGTTGCAACATTTTGGGGTGGGCACTTAGTAGGGAATGGGCGGATGCTCGGTATTTTACGGTATGTAGCACGGAGCAGAATTAGTTGTCAGAGTTCTAACCGCAGCTAGGCATGCTTTGATGACGAGCACCACATCTCTAATTGGAATGTGCCAGCTGAGGCGATTATTTCAAAAGTTAGTTGGTGGATTATAAGTAATTTATTTGCTAATCGTCACCTTACACTCGTAACGTGACGTTCACCGTGGTCGACGACGTTATCCCAAAGGAATAGGTTATTCCTTTATTCCAAGTACCATTTCTTTTAGTTATTCTCGGTCGTTGGTGAAACGTCCTGTATATCTACCAAAATGTTTAGTTCTAGTACTAACCATTTGTGTCTCGCTTTTTTTTTTCTTCTTTTTTAGTTTGACTTCACAAGTTGTGCTGGCTTCCTCTTCATCGCCGTCTGGATCCTCCTGTTGTTTGGAATCCTGACCCTCTTTACGTACAACACGGTAGGTGTAACACTGGCATCGGTCACTAGCTTCTTTTGTCCTACGTTGAGGTGACCTCGGTGGTGTTGTTATTTCAGATTCTGAACACTGTCTACTCTGCTTTGGGAGCTCTCCTGTTTATGGCTGTGAGTTTCTTATCCTTACACACAGGGTGTTTACTTCTATTCCCGGGGTCTTAAACTAGTTTGAGTGTTGGGGCCAGATGGCCCAATGCCCCGAATGTCAAGGGCCAACATAGGGCAGGTGGGCGGGCAGGCGAAGGGGGGGGAGGAGGAGGGAGGGAGGGAGGGAGGGAGGGAGGGAGGGAGGGAGGAGGAGGAAGGAAGGAAGGAAGGAAGGAGAGAGAGTGAGAAGATTGTCAATATATTTTAGGAAACAAGAAAAGAATAAAGTAATGGTAATAAATTTTGTGGACATATTGTCACGGGTGGTGACCAAAAGAACAATAAATAAACAGGAAGAAAGAAACGTTTAATGTGGCGAACTTGTGCCAAAAATGAAAGGGTACAGAAAATAATAACAGAGCGTCGCGGGCGTCGAAGTCGGCGTAGAGCAGAGTCGAACGCTGGGGCGAGACTGACTTGGCTCGCCACGCGAAGCCCCTTATGTACACGTGTAGGCTTCTGGAATAATCGGCGTAGAAGGTTTGGCGTGTAGAACTTTCTAAACTCGAACAAGCAACACGGTTCTCGAATTTACCAGAACATTACATTAGATGTCAACAAAAAGGCGTCCCCGCGGCCAGGAATCGAACCCTGGCTTTTCGCGTGGGAGACAAGCGCGATAACCGTTCGGCCACGCGCGCGCTGCCTACTTGGCAGGCTGCGCGCGCGGCATTACTCCCCACTTTAAAAAGTGCATCGCCCCGATGCAGAACAAAACAAAGCAAACAAAAAGAACGGTAAGCTAAAGAGTCATTAGAACACATAAGGTCCACAGTCCTATCGAGCGTAGTATGGCTTCATGCGCACGACGTGGACGACTTCTGGTCGTGGAGGGCGGCGTGATGAAGTCCGTGTTCCGTCGGGCATCACCTTTCTAGTTCAGATCTCCAAGTCGACGAAGTACCTTGTAGGGTCCAAAGTACCGTTTTAGGAGTTTCTCGCTGAGACTGCGTCGTCGTATCGGGGTCCAAACCCACACACGGTCTCCGGGCTTGAAGCGAACGTCGATCCGGCGAAGGTTGTACCGGGTAGCGTCGACACATTGTTGATCTTGAATTCGGAGTCGGGCGAGCTGGCGAACTTCTTCGGCTCGTTGAGCAACAACCTGGGCGTCGGGTATCCCCTCGTCAGCTGGTTCGTGGGGTAGCATAGCGTCGAGCATGGTCGACACTTTTCTGCCATGCACCAGCTGAAATGGTGTTACTCCTGTGGTCTCTTGCACGGCCGTGTTGTAGGCAAATGTGACGTACGGCAACACCTCGTCCCATGTCTTGTGCTCCACGTCGACGTACATGGAGATCATGTCGGCGATGGTCTTGTTGAGTCTTTCCGTCAGCCCGTTGGTCTGCGGGTGGTACGCCGTGGTGCGACGATGGCTGGTGTGGCTGAGACGTAGGACTTCCTGTGTCAGCTGGGCCATGAACGAGGATCCACGGTCTGAGATCAAGACTTCGGGGGCGCCGTGCCGGAGGACAATGGACTCAATGAAAAACTTGGCGACTTCAACAGCCGTTCCTGATGGAAGGGCTTTTGTCTCGGCGTACCGTGTGAGATAATCGGTTGCGACGATTATCCATCGGTTTCCTTGCGTCGAGGGTGGGAATGGGCCAAGTAAAGTTCCTTGGCCACGTCGCCAAGCTGTCCGCACCGCTGACACACCTCACGAAGGACGCCGTAAAGTTCGAGTGGACAGAAGAGCACCAGAGATCATTCGACGAGCTCAAATGAAGACTCCAGACGCCCCCGATTCTTGGCCACTACGACCAGTTTGCTGAAACCGAGATCCACACCGACGCCAGTAACACCGGACTGGGTGCGGTACTAGTCCAAATGCAGGACGGCGCAGAGCGAGTCATCGCATACGCAAGTCGGACGCTGTCTACCACGGACAGGAACTATTCAACTACTGAAAAGGAGTGCCTCGCTGTCGTCTGGGCAATAACAAAGTTTCGCCCATATTTGTATATTTGTACGTCCCTCGAACAGCCTTGCAGAACGACGAACTTGACAGGGCACGTCTCACCGTGGATCTCGACGCGAGCAGTGCATCTCCCGACTGGTGTGATGAGGTGTCCTCCGGCGGTTCTTATTTGTGGTCCATCCCACGGCGTCATGACTTTTCGAAGGCGGCGGGAGAGCCTCCCACTCAAGACTGAGTAGTCTGCTCCGGTGTCCACGAGTGCTGATGCATCGTGGCCGTCGATGACGACGTTTAGGTTATTGGACACCGTTGCAGGGGCGTCGTTTCGGTCTCTGGTAGCGTTCGAGTGGGGGCCCTCCGACGTTCGTGGAGGATCTTGGCGTCGGTCGTCTTCGGCAACTCCACCTCCAGGGGTTGCCGCGCCTAGTTTCCCCGGCGAGGAGCGAGGGGCGACAGGCTTTCACGTCGGGGTCGGTGCATCGGCGAAGCTGGACGTCGCGGCGACGGCGACCGGAACTCTCAGCGGGACGCAGGCTCGGGGGACTGAGGTCGTCGCAAGTACTCGCCGATCTCCCGAGGTCGTTCACCATAACGGGGGCGCGGGTCGTTCGGGTGGAACCCGCGCAGCCCAAGTCGTCGGTATGGGCATCGGCGGTAGGTATGGTCTGCTTCCCCGCAATGGAAGCACAGAGGGCGTCGGTCGGGCGTTCGCCAAACAGTCGGTTTTCCGGGGTGCGCGAGGCTCCGGGCGGGCGTACTGCACCGGGTCGTCGTGGTGTCTGTCGTGTTGCGGCGCAGGAGATTGACGTCAGGGCGGTGCGACATAGGTGCGAGGAGGAGGCGGTGGCCGTCGGGCCACTGCGGCGTAAGTCAACGTGGGCTCCTCGGTGGCTGCCACGGCGACGGGAGCCTCTGGTTGGATAGCTCTCTGAACTTCTTCCCGCACAGCCTCGGCGATGGAGAGCGTCGCTGGTCGGCTTGCGGCTGGCAGCAACCGGCGGATTTTCTCCCGGACGACCTCCCGTATGATTTCGCGGATGTCCGTTCCAGGAGCGTTTTCGCCGCTAAGCAGACCGGTTGCAGTGACGCTTGGATGCCGCTGGTAGTGGGAAGCGCGCGCTTGGAGGGCACGCTCTATGTTTGTTGCCTCGGTGACGAAGGCGTCGATGGTTGCCGGCGGGTTGCGGACGAGTCCTCCGAAAATGTCGTCTCTCACCCCGCTTATGAGAATTCGTAGCTTCTTCTCTTCGGTAGCCCGAGGGTCGGCGCGGGCACTCAGGCGCAGAACGTCTTCTACGAAGCCGGTGACGCTCTCGTTGAGGCCCTGGGTTCTGGTTCGCAGTAGGTCCTCGGCTCTCTCTCGGCGGTGGGGGCTGGTGAACGTAGCCTTAAGATTGGTCTTGAAAATGTCCCACGACGTCAAAGAGGACTCATGATTCTCGTACCAGTGCTTGGCGGTACCCTCAAGCAAAAAATAGACGTTGTGCAGGCGCTGCTCGTCGGTCCAGCAATTGTGGCGGGCAACGCATTCATACTGGTCAATCCAGTCTTCGACATCTTCGTGAAGTTCACCGTGGAACGGAGCAGCCGTCCGTGGTGCGACGGACATGTAGATGACAGCAGAAGCGGCCGGGGTCTGCGACTGCTGGTCGTTCATTGTCGGCCTTGTTGGCTGCTTGGTCCTAGGAGGCAGAAGTCCAAATTTCGGGTGTAGGCCTTGGGTGCGACGACTGAACCGGATCTCGGTAGTGCCTTCGTTGGTTCTTCGTGGGCTTGGCGTCGGACTTGCACTGCGGGCCCTCGGGGGGGTACGCGGCAGGGGCATGCGGTACCCCGCACCTCCACCAAATGTCACGGGTGGTGACCAAAAGAACAATAAATAAACAGGAAGAAAGAAACGTTAAATGTGGCGAACTTGTGCCAAAAATGAAAGGGTACAGAAAATAATAACAGAGCGTCGCGGGCGTCGAAGTCGGCGTAGAGCAGAGTCGAACGCTGGGGCGAGACTGACTTGGCTCGCCACGCGAAGCCCCTTATGTACACGTGTAGGCTTCTGGAATAATCGGCGTAGAAGGTTCGGCGTGTAGAACTTTCTAAACTCGAACAAGCAACACGGTTCTCGAATTTACCAGAACATTACATTAGATGTCAACAAAAAGGCGTCCCCGCGGCCAGGAATCGAACCCTGGTTTTTCGCGTGGGAGACAAGCGCGATAACCGTTCGGCCACGCGCGCGCTGCCTACTTGGCAAGCTGCGCACGCGGCAATATCATTATGGTGCACAAAGATAGCGGTGGCAGAAGAGCATGCCTAAATTAAAATAATCTAAATGAGAAGCTGAGCTGTATATAACATGCAGAAAAATGAAGTAGTCCTAGGCGGGCCCATGGCCCAAGTGCCGGGCTGGGCCAGTAATCGGAAATGAGCAGTGGTAATAGTCGGCAAGTGGAAGTAGTGGGTACCGGGTTGGCCCTTTTTTATACCAGCCTGCGCATGCCTTTGTTTAGAAGGTGGAAAAGAGGAACAGAAAAAATGAAAGCCGTTTACAACTCCCTGTAATGCCGAATTGGAGTGCAGCTCTTGAGGAGGAGGAGGGAAGGGTACTCATGGGAGGGTATACCCTCCTCCTCCTCCTCCTCCTCCTTCCCTCATTCTTCAATGTCCTCCGGGGGGGGGGGGGGGGGGTCACGTGACCCGGGGGGGGGGGTCGCGCGGTGCATTATGGGAAATGTTCCATAATGCACCGCGCGAGCCCCCCCCCCCCCCCGGGGTCACGTGACCCCAGGGGGGGCTTGCGCGGTGCATTATGGGACATTTTCCATAATGCACCGCGCGGTTACGCTGACGGCGACGCCGCTCAAGCCGAAAACGGGCGCCTAAGAGCTGCGCTCTAAAAAAAGTGTGGCTTTGGAAAGCTGTCTGGGAAGTGCCTGCCACAGTTATTGTTGTGGTACCAGCTCTTTCTCTGTTCGAATGTCCTTGTGATGTCTAGAATAAGTATTTGGTGTAAACTCTCTTTCCAGTTCCTGGCTTTCGACACACAGATGATCATGGGTGGACGCAAACTCGAACTGAGCCCCGAAGAACACATCTATGCTGCCCTCCAGCTGTACATGGATGTCGTGCAGTTGTTTCTTTTCATTCTGAGGCTTGTTAGTGCCGGCCGCCGGTAAAAGGTATTTTTGGAGTAGGATCGCTGTAAAAAGGTGAAATGAAATCGGGATCATTCATGATGTGTTAGCATGTGCTACCCTTGGCCGATTCAGCTAGAACAAATGGTAGGCTCTTTTTTTCTAAATGTAATCTTGACAGCCCTGTTTTTTTTTAAATATATTAACTCCCCCCCCCCCCCCCCATTGGTGAATGCCTTAGTCATTCACCAATGGGGGGGGGGGGTAGTTCATATATTAAAAAAAAACAAAAAAAAAAACATTGGTGAATGACTACGGCATTCACCAATGAGTGGATGCCGTGATCATTCTCCCATTGGCTGACAATCTGTAGCAAGGGCTGCAATCGATAGCCTACAGTTTTGCCAGGTGCTTGCATTGCCAATGCAGGCCCAAAATTGGGAGGGAGCTTCAAACCTTTAGCACACTGCTGTGTGGACAGATTATAATGTCATATGAAAGTGTTGTAGAGCCTTATGTGTCACTCGGGAGGAAGTTGACTGATTGGCGGTAACATTCCTCACAGTTCTGCCGGGGCTTTGTACGCTCCCGGGCAACCTCTTTTTGGCAGCGGAGCAGAGGCAGTGCCAATGCTCCTCACACCCTTTAAACTCACAAGATCGGAAAGGCTTAGAAAAGAACTATTCTACTTTTTTCCAAGAATGAGTTGCGAAACTCATTCTTGAATGAATCTAAAATGTTTTATTAGCAAGTCACACTGTTCAGATTAATGGTGGCCAACTGTGGTGGCCTCTATTTTTTGGCTCCAGTATCAAACAATACGTGAGAATGTTATATAGCATTGAAAATTGAATCACTGTCCAGTGTTCACTTGTGGCCGACACTGGTTGCTTTCGAAGGGACCATCAAGTTGTTATTAACTTTATCTATCTAGTGCTCTCGATAAGTTACTCACATTCACTAAGCATAAAATTAGTATCGGTTTTTATGGACACACATTTGTTTTTGTGCAAAGAGTGTCTGTCATGTGGCTAATGTTTGTTTTTCTGTCTTAACTTGTATGTATCCGTTTGTTTCAAAGCGATGGTCACAGCCCTTGCAAAACAGGGGAATCTCTTGGCGAGAGATAATTTACTCAGTCATGCTTGCCAAGAGGTAAACATAGCGTGGTCATAGCAGACCCCTTTTCAAAAGCGTGCGCCATCTGGTAGCAGCTGCTGCACCAATTATTTGAGTCCGCCATTTTTTGGCCATGTACTCCGGGCATGTATTAAACACGAAGGCTGCAACAGCGCTCAGCATGAACTCGGCTCAATCTCATTGAAAACTAGTGCTGTGTCAGTGTTCTGCAAGGACTCGGATCAGATTGCATGCTTCGCTCCCAAGAAATGCCAACCACTATTGTTGCTTGATTGGGTTTTTAAAATGTCTATTTTTTATACATAAAAAACAGAAAACAAGTAAAATGCTGTAGCCAGCTTTGGACCTCGTTGCTTCACATGGAAGTCCTGGTGACATCTGTGTGAAGCAACCAGGTCCAGATAATGTACAATACAAATGTTTGAAATAGAGACTAATATTATTATTATTATTATTATTATTATTATCATCGCTACGCCAAAGGCAAACTCGCATGCGAGGAAGACGGATCATCAGGCTACACACTGTCGGAGCTTCCTTTTCTATCATTTCTTTGAGTTTAAAATTAGTCTAACTCCTAGTACTAATGTTTTATCCAAATGAAAATATTGAATTGCAACCACATGCTTGCAGAGCACATAAAATCACATCCTGTCTGCTGAACTGGTTTACATTTTGACAGAGGCTCTGTAGATCTATTGGACCTTAAATATTGGACCTTAAAATGTTGTGCACACAATCTTTGCTTTGCTGCCAAAAATGTTGCCCGAGTGCTTGCAGAAAGCCAAAGGAGGAACACCATTCTGTTGTAAAATAGCGAGCATCCGCCCATGCCCCAATACGCGCCCACTCTTCAGTTTTGTAACATTTAGAAAATACACGAAAGACGTATCCTTGCATATTGTTGACCTAAGGCGCTCCCAGTTTTACATGATCCAAATTTTGAGTGCTCAGGATTTCACGGTAGATGGTATTATTTGTCTGCCAAGCGTGGCCTACCTGTACTGCTGTGACTTGTATCTATGAAAAAAAAGCTGCCAAGTTTGGATACAATTGTTCCTTTGCATTTTAGCATATATTTGTGGTAAAATCGTAAACACATTTTAGCGTCGCAAGGGCGCCGAGTTTGGTACTTTGGTCTATATGTTGTACGTGCCTGTGGCACGAGTTGGCAGGCAAGTGTTTCCTAGCAACAGGAATCCTAACAGTTTCTGAAGCTAGTGGCATGCCTTTGAATTTTCTTCTACTTTAAATACCCCTACCTTTGTTATTTGCATTATGAACTTGTGGTGAGCTTGCATTAGTCAAACAAAGGTTCAACTATTAGGCTTTGTTGGCACTTCAAGTGAAAATGTTGCAGGCTGTTGTGTGCACTCTAAGGCATGGAAGAGCCTGCCTACAATGCTAGAAGTCGTTTTGATTTGCTGGCCAAACAGGGCATAAGCATCAATACATGAACCTTTTAACTCAGCAAGGCACCACTACAACAGATTCTCTTTTGCTTTGTAGTATGTTAATAAAACTCTTCATGGTCCGGCTCTTCCACTAGATTCAAGAGCTTTTGCATTAAGCATTCCAGCTTTTACTACTGCATCGGTTAGTTTGCATACCTAGTGTCTTCAATTTATGTAAGGTGTCAATGTGCTTCAATTTATGTAGATGCTAATGTCATCACTTACATAGATGCCACGTCTGTTGTATTACTCGCATTAAATGGTCTATACTCCACAGTTGAAAGGCAACCTTTGTGTGTTGTAAATGTTGAAGGCTTTTACTCTTTTTGGTACTCACTTCATAGAGGTCACTGGTGATGCTATCTATACCTAGTATTAAGTGCAATTCGACAAATGGATCTTCAGGTATGTAGCAGCATCATCGAAGTATCTTCTGCCACATGCTCCTTCATCGCCATTTCTTTGCAAAGATGCATCTGTACGCTAAGCTACATGAGCATGCCGAATCCTTCCATATTCTACTTTCAAGGGTCAGATTTAAAGGGGTACTGACACGAGATTCCAAAATTTCTCAAGCCGGTTTTAAATATTTATGTACCATCATCACTATTATGCTGATTGGCAGTTCAAGCATACTAGGTACATTTTCACACTCGATTTTGCCGAGTAGAGGTGTGTACCCTTTTTGTTGGGGCTTCGAGAAATAGGAAACTTAGAGCGTTCGTGCTGGACGCAAGCTCCGTTTCTTCCATGCCACCATGCTGTTTCCTATATTGTGCGCAAGATTGTCTGCTTCTTCGTCAGAACGCCAAGCTCTGATTGGCTCTGATTGAAGGATAGTGGGCAGACATCAATGCTAGCTGCCTTGAGGTCTACCCACTATCCTTCAATCAGAGCTCGGCGTTCCGACGTCACCGCAACCCCCGCAGAAGAAGCAGACGAACTTGCGCTCTGCATTGTTTAGCTAAGGAGTTCTCAATCTTTTCAAGCTCGAGGAATGCCTGTCTCATGATTAGGGGCCGCCCTACTTCCTATCAAAATGGCTGTCATCTGGATGATTGTGGTAGAACGGCTGAACAAGGTTCGGTCTGCGACGCGCAAGTAATTATAATTTTGTGAAATACGAGCGATTCGAGAGCCCTACGTCATACTTCTGCATCGGGAAGGTGTAAGCGAGCACCTTTATTTTGAAGCCAATCATTCAGGAGCTGTGGAGTGCGAGTCGCACCGTGGTGTCAACATCGCTGGCAGTTGCGAATTCTCTCTGGTCACGACATGTTTTTTGCTGGGTTGCATGTTGAAGCATAAATGTGCATTTTTCTGGTGAAAGCATCAATTGCCTATTCCATAATGTTGTCCTACTGACCTATTTTCTATACATTTTTGTCAGTTTTCATCACCCTAATCTGGCCAAAAAAAAGGAAGTGGCCCGAAAAGGTTTACGAACAATTTTCTAGAAATAACTCTCGTAAAAATTGTCTTCATCAACGTATGCACTTCTAATCTAGGCTATCCGTATCCGGCTCTTTAGAAAAATACTTTGTGTCAGTACTTCTTTAGATGCTTTTGTAAGTGGCAGTGGTAGTTACATTTCATACCTGAATAATTCTGTGTATTTGTATCGTTACGGACCTCGTTAGAAACGGCAAGAATGAACTAAGTACTACCGAGAGAAACATCATGTATTATTCCCTTCAGTATATTTAATGTGTTCTCCGTATGTACCAGTGGTGGTCACAATAAATGTGGAAACAGCTTCACTGTATTGTGCCTATTTCGGTTGTCTTTTGAGTAGGGTTCTGTATTTTCGATAGTTACCGGCAATGGCTCGCAGAATTTGCCTGCCAAAGCCAACACACCAACACGAGTGGAATGCAAAGTTCCATTCTCTTGCGGTTGGACATATCCCCATTTGCTCCTTGTTTCCTCCTTGCCTTGTGCAGTGATGTGATTGCGGCGCTAGACTGTGTCAAAGTACATTATTTTGCGTAAATGTGACGAGCTTGTGCCAACATTGCTCCGGAACGTAGTTTCACTTTATTAATGCTGAAAATGTAATAGCTGAGGCTTTGTCCAAAGTTTCAAAATTTTCTATTATTGCTTAAACAATGTGCGAGTCGAGTTGATCTCTGTATGAAACACTGGCAGCACACGGAAGTTGCACAATATTTTTCATGTTTCATGTTTCATGTTCTTGTAGGTTAGGTAGCTTCGTTGAGGGCGCTTCTCGCCGTGCACTGATGCACTGCAGTGAAGCAAGAACCGCGGAGCAGGCATCACGATTTTCGGGATCTTTCACTGCAACGCAACCACGTGCCAAGGGGAAAGCATTCCTCAAAAGCGAAAATTGTTGCAAAAAAAAAAAAAAAATGTAAAAAAACAAAAACAGAATTAGTGTTGCCTTAACCACCCTACCTTGGTGCGAAAAATTCTGAATAAAGCTGCGGCTAGTATACATAATGGATTGCAATACAGTACTCTGATTTTTTGTACCAACTCGAGGTATAGTATGGATACTTGTATATTGCGGCAAGATTTATATGGACTTTTCTATAAGCTTATTTCTAGGCGTCCTTAGCTTAGGTTTATATTTGTGATATCTTGAGTCGCCTCCCAGGACACCCCCCAATTCTTGGGCCTTCTGCTTAGGAAGAATTCTCGACAGACATCATTGCATTTGCTGTCTACAGTTAAGAACTGTTTGCGCAGTCCGCATAGGAGGAAGGTCTGTCACCGCAATAACAAGGTTAGGGAAGTAGTATGTGGAAAGTCGGCATCCTGGTGTTCAATATTGTGCGACGGCAAACAAACCAGCTTACCATTTCTAAGTATCGATGCGTACCATGCTGTGCAATACAGATAGAAGTTGATAACTATTGTAAAATACTGCATAAGCGCCCACTTCGTTCAAGTGCCCACTATTAACATTTTGCAAACTTGGGTATTCTGCAATCTATACGTTAAGTGCCCGATTTGACTGGAAAAGCGGAGTGGGGCGGGCACCCCATTGGTATATTCCGGTTCAAGAGTTTTGTTAGGTTTTCCCATATCAGTTTGTACAACAATAGTTTGGGTTATATTTTGTACTACATGTAAAATGTTCACTATATGAAAGGCATGTCATTAGAAGCGCTCGGCTATTTACCAAAGGTATATGTATAAAGGGTGTTTCATGAAAAGCGGGCCAAATCGTTCTTGCAAAAAGTATGCATCGCACAGAAAAAAGGTTGATGCAGTATTGATCCCTGCCAAAGGGCAAATTTAAGAGAGAAGTGTTTGATATAATTAGGTTAATCCTTTTGTAATTTATTTCCTCTTAATACATTTTAAGGTATTACTTCAATTAGGAAGATGCTGGGCATTATCGAAAGCTATTAAATCCACCCACATTATGAAGACATAAGCAGTGTTGGGAAGTACTTTAAGTACATTGCGCTTAAAATACTACTTTAAGTAGGTTTAGAACACTTGTGCTTTACTTGAAGTACGGTCGGGGACAAAAGCCCCCAGGACGCGCAAGCTGCGACTGAAACACATTGCTCTGCCATCTGCCGGCGGGTCGCCTGGTTTCGAGATCCCACAAAAGTGCATGGGTGTCCTACTGTGCCTGCAAATATGTGTGTTTTCCCGCTCTTCTGCGGCGCGCTGCCTAACTCGGAATCGGGCGCGCTTACTGACATGGCACCTATAAAGCAAGAAGTCACGGCAGCTGAACTGAGCGATAAGCTCAACTGGTTATAAAGCAAGGAGCTCTGACACGGCGAAATGCGGCGCAAAGCCGCAGGCGGTATCTCCAGTTTCGGAATACGTAGCAGACTCTTGTCAGCCACCAGCGCTATCTCCGAGGAGGTACCACGCGCCCGATTCCGAGTTTGGCGTCGCGCCGCAGAAGAGCGGGAAAAGACATGTTTGAAGGCACAGGACGCGCATGCGCTTTTCTGTGGTCTCGAAACCAGGCGACCCGCCGCCAGATGGCAGAGCAATGCGTTTCAGTCGCAGCTCGCGCGTCCTGGGGACTTTTGTCCCCGACTGTACATTCTCTGAGCATGTATTTGTAATTTAGCTAAAGATTTTTTTTTCTTCTTCTTTTTACTCTTGGGATTGAGCGGTTGTCCGGGCGCTTGGTGTGCGGCAGGGAGCCGAGCCAGGGCAGGACCTCACGAGGACGCAGGAATCGGGAAGGACCAGGGAGCAGGAGGGGTGTCTCTTATAACTCCGTTTATGTACATATGGACAAGTTGAACATCAACTGGAGAACACTCTTGAGAACACACGCCAGCAGCCGCCATCTGCTCCTTTTATAACGTCGCATTTCCTCATATCCCTAGCAGGGAATCCCTATCGTCCATGCCTTGACCAAAACGGTGTGGCCAGTCTTCGCAACATTCAGACACGCCCCTTCCCTCTCCTTTACACACATTGAAGGCCAGACGTCCTTGGTCGGTCACCAGTGCCATCAAAGTCCGGGTGGGGCAAAGATGTAATTATCCCCAAGTGCAGAATCTTGGTTTCCACGCGCTAAGGGGATAATCTCGTATTAAGCTGGGAAAAGGGGCGCAAAGCCCCCTCCTTTGTCCAGGGCGTCCCAAGGCTGTGGGGCGCCGTGCGTCAAGGTGTGACAGCAGCAGCAAGGAGAGAGGCCGGATGTAAAGATGCGTCGGTCAACTTCTGTATGGGTTCTCAGAGTAACGCATTCCTTTTCTTTTTGCGTTTTGCCGACAACATACTCACTCTAGCCGATCATGTTTCGGCTTGCTGAGCATCATTGGACGGTAGCGATCACCTGACACAAGCACCGCTAGACTCACCTCCATCAGCGCTTCAAGCGGCTCTAATCGCCACCATCTTGGATCCAGCAATCACTGCTCATCGAACTCGCGTTTACGCGCCTTCTTTTCCACGCGGTCGCTCGACGTCAAAAACAATGAGGTTGTGTACTTAGTGGCACAATGTCTGCTTGTTGCGCTTTTGGGTGCAGCAGCAGCTCGGAGGATGGAAAGAGACTCTTCCGGATCCCGTTTGGAAAGAATGCAACTGCAAGACGGAGGAAGAAGGCTTGGCTGGCCATAGTAAAATGGAAAGATTTCGAGCCCACTGCAACAAGCAAGCTTTGTGAGGCGAGTTGCCAATTAGAGCTGGTTCATTCCGCGTATTGCGGAATGAACCGGCTCCTTCAACCTGCTCCAATGCATGTCACTTTTGCCTTCATACCCCCTGTCGACGCGTGGACCCAAGATGGCGGCGCCATGGTTTCGGTTTCAGCGCCACGGTTCTAGAACAAACCTTTTAAGTTTCGCTACTCTGGGAACCCATAGTGACTCTAGGTCAACTCGATGATCCTCCGTAGAAGGCCACGTCATCCCCTTGCACCAAGGTGCTTTGGCGACCCAAAGTTGCTTCTTGCTTAGTCTCCGGGCACAGCTGACCGCAGCCACCTGGCGACGATGCTCAAAGGCGTTCACCGGTGCCAGTCAGATTAGACAGGGAAGGTCAACTCTTGGGGCCTTTCACTAACAGTACTTGCCAAGGAAATTAGAAATCCAGACTCCAAAGTACAGGGTGTCACAAAAGAAAGTTTACACGGTCTTTTTTACCGCAAAAATAAACTAGGCATCGCCGAACGCTCATTCTCCGCCCAAAGGTAGAGCTAAAGGTCACAACCAGATGCCAAAGTTTCAGCCCGATCCGATAACTTAATCAATAGTTATAAGTGATTTTCTGAAATATTCAATGGGAAAATGGCGGCCGACGGAGTTTTCAAACACATGGGGCTCTATGGCACTATGGCACCAGAAACCGAAAACGGGCAAAAATGGGCTCCATTTTCCCATTGAAATTTTCAGAAAATCACTTATAACTTTTGATTAACTTATCGGATCGGGCTGAAACTTTGGCATCTGGTTGTGACCTCTAGCTCTACCGTTGGGCGGAAAATGAGCGTTCAGCGATGCCTAGTTTATTTTTGCGGAAAAAAAGACTGTGTAAATTTTCTTTTGTGACACCCTGTACATTCCCCAAATTTGGTCTTGTTAAATTTGTATCACAAAATGATGCATAGTCAACTCGGATGAAATATTCGGAAATATTCTACTCTCACCAAAAACGCGAGCAAACACATCCCTCCGTTTGTTCTGGGGGCGGCTTTCCATAGCTTTGCAAATGTTCGCTGCTTCTCGCTTGGTCAGTGCAAGCGAGGAGGTTAAAAATATCGGGAGAGGACAATCACAATGTAACACCTGACAGGTGGGGATAAATGAAGAAAGAGAAGTTTCAAGTCTAAGAAAAAGACAACAAAGGAAAGTGTCTAATGTTTCGAGACATTCTCCTCTGTGGTACTTTTCTTCGACTTGAGAAAGCTTCTTAATTTCTGTGCACCATAGTCTGAGGTGTCAAATTATGATTAATTATCACCAGGTTGCAAGTGGCTCTCACTTATACCTAATGTGCGCCAATTAGCTGCAATAAGACCGCTACCTCAAGTGAAGCCGGTAAAGTTGGCGAGCTGTGGTATTCTATTCCTTACGCATTTTCCCACGCAGTAAAAAAAGGAAAAACGAGTAGGCCACCTTTTGTACCAACAAATGCAACTGCAGTTTATTAGGTCCATAACGCAGCATCTTCGCCTAAAATAAATACACAGCACGTCGTGTCAATAAGTTGCGCTAAAAAAACTAGGCCAAAAGAAAATGCAAAAAAAAAAAAAAGTCACAACCTACTTCATTGAACAAACTAATCTCGACAAGTCAACAAATGAACTGGCTCCTTGAAAGCTCCGCAACAAACAAGTAGCATTTGCAAGATACCAAACGCTGCCACCTAGAGTGAGAAAACAAAATGAGAGAGACCTGACGAGAAAAACGTGAGTGGAATGAATTTTTGGAGAGATTTGGCAGTACAAATGCTTCCACGGGACAGCCGTTCCCAGCAGCCGCGGCATCAATCAGATTTTCAGCATCTTTGCTTCGTTCTGGAGCAGGCGCATCTTCACCTTTATGTCGACGCAGGCCTCCCGCTCCTTGAGGATCTTCTGACTCAGCTCCGCCGCTTGTTGCTGCGCCAAATCAGTCGCGGAGTAAGGGCAACGGATGACAAGAATTAGGAGAAACAGGAAGTTGTGCAGTCGGATTAAAAAAAGCAACAAAATCCGCCAGAAATGCTCCTCGAAACCTGGTCGCGCTGGGCACGACTCCGCGAGTTTTCCAGAGAAGTGAAGCATCTGCTGTTTTTTATTATCTGGGAACAATCTTGAAACGACTGATATCGCTGAAACCCATTTTATCCCATAGAAGTTTTGCAGCCGAACCTGTTTTTTTTTTTTTTAAAGCTCTGCGCAGATTAGTGACTGTCTCATCCAACCTAAACCTGAAGACTGCCTGCATCTAACTCGCAATATACGAGGGTCATCCTGAAAGTAAGTCCGGCAAGATTATTCACTTCCGAGTTGAGCATGCACTCTTGCGTTATACTTGTCTTGGCCAGCCTGACACCTTTCCGTGAAATTCTTCTCGGTCGTTGGTGAAACGCCCTGTACGTATATGCTCATATTAGGGGACGGGGGTTATGCTTTTAACGAGTGCAGCCACAGGGAATGCTTTAATCCACCGGCTGAAGAAGCACAATTTTCGACCAGTTCTCCAGAGCAGTGATTCTCAACCACTACTCTAGATCATCAATAATTAAAAAAACATTCTGCTTACGTGTAGGAATGCAAATGCATTCCTACACGCAGCGCATTCCTACAAGCAGCGTGCCACGTCTTCCTTTTTCACACGGCGCTCCGGCGGTGATGTCGCGCTCAGCCACTGCGCAGGTGTGGCGAACCCCGCCGGCTTCACGACGGCTTCCATGAAGAAGCATCCGCGTTGCCGTGCTTTTCTTTGCGTTTTATTTCTGAGGCGCGTCCACTTTGACCTTGAGCGCCCCCGCAGGCTTCCGTGACGAAGCATCTGCGTTGCTGTGCTCTACTTTGCGTTTTATTTCTGAGGCGCGTGCTTGATGACGTATTAATGTGACCATCTTTCGGGCACGCGCCGCCGCTTTTTCGCATAATAAAACAAATAAGGCTTTCGCCTTGAAAAAAAGAAAAAAGGTTTATTGCTTGGCTTGATTGCTTCGGGGGCCCTGAGAAGGCCCTTGGGGACCCCAAAGGGTCTGCGGACCCCCATTTGCAATCCACTGCTCTAGAGGCTCAATCATTTGGCGCCTGACCTGAATTTCGAAAACAGCTTTTCAGTAAGAGATGTTAAAAAGGCCACACATTTTATTTTATGGAATTCACCGCTCTACAGAAACTGGCAAAAAAAAAAAAAAATCAATCGTTCAGTTTCAAGTGTTCCATCGCTGAGCAGTTGTCATTTATTCGTGGCAGTTTGACAAATTTAGAACGAGCGACTCGAATGAAATTGGATGACAATGGAATTAAACTGGTGAACTTGGATTGAAATTCCCCCACCATAATTATTTCGGTTACAAGTTGGATTAAATAAGCGTACGCCCAGATTAAATTTGAGGACGCTCAATCCGAAAGAGCTGACACTCGCAATATTACAAGTGCGAAGACTCGTAGTGTGTAAGAAGTTTGAGAGAGCCACTAGTTCGAGAGAGCCACAAACTTCCATTATAGAAACCTTTTCAGAGTGAACAAATTATTGGCGTTCAAATTTTTTCGTTCCAGTAAATTACCTTTCCCCACTTAAAATGGCTCCTTTCCAAACACTTACAGAGAGTTGCTTGTTGTCGTCCATCAGCTGAGAGAGAATCTGCTTCAGCTCGTCTTCACCCTCCTGAACGTCGGCAATAAGGAACGATAAAGGAGTAAAAACGCAACATTTGAAGAGTGTACGGGAGAAATATGAGGCATGCTTGCACTCTAGGCAGAACTTCTGGGCACCTGGGGCACCCAGGGGTTCTGCCTAGAGTTCCTCGAGCTCCCAGGTTTCCTCGACTGTCCCTGCCCCGAAACGCATTTCCAGTTTAAGGGGGGACACTGGCTTGAGATTGAACTTCTGAACTACTCAAGTGATCGGAATGAAATTTGCAGGGGAGATTTAACGTCAGATGTATGTGTATTGTGCAAACTTTCAGCTCTCTAGGACAGTTTAATAAACCTGCATAAAAAGATGTGTCACTCTTTGTTAAGAAATCTATGATATGCAAATGAAGCTATTAAGCATCATTTTAACTGCTTGAATATAAAGTGGGGGATGTGGGACTTAGGGCTATCTAGTTTTTATAACTCAGATGTAAATATTTCAGGAAGAGTTATTACCTCAAAATATGAGATGCATATCTGTCCTACGTCAATTTTTGAAAACAGTTTTTTCTCAATGAGCACTTCTACTAAAAACAAAATAAAGTAGATAGCCCAATTTCCCAGTCAATTTCAGTTCAGAAACATCTTGATTGTGGTATAAGGATACTTTTACCTTCGAACAGAAGATTCGTTCGTATGAAATTTCCAGCAAAAAGTGGAACTGAGAAAAATGCATTCAAACACAGATCTCCACTACTTTGTTACTGTCTCACAATGCGTTGGAGATATTTTATATCAACATAACTCTTTGGCATATGGTTATCAAATTTAGTGTAAGGGTGTATAAGTGGTTTTTAAAACCAAAAACCTCAAATTTGAAAAATAATTTTTTTTTTAAGTCGGAAAATTAGGCTTATTCCCCCCCCTAAAACGGTTTTAGCAGACCTGAGCCACCCACTGGCACGTAACTATGGGCCAAACATTTCCTATTAATTTGCATTGTCGTTTACTATCTCAGTAGGGTTTTGCACCGCATTATTGCATCAATGCCGGAAGGGGATCCTCGGCTGCCGGTCAAAGGAGATACGGGTTCCTGATAAAAAAAACAGAGTGCACGAAAAACACGGACACAAGACAGACGAGCCCAATGGACGAGCACTTGTCCGTTGCACTTGTCTTTCCCGCGTCCGCATCTCTTGTGCGCTCTGCTTTTCATTGTGAATGGGCGCCGACTGGCCCAACACTTCCGAAACTGGAGATTCCTCCATATTGAAAAGTTCGGGAACCCTCCCATTAACGAACGACCCGGGCGACACATAAATGCACCGAGCATTACGACGCGAGCCACGAAAAAGGGTGCTACGGCATCTGTGCGGTTATTATTTTTCTTTTTAACGGTTGCCCGTTACAATTGGACTACGCTACAATAAAGACGGCATTGAATCGAGGATACGCTCTCGCTTCCCTCGGTCCCAGAGCTGCTGCATTCGGCCGACTCCACGGAGTATTGCTTGTACCTGGAAACGAACGAAGCAAAGTGAGACACGAGCGATTTTTAGACCGGAGGTCACGCCGCATTTACAGAAGGAGAAAACTAGCCACGTAGCATTCTTACGAAGCTAGCCCAAAAGCACAACCGCCGAAACGCTGAAGAAAGTGCAAAGCCAACGCCGAGCGCAAGTTTGCCCGCTTCTCGAGCGCCGAGCTCCGACTGGCTCCGACTGGAAGCACAGTGGGCACACCTCGAGGCAGCTAGCATCGAGGTCTGCCCAGCGTGCCTCCGTCGGAGCCAGTCGGAGCAACCCCTGCGCAAGATGCGGACAGACTTGCGCGCCGCATAGGACTCAGGTGCCTGGAGTGCGTCTTCGACCGGTGTGCTTAGCTTCTACGACGTCGTCGAGCGGAAATCGAGGAACCGCTTTTTTGGAAGCGGTGGGCACACCGCGTCCGGGCACCGTAATGGGACTAAGGTTTGCTCACTCGCTTAAGTTTGCAATTACTATGGCCTCACGCATATGGCGGATTTTGAGTTTGAAGCGAATACTAGTGGTTTTGGTCGAATAATTTCGAACCAAATCTCGAATGGCTTCTTGAAGCCCGCCGCGCTTAAACGAAAATTCGGCCGAACTCGTGAAGGTCGTTCCCAACCTTCCACTTGTTCATTTCTAAGCTCGATTAATTTTAATATGACTACTATATCGACTGTGGCGTGTAAACAACAAATATGTTGCGGCCATCCCATCGAGGGGATTTATACCTAAATCCGCTCACTATATGCAAATATTCTTTCTCTTATTTCAAATCTAAAAAAAGAAAAAGTTGGACGATGAACGCGGGTTGTCGAGACATCGCTGCCTGATATACTCTTCATGCCTGCCAACCTGTGGACTTCCAAATTCGTAAAACTCCCGCGGCAGGAGGGGTGGGGGGGATCTGGTAAGCTTTTTTCAGAATGAAAACTTACCAGAATCAGCTGGGTACTCGTGGCCCGCACACAGCCCCCATGTTTATGCGAAACATTGTGCACCTTAACATCAGCCTCTCCACCGTGCGAAATGTTCACATGCCCCATACACGGGGCGGAAAATCCAAACTTCTCCCTTTCTCGGATGGCACGTAGCTCGGTAATTCCGAAGTCTTCGACTCCAAAAACATTTCAAAGTGCTTCTTTCGAGGCTTCGAGCACGCCGTTGCGCTGCAAAGCCTCCGAGACCAAGCAATAGACGTCCAACAAGCATGGGTGTCGAACTACGTCGGTTGCGGCAACTTGTCACAAAGGAAGTTTCAACAGACCCACGACTACGCGGCTGGAGTGTACTAGAAAGGGCAACAGGTTTGGATTTGGAGATGAATCTCTAGTCATCCAATAGACAGATAGTACAATGTCTCCACAAACGGTAACTCCCATCCTCTTGTGGCAGCGCAAGGTACCACCAACAAAAACCCTTTTTTTGCGGGTCAAATTATTGTTTTGTTTAATTCGAGGCAAGATTAATAAAATTGTGAAACGAGTTTCCATTCGTAAATTAAACGAAAGACTCGCGGTGGGTTAGTCCCATAGCATGCACTTCTCACCGAACAGCTGTGCACTGCAGGGAAGCCATCCCCGCAGATCCCGCGAGCTCTATGGGTATGTGCCCCTCGAAGCGAATTCTCCGCGAAGCGAGTGTATTGAATAGCGTATTATTCAAAACTACTATTTGAAAATTCGAATATTCGCACAAGACTAGATTATTACTACATACTAAATAATGGATTCAGAAAATTTCCATGTCTGATGAAAATTGATACCGAAGACTTTTCAACAAAATTCTCTTTTTGCGCAAGTTAGGGTGGAGGCATCGTACAAAGCATCAATTTCACTCGGTCGTCCTTTATATGATCCCCATTTAAATGGGTCGCACTTGTTCCTAGAAATATCGCCGGGCTCTTCTTTTATTGGAATGTGATCTTGAAATGGGAGGCAAGTAAAACACACAACAAAAATTTACACAGCAACATGAACCAAATGTTTTGCCTCCCAACAAGAAGATATTATCACTCATCCAGAAGTAGAGTGCACAAGAAATGAGATGGTCAAGTAAAATATCCCCAATCGTTTTTTTAAAGGAACTGCTTCAAGTGCCTGGACAGAAAATCTAATAAACACTTTTTGCCGAAGACCCATTCCGAAACATGCTCCTATTCTGAGATGTTGTGGCCAAAATAGAAGGATGTTTCTGAATCTTTCCTTACTCAAAAATTTACCTTTGCAATCAAAATACTGCACCAAATCCCTTTTTCTGGGGGAAGTTCACTTCATCGCATACGTGTCTCATCCTGGCACACAAAAACATTGTTTTTCTTTTGAGACGTCCGACTCCCTTTAAGGTCGACGGGAAACAACCCTCCTGCCACGTTCGCCACAGAGAGGAGAGAACCGCGGTGGGATCTCACTTGGCCAGCTTCTGGTACTCGACGATCTCGCTCCTGAGTCGCTCGATCTCGGCCCGTTCTGCGGCGATCTTGCGCCTCAGCTCGTCCCCCAGGGACAGCAGCTCCTCCTGGTGCAGCAGCAGCTCGGTCTCCTCCTGCCTCATCACCACCATCTCGGGGTCAACCTCCTCCTCCTCCTCCTCGGACAGCTTGGGCTCGGCGGGGAGCACAAAGTCTGTCTCGCCTGCTGCACAAGAGATAGAAGTTGTCTCAAAATGTACCAAAAACGACACCCGCACATCAAAGGACAGTGCGACGATTTCGACGTTGCAAGAATTCGCTGGTTGTATTTTCTATATCGTTTGTCTTGGGACAAATGAGAAAAAATGCGCCACCTACCCCCAAAGTACGGCGATTTCGCCGTGCAATTGTGAATGAAAAATCACATTCTTTTGTGTGGCGGTCGTGGGAACCACGGTGTCATGTGGCGCCGTGGTTCCCATATTTCCATATTTTCTGGGCTATAGTCCACGGACTATACATGTTGAAAAGTTGAAATTTTAGGCTGTGCGGACTATCTACGCGTGCGGACTATAGAGGAATTTTGTTTTTTAAGATCATTCATTAGGACGAGACGTGACATATTTTGTGAATAAAGAGTATGTTAACTAATAAAAGTGTGAAAACAAAAGTGCCACTTTTGTTTTCTTAGAGTAACCTAAAAGTGCCATATTGTTTTTTTATATAGAAGTTTTATTCTCCTAATATTGCAGATAAAATTTCAAAAGTTTATTACGCAAAAATCAGCGGCGGCGAAAAAAAATGCCCCAACTAAAACGAGTGCTGCCATCTATAATCAGCGCCACAAACTACTCGGACAAGCCTAGCTCGTCCGTGGCATTGAGGGCTACTAGAAAAACCACTGGACGAGCTGAGCTCGTCCATGTCATTTTTAGCCAGAAACCGGCCAACGAGCACAGCTCGTCCAAGGCACTTAAAGGGTTAATGATGATTTATGTATTGTCACGTATGAACAGGCGAGGTAACAAAGAATAACTGGGGAAACTGAAACGTTTAATGGGGGGCAAACGTGTGCCCAAAAATCAAAGTAAACAGAAGATAACAGCAGAGCGTCGCGGGCGTCGAAGTCGGCGAAAGAGCAGAGTCGAACGCTGGGGCGAAACTTGCTTGACAAGGTCGCGGGCGGCCTCTTATCTAGAGTGAGTCACTATCTCGAAGATTCGGCAGAGAAGGTTCGAGCGTAGCACGCTCGGGGCGAGGATGAACAAGCACTTTCTAGAACAACAAAAAGAAGGAATAAATGATAGAAGTTACGTCCGGAACAAGAATAAACGAGAACTTTCTAGAGGTCCGTGACCGAGCGTTGCTTTCTCGGCCCTGAGCGCGGCATTATCCCCCCCTTTAAAAGTGCATCGTCCCGATGCAACACAAAACACAAAGCCACAACAAAAGGATAGCAGAATCGTGAGCCACAGTTCACAGTTTGACGAGAGTTCAAAGTTCTATCGTTTGTAATACGGCTTGAGCCGCACGACGTGGACTACTTCGGGTCGTGGTTGGCGTCGTCTTGAAGGTCTAGTTCCGTCGGGAAGCACTTCATAGTTTAAGTCCCCGAGACGGCGAAGAACCTTGTAGGGTCCAAAGTAGCGCTTCAAGAGTTTTTCGCTGAGACCACGGCGGCGGATCGGTGTCCACACCCACACCCTGTCTCCGGGCTGGAAGTGGACGTCCCGACAACGAAGGTTGTAGCGGCCAGTGTCGATACGTTGTTGGGCTTGAATCCGGAGTCTGGCGAGCTGACGGACTACTTCTGCCCGTTGGGCAACCACCTGGGCGTCGTCGCTTCCGTGGAGAGCCGGTTCGTGAGGTAACATCGTGTCCAGCATTGTCGTCACTTTGCGACCATGGACCAGTTGAAAGGGTGTAACCCCGGTGGTCTCTTGCACGGCCGTGTTGTAGGCAAAAGTGACGTACGGCAACACCTCGTCCCATGTCTTGTGCTCCACGTCGACAAACATGGACATCATGTCGGCGATGGTCTTGTTGAGTCTTTCCGTCAGCCCGTTGGTCTGCGGGTGGTACGCCATGGTGCGACGATGGCTGTTGTGGCTGAGACGAAGGACTTCTTGTGTCAGCTGGGCCATGAACGAGGATCCACGGTCTGAGATCAGCACTTCAGGTGCGCCGTGTCGAAGGAGAATGGACTCGACGAAAAACTTGGCAACTTCCACGACAGTCCCGGAAGGAAGGGCTTTCGTTTCGGCGTACCGCGTGAGATAATCTGTGGCGACGATGACCCAGCGATTTCCCGACGTCGACGGTGGAAAGGGGCCAAGTAGATCCATTCCGATCTGCTGGAAGGGTGCTGTTGGCGGAGGAATTGGCTGCAGGAGTCCGGCCGGCCTCGTCGGAGGTTTCTTGCGTCGCTGGCACTTGTGACATGATCGTGTGTATAGGTGGACGGTCTTGGGGAGCTTGGGCCAGTAATACTTCTCACGAATACGGGCCAGTGTCCGGTTGTAACCTAGGTGTCCAGACGTCGGGTCGTCGTGGCAGGCGTGAAAAATCTCCTCCCGAAGGTCGGTCGGAATTACCAGCAGCCACGGCGAGTTGTTGTTCCCGAAGTTCTCTTTGTAGAGTACACCTCGTCGAATGGCAAAGGTCGGCAGGGCGCGTGAAAAAACACGTGGTATGGCACTTCCGCGCCCTTCCAGGTGCTCTATTAGTGCGCGCAGCTCAGGATCGCCTCGTTGACGTCGGGCCATGTCGTCGGTGTTCACGGCGCCCAGGAAACACTCGTCGTCGTCGTCGTCGCTGCTGCCGGAAGGTGTTTTGACGGGAGCTCTGGACAGGCAGTCGGCGTCGCTGTGCTTGCGGCCTGACTTGTAGACCACGGTCATGTTGAACTCTTGTAGTCGGAGACTCCATCGAGCGAGGCTTCCTGACGGGTCCTTGAGGTTCGCAAGCCAGCAGAGCGAGTGATGGTCCGTGACTATGCGGAACGGGCTCCCGTACAAGTACGGACGAAACTTTGTGATTGCCCAGACGACCGCAAGGCATTCTTTCTCAGTCGAGGAGTAATTTCTCTCCGTCTTGGACAGTGTCCGACTTGCGTAAGCGATGACTTGCTCGGTTCCTTCTTGTACTTGAACCAGTACCGTGCCAAGTCCTGCGTTACTTGCGTCCGTGTGAATCTCGGTTTCCGCATCCTGGTCGAAATGTCCAAGAACAGGCGGAGTCTGCAGTCGTCGCTTCAGCTCGTCGAATGCCTGCTGCTGCTCCTCGGCCCATTCAAACTTCTCGGCGTCGTTCGTGAGATTTGTGAGCGGTGCGGAGATCCTTGCGAAATCCCGGACGAAGCGTCGATAGTAGGCACAAAGTCCGAGGAATCTTCGCACACTTCTTGTCTTTCGGCGCTGGGAATGCCGCGACGGCGCAAGTCTTCTCGGGGTCTGGGCGGACGCCTTCGTTACTAACCACGTGGCCAAGGAACTTCAGTTCGTCATAGGCGAACCGGCACTTTGACGCCTTGAGGGTGAGCCCAGCGGTCTGTATGGCTTGGAGAACCGTGCGGAGTCGTCGCAAGTGCTCGTCGAAGTCAGTTGAAAACACTACGACGTCGTCAAGGTACACGAGAGAGCTCTGCCACTTCAGCCCTGCCAGTACAGTGTCCATGACACGCTGGAACGTTGCTGGCGCCGTGCATAGTCCGAAGGGCATCACTTTGAACTCGTACAGTCCATCCGGCGTGACAAAGGCTGTCTTTTCTCGGTCCCGTATGTCGACTTTGATCTGCCAATAGCCGCTCTTCAGGTCCATCGATGAGAAATATCGAGAGTGGCGCAGACGGTCTAGAGTGTCGTCGATGCGGGGAAGTGGGTAGACGTCTTTCTTCGTCACCGTGTTCAGGTGCCGGTAGTCCACGCAGAACCTAAGCGTTCCATCCTTCTTCTTAACCAGCACGACTGGAGAGGCCCATGGACTATTTGAAGGTTGGATTATGTCGTCGCTCAGCATCTCTTGAACTTGCTCCTGGATTACCTCCCTTTCTTTAACAGAGACTCTGTACGGTGATCGATGCACAGGGCGCGCGTCGTCCTCGGTAACGATGTGGTGCTTCGCAACGGCGGTTTGTCGCACCTTCGACGACGTCACAAAGCGGTCGCGGTATTCGGCGAGGAGGTTATTCAGCTGCCGTCGTTTCGGGCCCGGAAGCTTAGGGTCAATGTCGAGCTGCCCTGGCGACGTACTGTTTTGCTGATGTGGCGAGAATTCGTCATTAATCGCGGCGATTTCGGCGGGGTTTCGGAGTTCCTCGACGTGGCCCACGGTTGCACCTTTCGTGAGGTGTTGCGTTTCATTTCGGAAGTTAGTCACGAGGACCACAGTCCGCCCATCCTGAAGTTCAGCTACTCCTCTTGCGACGCCTATTCCTCGTCCCAGGAGCAATTGAATGTTGCCTTCCAGGACAACTTCGCTGCAGGTAGCTGTATCGGCCACGACGGGTAGGACAACACTTGATCGCGGCGGCAGGTTCACGTGGTCGGCGGCGACTCGGACGGCGGCTGACGCTGTTTGGGGTTTCTCTAAAGGCGGAACAGGCATCCGCAGCGTCAATCTGTTCTCACCCAGGTCGATGACGGCGCCGTATTCGCACAGAAAGTCCATGCCGAGAATGACATCTCTGGAACAGTCTTGTAGAACGATGAATTTCACAGGGCACGTTTCGCCGTAAATTTCCACGCGAGCAGTGCAACTTCTGACAGGTGTGATAAGGTGTCCTCCGGCGGTTCGAATTTGTGGTCCTCCCCAGGGCGTCGTAACTTTTCGCAGGCGGCGAGAGAGCCTCCCACTCATGACTGAGTAGTCTGCTCCGGTGTCCACGAGCGCCGATGCGTCGTAGCCGTCGATAACAACATTTAGGTTGTTGGACACCGTTGCAGGGGCTTCGTTGCGATGCGTAGTGTCGGGAGAGTGGGAGCGCTCCGGCGTTCTTGGAGGCTCTTTACTTTGGTCGTCTTCGGCAACGCCACCTCCCGGCGTTGCCACACTTAGTTTTCCCGACGAGACCGGGGGGGACAGACAGTCCCGACGAGAGCGGCGGAAGGGCGAAAGCGCACGTCGAGGCGAAGGCGAACGGGAACCTCGGGGTGGGGTCGGCACCGGGGACAGGGGTCATCGGAGGTACTCCTCGAAGCCTCGCAGGCCCATTTGTCGGTACGGGCACCTCCGGTAGACGTGATCGGCCTTGCCGCAGGGATAACACAGCGGTCGTCGATCGGCCGTGCGCCAGACATCTGTCTTCCTAGGCGCTGGTTGTTCAGTGCGGACGAACTGGGGTTAAACTTCCCGACGTCGAAACGTCTGAGGCTCTGGTAGGTCACGTCGAGATGGCGTCGAATACTCCCGGGCAGCTGGAGCTGGTCTCCGAGCTACCGCGGCGTAGGTCAGAGAAGGCTCATCAGGTACTGCTGCGCTGGCAGGAGCCTCAGGTTGTAATGCCCGCTGAACTTCCTCGCGGACAACTTCGGCCATTGACAGAGAAGCAGGCTGGTGGGCAGCAGGCAGGAACTTCTTGATTTCCTCCCGAACGACGTCCCGGATGATGTCCGGGATGCAGCAGCTGGACGGCGAGAGGGCAGCGAAGCCGGGAAGTCTCTGGTAGTGTGAGGCCCGTGCGTGCAGGGCACGTTCGATGTTGGTGGCCTCAGTGATGAAACCTTCGACGGTGGTAAGCGGGATCCGCACGAGGCCCCCGAAGATGTTTTCTTTCACGCCCCGCATTAGGACCCGCAACTTTTTCTCTTCGGTAGCGTTTGGGTCGGCGCGGTTCATGAGGCGGAGAACGTCCTCAACGAAGCATGTGACGCTCTCGTTTGGCCCTTGGTGTCTTGCTAGGAGAAGTTCTTTGGCACGCTGTCGTCGCTGCTGGTTGGCAAAGGTTAGTCGTAGCTCGGCCTGGAATTCTTCCCACGACGAAATCGACGCCTCGTGGTTCTCGAACCAGGTGCATGCCGTGCCTTCCAGAGCGAAGTAGACATTCTGAAGGCACTGCTCCGGTGTCCATCGGTTATGGTAATGTTGCAGCCAATCTTCTACGTCCTCGTGGGCTTCGCCGTGAAAGGGCGTCGGGGTGCGAGGAGCGACGGGCAGATAAACGACGGCGGCGGCCGGGGTCTGCGACTGGTTGGCCATCGTCGTCTTCTTCCTCTTGGGCTTGTACGGCAGCAGACCCAATTCAGGGGACTGACCTCTGATACGACGGCTTCTTCGGGCTTCGGCGTCTTCGGCGAAGGGTAGCCTTCCGGGGCTGAGCACGTCGCTTGGCCGGGATGTCTTCGGAGGGGTACGCTCAACGGGCATAGAATGCAATACCCCGCACCTCCACCAAAATGTCACGTATGAACAGGCGAGGAAACAAAGAATAACTGGGGAAACTGAAACGTTTAATGGGGGGCAAACTTGTGCCCAAAAATCAAAGTAAACAAAAGATAACAGCAGAGCGTCGCAGGCGTCGAAAGAGCAGAGTCGAACGCTGGGGCGAAACTTACTCGACAAGTCGCGGGCGGCGTCTTATCTAGAGTGAGTCACTATCTCGAAGATTCGGCGGAGAAGGTTTGAGCATAGCGCGCTCGGGGCGAGGATGAACAAGCACTTTCTAAACAACAAAAAGCAGGAATAAATGATAGAAGTTACGTCCGGAACAAGAATAAACGAGAACTTTCTAGAGGTCCGTGACCGAGCGTTGCTTTCTCGGCCCTGCGCGCGGCAGTGTAATACAAGCTTCTTTGTGAGCTAATAAAGCAGACATTTGTCAAGGCGTGCCATGTATAAGGAGATTTTTGTGTCGTCTATGCACGGCGTGCGGACTATGCACCAGGTACGGACTAAGCACCAAGTGCAGACTAACAAGCAAAAGCTTTCATTTTTGCTTAGATGGCGTCACAACTTTTTAATGCGAAAGCATTAACTGTCCCATGAAACGAGCCGACGTTATCAGTTTGAAGCACGAAAATGGCACCTAGTATCCGCGATCCTCCGGTTCCATTGGCTGGCGCGTGTCGACGGGGCTCCCATTGGCCGCTGCGCTCGAAAAGTATGCAGCAGACGACAAAGGGAGCGGACGAGCAGACGAGAAAGGGAGCGGACGAGCGGCTTGCATGCTTTCGCATTCACATCTCATAAGAAGTGCTTAAGTGTACCTTGAGCTTTTGTGACCCCATACTTGTCTGCTAGCGCGCAATTTCGGCCAGTCGGTGTTTCGTCAGTTTCGTTTCCTAGCTGCGTCGCATGCGCTTGACCGTTCCACCACGCGGTGCCGGTGACTTTGTGTGGCAAGCCTTCGCCGTTCAAGTTCGGCAGCCGCAATCGGTTTTCAAAGTGGTGAGGGAGTGGACAACCTTGCAATGCAGACAACGGAAGCGATCTTTCCTCATTTCCAAGCGCTCTGTCGTCGTCGAGTGCCTCGGATTCTCCCGTCGCCTTTGTGCTTCCCGCCGCGTCGGGACCTGAAGATTTCAATCGTCCGGGACCACCGGAGCCCTCGTTATCTACGCCGGTGATCGGAACTGCACTCGAAGATGAGTGTGATTGAGCGGAAGATTGCGATGATGCAACAAGAGGAGTCTGCAAAATGCGCCGAGGAGCCACTAGGCCTAAATGACAGCAGCGAGCCTGAAGGCTACCGCTTGATCGACGTTTCCTGCATCAAGGTTTTGATGAGTGCTTTGCTGTGCTCGGAATGCGTGGGATCTTCTCTCGAACGGACAGAAAGTGGGAAAGGCATTCACTTTGAGTTTGTTGTTTTGTGCACAACTTGTGGAGAAGTGGCAAGAGCCCTGCACTCGGTCAACATCGGCGACACTCGTCTAAACGAACTTGCGGCGCGCATCGATCTTTCGGCACGGGACTCGGGGGTGAGCTTCACGAAATTGTCCCATCTTTTTACCGGCATAAACCTACCACCGCCGATGTGTCTGAAGACTGCCAAAAAAGTTGCCGCGAAAGTGCATGATGCAGCCGTGACAGCTGCCGGCAAAGTCATGAGAAGTGCAGCGCAGTCGGTGCGCAAAGCGAAGATAGTTGCAAAAGACGAACTGCTGGACGTGTGCGTCACGTTCGATGGAACTTGGCACAAACGCGGCCACACTTCCCACTTTGATGGGAGGTGTGGCGCAGGCCTAGAATCTCTCAAGAAAGTAAAGGGACTTGGTGGAAAAGGGAAGCTGACAAACATCAAGATCAAGAAACCGACCAACTACTATGCCTGTGCCCTCAAAGACAACGCACCTGATGTTACAGCCATGCAGCGTAAAGTGTATGCTAGTCTCCTGCATTCATACTCTACTGACGAGGAGCCAAGGCACAGCGCTTGCCCCACTGGGATGGACTCCTGGCACCACTTCAACCGAAGTAAGGACCTCAAGGAAGCGGGAGAATCACCAGCATCTTGGCCACACAAGCCGGCCTTCTCCTAGGAGATAGCAAAGGAGCTAGTGCCCTTGTATAACCGCCTGTCACGGAGGGATTTGCTTAAAAGATGTTCCAGGATGAAGACCCAGAACGCGAATGAATATTTCAACGCCTTGATTTGGAAGAAGTGCCCAAAGGTAGAATTCGCTTCTCTAAAGACTGTCGAGTGTGTCATGGCTCTGGCAGTCTTGGAGTTTAACCAAGGTCCTCGAGGCTTCGAGAAAGTTCTTTTAGAGATGGGCATTGAGCCAGGGAGCCATTAGACCTCACAAGCCGTGAAGGCCACTCGGACGAAGGTTGCAAAGGCCCAGGTGAAGACACTCAAGTCCTCCACGCCATCACATAAGAGACGAAAGATGGAAGCTGTGGCCAAAGCACAGAAGGACCATGCAGAGGAGGGACTGACGTACGCTCCAGGAGCATTTTAGGTTAAGTGCCAAGTGCCATCTAAAGTGGAACACAATGTGAATTTTCAAATGCGTTTTACTCAGCTTCATGTTTTGGCCATTTTTTCATTGCTCAAAAACTATCGTTCGATGACTGAAGTACCTTCAGAACCGCCGTGCGGTTTTTCTGGAGTAAAATTTACCGGAGAACTCGACTATGGGCTTACTTTTTCAAGATTGTTATTTCTTTAGCGAGAAAATGTTTACTTTTGTAAAAGTAAAAAATTTAATGAAATTGGCCTCTTTTTCAAAGTTTACTTTAACGCTAAATATGGCACTTAAAATTATTTGAAACCCACTACCGATTAGTCTAGTTACTCGTCCTTATATCCAAGCAAAAAAATTGTAACATTTTGGTACTATTTTGTAACGATAGTTTTTTTCCCGCGGCACTACTAGTTGTATCATATTTTTGACATAAGAGGCTGTAACTTGGCACAAAATTGACCTTCTCAGCTGAAAATTGGTGTAGCCTCCTAAGTTTGCATGCCTAGTATGCCCTGCCAATTTTATTGAGATAGCACCAGTACTTAAAAAGTAGACCCTCCAAGGGAGTGCCTCCCCTTAAATAAGAACTTGCTCAAGGAAGAAAAAACTGTTCTTCTGTTCTTCAGTGTGTGGATGACAAGGGTGAATTTCCGCAATTATTCGGCCAAAGTCCGAAAACCGTGGCCCTGCTCCTTTAAAAGGGCCATAGAATGTTTCTCACTTTACTAAAGCTTACTGGCAGTGCTTATAGTCTCCCGTAAGTTGAGGGGGGTCCCTACAACAAGGTGGGTGGGTGGGGGGGGTGTTCTGATGAGATGTACTAGATGCACATAAAATAAAGCCCACTGCTGACTCAGCCCTCGCTGTACCTGCAACCCTCAAATTGCTAATCCCCAAAAGTCACGTCCCTGAAAACAAGCTATTTTATTGCAAGATATGATTTTAATTTCACTAATGCTGGGGCTGTGGAGGAGGGTCCCAAACCATCCATTAAAATCAGTGGGGGGTCCGGACCCCCTGAGACCCCCCCAGACTTTAAGCCCTGCTTACTGGTGTGACCCAACATACTCGCTCGCACCGACATAATGTCACGGCACAATTGCAAGAATAAAAGCGGACTTTTTCTTTCAGTCTCTCCTTTGCAAACCCCAATGAAGCAGCCACAGGTATTGCAGTGTCGACGTGTTCACAGGGAGTACCCGGGCCGACAATATTCAAACGCGGCTCGTATCTTCGACACGGGTCCCGTGTGGGCGCTTGGTTTGAGCTTGCAACAATAAATGCCTCGACGAGAGTTCGGGGAGTGGCTCGCGTTCAATCGCTGTCGTGACGGGAACAGCCCGGCCCTAACGATGTCTGGAACTGAGCACGTTCCGTGGTTCGCCAACCCCAGCGTGCGTGTACCACGAACACTGATTGGCATTGGGTCACTTGGCCGCTTGTTCTGGCTGTGAGTTGAGGGGACAAACATTGCCAGGTTTCTCCCGGTCTTTTTTTCCGCAACTGCCGTTGTGTGGAGAGAAAGACTAATGCATGTTTTGTGGGTGTCGTGAACCACCCTAGGTTCGAATTCGAAAGGTTTCGATAATTTTGAGCCAAACTGAGGCTCGAATTCGAAAGATTTCAATATTTTCGACCGTACTGAGGTTCGAATTTGAAAAGCTCAATATTTTCGACCGTACTGAGGTTCGAATTTGAAAATTTCGCAAATTTCGAACCCCGTGGAGTTTCGAATTAGAGATGTTCGAAGCTTTCATGGTTTCTAAAAGTTTGGGTTCGAATATTTTGAATACTTTTTACTTGATTAGAATATTTCAAACTTTGCTAACTTGAAATTCGAGAGATTCGAAAATGATTATATTTTTGGGGATCTGAAGTTAGAAAAATTCAAAGATTTCGAATTTCTTTGAATCTGAAGTTCGAAAAATTAGAAGATTTCAAATTTATTTGAATCTGAAATTTGAACGTTTCGAATTTTTATAGGCATAACGTTCGAAGATTTCAAATTTCTTTCTACATAAAGTTCAAAGGTTTTGATTCTCTTTTATGGCTAAATTCGAATAAAAAAAACTTCGGAGATTTCGAATTTCTCTCAAGTCCAAGTTCGAAGTCCGGTTTTCATGTTCCTCCACAGCTTCACTTTCAAATAACGTTTTCACGCCTCTCTAGTTTTCACGAAATCAAGTTCAGAAAGGTTCGAGTGTGATATTTAGACTGCACGAAGTTGTTCAGGCAATTAATGAGACTTCGAGTGTCCCGGATGTTCTGGAATATTTGCCAGTGCAGAGTGACGTGTGACCATAGATCAGTAATTGTGATCGCCAGCCGGGGGGGTCTTTAACGTGCATCGCGCAGTAGTGATCACACGAACGCACTGTTTTACTATACCCATCCAGTTTGAAACGGCCAGGGGCGAGCAGGAGGTTGAGGCTCAGAAAAACCTTGAAGCGATCTGGCAAACTACCTCCCCACCCCCTTGCACGCTGGCAGTAATCCGATCGAACTGCCACCCGAGTGACGCTGGCATATAGTAAGTTTAGTTTGTAATTGTTCTGGAGGTTTATTTTCCGGGACGGAGGAAACGCCGAGCAAAAAGCACAGAAGCCGACACAACTCGAGGTCGAGGAGCGTTGTACCATACCAGCGGCGTCGCAAGAGGAAAGACGGGAGGAGGGGGGGGCTCCAGCCCCCTCCCTTACAGATATTTCGGACTGTTAAAGAAAGCAATACGGGGAAAAAGGGCGTGGTCGAGCTTATTTTAATCTGAAATTATTTATGCATATGTATAGCTACTGTAGTTCTTCACTGCATAAAATATTGCGTAGATCGGTCATTGTCAGAAACTCATTGTCAGACGGCACTACTCGTCACATGCTTAGTGGTTCGGAAATTCAAAGCTGTCTTTTTGACCTAAATTACTGTGCCATTGGACAAAAAAAAAAACAAAAAAACATAACAATAAATGTGGAAATGAAAAGCTGGAGAAAAAATAAAAACTATCAAGGACCCGTCGGAAGTGTTGCATCCGTGCATATTCAGAGGCTCAGAAGTTCGAAACAAGTTTCTCCTACCAAAATGTGTACAGGCTAAAAGAAAAAGGTCCAAGGAACGTGAAACGATAAAATAAAAATTAAAAATGGCTTTTTTTTTAATGATTTGCTGAACTTGAACAATATCACCGTAAAATATCGGGCAAGCGCCCACTTAAAATTTATAATCGCGAGAGAATGGGGGATGGGCACTTCTCCAGTCATCAATTTTACATTTTAATATACTGTGCGTATTTCCTCAGATCTTACAAATTTGGGAATGGGCGCTTAATGGGGACTGGGCGGATGCGCGGAATTCTACGGTATAAATCTTCCCCCATGAGTTAATTCATTCCTCAACGTGAAAAAACAATAAATACATTATTTTGTATTCTGCAGATGGCAATGATATGTACTGTCTGTGGTGTTAAGTTAAATGTGATACCTTAAACAATTTAGATGAAAAAAATTACCAAGTTGAGGGCACAATTGCCTGTAGATTCATGTTTGGACATTTCTTCGAAACTCATCTTGAATAACAATAATCATATCAAGACGGCACTTACCTAGGCTATACATTGATCATTCTTAAAAAGTTTAACATCTCTACCATAAATATCTTCGGCTATAGCGCGCTTCAAATGTGACACAAACGACAATCGTCAAAAACCCGTCGTCCTTCCTCGCTCCTTCGGGAATTTATTTCTTTAAAACTAAGCATGCCAGAACATTGAAATAAATGGCATTGTCTTTCGCAAGGAATGCAGCACCGCATGTAAAAATTAAAAAAAAAAAAAATATTACGAATGTACCTTACTGCTTGAATCCAAATGAAACTGCCCGCCGGTCTCTTGAAGCTCATCAAACTTTTGACTTTTCAGGATTTGAAAGTTCTGAAATTTTCAAATTCTCTAGATAAAGAAGCTTGAAAATTAGAAAATTATCGTATTTCTTAGCGTAGGAAGTTCAGAAAGCTTCAAACTTTTTAGTGCAAGATGATTGAAAGTTTGAAAATCATCAAAATTTTTAGTATATCAAGTTCGAGAAGCATCGAATTTTGCAGTGTAATAAGTTAGAAAAGGATCAAACTTTTTAGTGTAATAAGTTTGAATGTTCGAAAAACATTGTATTTCTGAACGTGCAAAGCTTGAAAAGCGTCGAACTTCTTAGTTTAACAAGTTCGAACATTCGACTGCCGTCAAATTTTTCAATGTAGAAAGTTCAAAAATTTGAAATCTTTCGAACCTTTCCAACCGCTTGATTCGATCATCGAAACTTCGGTTCGTAAGAAGTTCACGGCACCCCTAGTTATAAGCGTCGAGGATTAATTCTAAGCAGCATTTAATGGAAGCACAAAAATCATTGTACCGCTCCTTTAACTAAAGTACACGCTGCACAAATGAAGTGCACAGACTTCAAAAAGCCTCCAATTCTTTAGGGGCCGGCTTGCTAGAAACACCGACTGTGTGAAAGAAAGCACTGCCAAAGCTAGCACACGAGTGGAGTGGCATGTTAAGTCGAGTCTCGAGTGCCCCTGCACCCTGGACTCGGCAGGCTTTCTTTCACCGTCTTACTTAAGACTGTTAACAGGCCGGCTCAAATTTCTCTTCCCTACACCCCACTCACGTTTTAGTGCATTTTCATTCAACGTGTGCAAACATTCTATTTTTGGCTGCAAATCGAATACGAATATGAAGAATTGAATATAAATCAAATAGAATATTTTAGAATCTGAATATTTTACATTTAAGTTAAACTGAGCATAAATAATAGCTGCAGCTGAAAATATTTTTTCATCAAACAGGGCGAGGAAGAGGAACAGTTTTATTGGCTGTGGAACATTGTACGTACCTGTGTTCAATGCAAAAAAAAAGTCCCCGTTTAGACAAGTCGGGTCAAACATACTGAAACATGGCAAGCAGAGCAATCACTACCCTATTTATTTGAATATAGGTTGACACTTTTTTTTTCCATCATTGTCCTTCGAAATCAGGATTGGCTATAATCGTAAGCTCATTTAAAACAAATCGAGATGCTTCTGTGCATCGGCCGCTTCTCCGAGAATGCAGCTGCTAAACAGTGAACCTTGACACGTGCGAGCCAATGCAAAGTGGTGAAGCTTGATGCGAGAGCACTAGTGCAATGCTGTGAAGTGGTTTGGCACCAGAAGAAATGATCAAGATCATCATTACTATTTTCCGAATATTCAAAATACTCAAACACTTCAAATAGTAAACATTCCTTGCTAATCTAACCGAATGGCAAACACAGGGGTGAGAGAGGTGAAACAGGTTTTGGAGCAATTTCTGGAACAGAAAAATCTGGATTTTGGAGCAGCTCAGGAGCATGAAATTCTCGTTTTGGAGCAGCAGTTTATGCATTTTGGAGCAACTTCGAAGCACAAAAGTCTACAGTTTGAAGCAGATTAGGAGCAGAAAATGTTAGAGCAGCTTATCAGCAATTTAAATCATAAAAAATCTTATATAAATCGTAGAGGCGTAGAAAGATATAAATCACATAAATCAGATTTTTCTTTTTTAATCGTTATTTTTGTCCACCCTGGTTCCAATAAGTCATCAGCACTGATACGCACCAAAATAAAAATTAAAAAAAAAAAAACGGAAAAGGCAAACACGAGTTTTATGCGCATAGATGAGGACAGGAAACGCAGGCTTGCTGCAAAGTTAGGTGCGCACCAGGTACCTCAAGCTTATACGAACTGGTGCCAAAGCGCAATTGTAGTGCAAAACTTTTTAAAGCGGTGATTCGAGAGCATGAACAAGGAAGCACAGTTTACTACAGCTAGACATCGATCAAACGCTCTGAGAAAGCGCGTGCAGATAGAAAAACACTCCCCACAAAAGTGAGTCACAAGGTAAATAGTGAATTGGTAGAAAAGCTATGAATGAAAAGCTACGCACAGGCTATCAAGATGAGCAAACCTAAGTATTTCTTTCGTTTTGAGAGTAAACCTTTTCTTAAAAGTGCTATTGAGCACCTCCATTGTGTATAATTGTTCATTCGTGTCCGTAATATTGTCAAAATGGACAGCGCCGTCGCCGTGAGTACTTTCGGTCATCACACACGCGCTTCCAGTGCGTGAGCAATCGAATGAATCGGTCACACACCCGTATTTAGCGTCCATGTGGTGCACATGGACGCTAAATACGGGTGTGTGACCGATTCATTCGATTGCTCACGCACTGGAAGCGCGTGTGTGATGACCGAAAGTACTCACGGCAACGGCGCTGTCCATTTTGACAATATTACGGACACGAATGAACAATTACACAATGGAGGTGCTCAATAGCACTTTTAAGAAAAGGTTTACTCTCAAAACGAAAGAAATACTTAGGTTTGCTCATCTTGATAGCCTGTGCGTCGTACCTCCAGTGGCCAGACAGCGAGACCGCGTGACAGCGCACCGTTAGCATGCAGCCACAAATGACAGCGGAAAGTAGTAGGAATATCGGGAAAAGACCACGTATCATAGGTATAGAAGGGTGCTACAGCTGAAACCTTTGAATCTGGCGGTTCCTTGCGCCACTTTGTGCCCGTGCTGTGCGCTTTACTACGACGAGATTGAATGTTGCCAACCAAGCTCTCGTTTCCCGCTAAGTCTAGCGTCGCCGCAAACTTTTTTTTTTCTTTTTAGTTTTTGAGCTACTTTGGCGCAGTATGGCGCAATTTCGACTGATTTCGCGTTTTTGGCGCAACTAGGCGCAGAAAATTGGGTTTGTATCAAAATGGCGCAATTGGCACAGATGCCACACCCTTGCAAACACCATTTCGAAATTCTTCCAAATTTTGAATATTTGCACACCCCTTTCATGACTAATTTTTGGAGGAAGAAATGCTCATTTAATGACAATAACGACCAGCCGAGCATTCTGTCACGGACTAAAGTAAATTTTGATCCACATTTGAAGTATTCATTCATAACAATATGATTGCAGCTGTTATTCTGCTTATTAGGAATGTACCTGCAGCCAGACAATGCAAGAAACCCCAACTGTAAAACCGTGACCGAGTACTTTGGGGAGGGAATCAACATTAAATTGAGCGCACGGCAAATTTACAAAAATGAGCTGACAAATCAAGGGTTATTACCTTCGGTCAAATGTTTCCCGCAGGTGTCGTCCTTGAGATCACCGGTGGCCTGCATTTCTCCACTGCCAGCTGCATCTTCCTAATCAAGAGGGTAGGCAATGAGAAATCAAGATCAGGCAACTGTTCAAACATGGCCACATGCTTGTGAAACTCCCCTTGATAATATTGTAATGCAAGTGGAAAACTGCCACAAATAGATATAAATACTGGCACTAAACACTACATTTCGAACACACAGTCCATTGCCTAAATAATGCCACATGCACCTATGTACATAAGCCTTTGAAAGAATGCAATGCATATTCTACTCTAGGCTCAAAGCCTACTTCCAAAAGTTGCTAGTTACTCTTGCCGAGATTATTCCACCTCCATCGCAAGCAGAGGTTGTTTATTTTTAGGTTTTACAAATCTGTTCCGTGAAAGCTACACGAAAGCAGTCTGTGCGAGTGACTTGTACGGGCAGGGGGATGTAATAAGGGGGCTATTTGGTCATGATAAGTCAGGTAATTAACTAATTTTTTTTAAATAACTTTTTAATCAGTGAAAATAAACATACGGTTCCGATCAGAAACATACAGAGCATAATCGAAAACCACTAAATCGGCAAGTTTTAGAAAGACACGGAGTGTCTGGAAAGTGCGGTAATGCTCTATAAATTTACCACTTGCGCCACAGGCGCAAGGCTGGTGGTGCGAAAACATGGATGATGTCATCATCATCCATGTTTTTGCATGTTAACACTTGTGCCTGTTGCAGGAGTGGTAACTTTAGCACACCACCCCCCCGGACTCCATATCTTTCTAGAGTTCACTGATCAGCGAGTTTCTAACCAGAACTATGTTCATTTTTATAAATTAAAAAGTTAACTAAAATTTTGCCTTCTTTATTACGACGATCAGCCGCCTTGCATTACGTCTCCCTTGCCATATAAATCACCTGCACAGACTGCACTAGTGTAGCTTTTGCAAGTTCTTTAAAACAACATCTGCAAAGCCTGAAAAACACTATGTGCTAATTGTGTCGTGTGAATGTCGAGATGGTGGGAAGTCGGCCCCAATGGACGTCGGGCATCTCCACCGAAGACGAGACATCCAACCACTAGCTTGGTATCTTAGAGTTCATCACGCAGCAGTGACACGCAACCGCATGTTGGCACAATGTTTATCCAGAACAAAACAGGCAGGAGTAGGGATTGAATCCAGGATCCCATGCACGTGCTACGTGCCGTTAGAAAGTGAAAAGCAAGATTCAAGCCGATTAAAGAACATCATGCACATCAAAAAGAATCATGATGCCTCCAATAAAAGTGACCAAGAGGCTATAAAACAATGGGTGCCACTGTGCTAAAAAGCATCACCTAGAAGACACGAGGTTATGTTCGTCGAGTCTGTGCCTCTTCAACTCCGCCCAGTGTCACAAATGACGCACAAACCACCGACATAGTGATGCACAAGCCGCCCCCAAGACTCTCCAAGTTCACATGGCAGGTCACAGGCAGACGCCAGGCACGAAGCAGAAATGCGAAGCGAAAGTGAAAGACTCGCGGGAGAGGCGGCAACGTCCAAAGGTGCAACCAAGCAGACATGCAATGCTCGCAAAAGCCAGCAGACACGAAGACTTCCACGAATCGAGGGCCCGGGCCAACAGTGTCTTGTGCAGCAAGCAGAGGGACGGCCAGGCACAGGCAGCAGACGGCGTAGGCCACACAAATCGCCCACCTGAACGCCGGAGGCAAACTCTCGCTGTTCCACAACTATCTCCCTCGACCCCGGCGGCTTCGACGGGGAAACGCCCGCGTCCAACGGAGTCGTGGAGCTCCGCGGAGCGGGCTGGACCATCCCGTTTTGGACTGCGACGGCCTCCGAGGGGACGTGGCCGGCGCTGGCGGATGCCGACATCTTGCACGCGATGACCTTGGGGCCTTGCGGCGCGGAAGGGGGAGGGGCCAGCACCGTCTTGGCTGGCTCGGAGGTCCGTCCCGCCTGCTCCGGGACGGGCGGGAGCTGGAGCCTCGTGTCGATGGAGTCGCTGGCGTCCGCGGCGGGCGCCTCCGGGGGAACCTTCTTCACTTGCTTCAAGACGCGGAGCTGTGCAGAGCGGGGTGCCTTCGTGCACGCTTTGCCTAGGGCGATGACATCTGACCATTTTGCTCGAGACGCTTCGTTTTTGTTCTGGAGCGTACTTAAGAGCGGCTCCCGGCACGAGCTCTTGGCACTGACAGTGCTACGGCGGCATCTTTTACCGGCAATTTCTTAGCGTTTTCCCAATGAGCGCGTGCTGTCGGCGTCGGGTGCTACGAAGAATGCCATTACCCTAAACAGAAGGGCATTGAGGCGCCCAGAACAGAGTGGGTGGGGAGGGGTCCCTCGTTTCGGCACAGTGACTCAGCGACTTCTGTAGGCGGTCAACCCCGACGTGCAAAATTTTGAGAAAACCGTTTTGAAAACTTGGTAAAGCGAATTCGGTCTAAAGTCGAGAGGAGACACGACCAGGTCTCGGAAGAATAAAACTCGCTGTACACTGTCAACCATAAATATTCTAGCTGTAAAGAAAAAAAAAAAAAAAAGTAGACCTACAATTCATAAGTAGGATTTGGTTTCCAAAAATAATTATTAAATAAAAAAAAAAAAACATTAAAATTTTTATTTACATTTAAAAAGGAGAAAAAACAAAAACTCCTACATTCAGGTTAACAACAACAACAAAAGAAAAGTAAGCAGGAATAGTATGTCTTGGTAGAGCACCCTTATTTGATTGACAAATGTATCATCCACATTCGTTCTAACGGCGGTTTAGTGCTGCTGCATCTCTGGGTCACGACTTTGGTGACAGACAATTGTCAAATACCGAGCATCCGCACATTCCACACTAAGCGCCCATCCCTAAATGTTGTAACATCTGAAAAAATATGTGCAGTACAAATATAGATAAAATTTGTAACCTAACAAGCTCCACATTCTTGAAGTTATTTCCATATTTTAAGTGGGCGCTTGATCGGTACTTTACGGTAGATGCTGCGTAGCCCATCACTTTTTAATTTCTCTCAATAAACCGCTTTTAATCGCATAATGAACATTGGCAGTATTGATTTTTTTTCTTTCTCGTTTCCCTAGCAGCTGCAAAGTCCATTAACTTAGCAATAAACAATGTAACCGCGCGACGTGCATGGCCAACGATATTGCGGTCGAGGAATTGCCTGGCCCTCGACAGTTTTGTCCGTCGGATGCATAGATGAAATTGAACGTGCCGTGGCCTGTGGCCCGTGTTTGGACGATGAAATCGTGAAAGTGGTTAGGCCTAGGGACGATTGCGTCAGTTCTTGTGCTGAGTGCCGCTGGCACGAAAATTGCTTTGAGCGTCATGGGTCACTTTTTCGTCGGCGAAAAGAATGCCGAGGTTCCGTTTTCACGAGCTAGTGCGCTCGGCTGTCGAGGCGAACGATGGCCATTCCGAGTTCAGCGGTCGGATCAAGCGAGGGCCCACCCAACCGCATGGTTCTTCGTTTCTCACGATTACCTTTCCATTTTGAGTGGGTGCTTGGTCGGTATTTTACAGTATGTTAGTTCTACGGTCAAGACGTGCAGGATGTGCAGTAGCTCCTCCCATCAATGGGGCGACAAAGCTTTTTGTGGAAACATGAGCACAAGCAGGGTGTTCGGTTTAAATTCCCACGGATTTTTTTTTTTTTATAAGAAAAGGGGGCGAGAGTTAGATGGGTGCCTTCTGCACCATGCATTCGTCAGGCTGGGCGGATGTCGAATCAGGAAATAACCGTTAGTGTGAATCGGCTAGTTAACTAAAATTCGTTGATTGTTTGATTATTGGTTTTATATTATGTTTAGGGTTCCGTGTTTTCAAATGAATCTGAAAAAATAAAAAAAAACACTCAGCCAGTAACTTTTTTGTTGACTAGAATTTATCCGAAAAACTTAGAGCTTAAAAAAATATAGCAAAAAACAAAAAAAAAAAAACACCTTTTTTTTCTTCCCTGATGCTCCGCATCACCCCATGGTTCCCCTCGGGAAGATGGTGTAATTTTCTTTTTTATTTTTTTACCTTGGAAATGCAGCAAAATAAAATCAGAATTTCATACAATTTGAGAATCTAAAAAAAAAAAAAAAACTCCGATAAACCCAGAATTTTCAGCGAAAAATAAGCTCGGAAAAATATTCTCAGAATTTCACGAGAAATAAACTCCGAAAACTCCGAACCCTAGTTATGCTTGCAATTGCATTATTGATCGGAAAAAGATAATAGTTTTTGAAAAATATGAATTGATTTTCGCATTTCTTTTTCACTCGATTTGAATATTACGTGCAAAAAGACTTGGCGTTCAAAAGATCCACTTACAACGTCACGGGGGTCAGAGGTTCTTCGCTTCCTCTTGCGTTTAGCTACATCTTTGGGAAAAACTAACGTGATATTCGGATTCACGGGATTACTCTAGAGTCAACCTCTATCTCATTTTTTTTTAAAAAGTGTTTCAGCTTCCCTTTAACGTCTGGAATGTTCAGGCTCCCGATCGGGTCCAGTCTTCGACTTCCTTCTTCATAAACCACCAAAAGGCTACCATTAGCATGTACAGATGACATACACTCAGGTGACAACAGTTATCAAAGTGGCCAGACCTAATTTCAAAAAGAATCTATTGCAACATGACTTATAAAAACAAAGATCAAAAAGTTATTAGACAGATTTGACCTATTGGCTGACTTTCCACGATGTTTATTCCCTCATCGAACGTCCGCTGAACCTTATAAATAAATGGCACAAAGGCCACACCCCCCAACTTTCACCTCTTTTTTTTATAAAGATCTGTCTGAATTAAAATGAAACACCCCACATATAAGACGCTATCACGATGCTAATCAAACCGCTTGGCCAGCTCGGGGGATAGGGTATCGGATTACCGAGCAAGGGGTCGGCGGTCATATTCCCGTCAAAGGACGCGGTCTCTCGCAAAGACTACCGGCCCTAGTTTTCGTCGCAATGTTTTGCGATGTTCCAGACTTGGAAAACAGCCCCAAAAGACGTCCTGCACTCAAAAAGTGGTCCCAGCTCTACCTTGCGCTTGAGTTGAGTCACGACGCGCTGGACCTCCCACAGCTGCTCCTCCTTTTGGGGGTCCCTGAGGCCAGCGTTGAGTTCAGCGTGAATCTCGTTCAGCACCTGCTCCTGGTGGCTCAGCTCCTCCTCTATAGCGGCCGGCGTCTCGGGCAGGTCGAGGGACTGGCGCGAAGAGTCCGGGTGGATCTTCCGCGCATACCTTCCGCCGCAGAAACAAGAGGAAAGTGACATTATCTCTCCTCCCAATTGGAAGACATAGATAGCCTCGGTGAACCTCCAACTCTGCGAGTCCCAAACAATGGGAGACGCTATCTGGTGGGCGTTATCTGTCCGCGTACTACCCCGTCCACGACGTGCGTGTACCTTTCGGCTGTGCAGACAAAAAGTTGTTTGGAATGACATAGGCTGCTTGCACCGCGCACAACGTGGCAATGGAAATGTGGACTCTACCGTCGAGGAAGTTTGATGGATGCTCAAACGATTAACTGTTGCGCAATATGGACGGAAGTGGTCGGGAAACCCATGCTGCAGCCTATCTGTGCTGTAAAGCTCCCGATGCAGTTGAGCCGTAAATATTGAAAGTATGTGCTCGTGCCGTTGTCAATGTTATATTCAAAGCATCCCTTTCCTTCTCTCGGTTATATGATTCACACACCTTTATCGTGCAAATTTTTATTTGTGAATGCAGTCTTACCATTGATGCGCGAGAGGATCATGGCATTGGTGGTCTATCACTAGAACTGGACGTTTCCAGTTTTTACGAATTGTAAAAAACTAATGTTAAAAACATGTTTATCTAAAAAGAAAATGGAAAAATGGTAGTTTTTTTAACAATATCCAATTTTCGAGTACAGAAGTCGAGGAAAATGTACAAAAAATCCAACTAGAACAAGTTCCTTTCACAAAAAATATTTGAGGAGTTTTTTTTTCGAAATGAGCCACATTGTACATGTGAAGCGAAACAGACATAAACAGGAATGCCTGCTTATTGAACTAGATTTGAGCCCTGTACTGTGGCCAACCTTACATTGGTTTTTCTCGCATAATATGACCAATTTCAGATTAATACTTATTGGAAACGATGGATCTCCAGATATACTTAGAATTTCAGCTGAAATTGGCTTAGTTTCAGTTTCTGGATTTAACTCATTAAAAAAAAAGAAAACTCCTAAATTAGTTATCCCATTCCTCATCTCTCCATTTTCCATAGTCATTAATTTTGTTTTAACGCAATTGTTCACCTCGAGACCAACCTAACGGTGGCGCTACCGTTGCACTATCGTCATCATCCTAATGTGGATGACCGTCCGATAAGCTCTCTACATTCACGCACGAGTACCGTACTGTCCCGACAGATAGTCCAACTAAAATTGAAAGCCAACTGGGTGAAAATAAGAAGTAAGGCAACTTTCAATGTGCAATAAAAAAAAAGTAAAAAAAAACAACTGCTAGTTCAAAATTCTTTGAGCTGTGAAACTCGTGATCGCAGGGAGGGTGATGAACCAAAGACTACTGTCCTTCCTAGTCAGCAATGTTTGCCTATCTCCCTTCGTGGCTAAAGAAAAACATAATTTCTTCCGAGGTCACCATTGGCCAGGGCCCTGCAGTTACTAAACGTAAACTACCTTTCGGGATTTTTTGAAAAAAAAAAAAAAAAGAAAAGCAAAAGATGCCAAAAATAGAGATGGTCATCCTTCGGAGGTGGGGCATCTCTTGGGATGGTACGGTAGTGGAAATTTGCATTTATTTTGCTATATGGTACCGTTGCGAAAACAATTTTAGCGGAAAATAGTGCGAGACATTATCGTTCATTATTTAATGAAAGCTACGGGTTGTACACGACAAAACAAGATGCAAAGATCCTGTGATTCTACAAACCAAAGTAGCAATATGATGGACGCATCCGACTCGTTATTTCCCACTTTGCCGAATTTCTACACACGTAAAACAATACCTTTCACAAAAAAACAAAGAAACTACAAATACACTTAAGACTGCCAAAGTGTCGGAATGCAAAAGCATTCGTACACACAGCGTACTCCTACAAGCTGCGCGCTGCACTGAGCTCAGTCATGCGGCCTCTCCGGAGTCTGCCCGGGCGGGCTCTGCTGGCTCTGTCGGCAGTCGGGCTGCTGCGCCACCATGGAGAGGGCTCCTCTGTGGGGTTGTTGCTACAAACTACAGTTTGCGTGCGCATTTTCTCCCTGATGATCATGCTGTTTAGACTGATTCGGGAAAACTTACCGTAAATACCTGCGTATAACACGAACCCGCGTATAATGCAAAACATAATTTAAAAACCACGAAAAAAAAAAAAAAAGTTTTATCCGCGTATAGTACGAAACAATTTAAGGACAACGAAAATATTCCGCTTAAAGTACGACCCAGGAATTCTTAAGAAAAATGAGTTATTTGCCTCGTAATTGAACCTTAATCACTGTCATCACGTCCATCAGACTCCTTGTCCGACGCCTCCTCCCAAAGGCAGTAGTCTTCAGTGCCGTCGAGCGCATTTGAAATCCCACACTTCTTGAAAGGGCGAGCGACGAGCTTGCGCTGACGCAGTGAAAACCCGGCGCGGCGCATAAAGGAAGCAACCCAACGTCGGCTCGCCAAATTTCTCCTGCAGCAGCTCGATGTTTACGGCGAGGTGCTGTTCACGTTGCTCTTTTACAAAGTCGCTGAGATTTGCCTTGACGAACACGCCATTCTTTGGGCTCCTAAAGCTTATTCTCGTTCAGTTGCATGCGAACAGATCTTGTTTTTATCGTCTCCATCCACGGACGCTGCCTTCATTTACGGCGAATTGTCATCCGGCAGCACTGTTGCCGATGTCTTCCGCAACCAAAAGGACTTTTCTTTTGAAGGCGGCCGAATATTGTTTTCGCGCGGACGCCAATGCCGAGCCTCACTGTGGGCGGATGGTGGCGCTACAGTGGCTCAAAGGGGTAGTGTAACGAACGAAACCGGAGAAGCAACACAGCGTTGGAAGACGGCCGCGGGTGGCACTGGCGCTTGCAGCACCGTCGTTCCGGCTATGGCTCCGGCTTGGCCGCTTGGCCAGCTCCGGCCGATTCGCAGCTGTCGACTACACTGTCGTCTGCTAGTTTCACATTTTTATTCACCTACAAACACAAACCATGTCCTTGGAAGTTTACTGGAAAAAATAATTGTTTTTGAGGTATTTATATTAGTTATGAAGCGTGTTAGGGTGCCTCTATCTGCCGGCCGATGGAGGCACGCTAACGGAACTGCGGATCGAACCGCCACCTACACCGTCTTCCAAGGAGTGGCCGTGCCTGATGTATGGTGGAGGCTACGCGGTAACTACACTACCCCCTTTCAGCCACTGTAGTGGCGCCTCGGACATTGTGATTTTAATGATGATGATAGCTGTTTTGAGCGCCATATTCCTTCGAAACCGAAACTACAACAAACAGCGCCTCATCGAAGCTGAAAGATGTTGGGACCCGCCAACGGGCTTGAGTGTTACCTTAGAGCGGTAAACCGTAACCCACAGCCTGCAGCGGAAATGTCACCCCCCCGGTTGCCGCCATCTTGCCTGTTTGCCACATTAGTGATCACGTGACGTTAAGATGGTTGCTCCCAGAGGTGGGCCAGATCAGATTGGTCAGATCACGGTCAGCAGACGGGACATCTGGGGTTGTGTTCCAATCTTACTCAAATGGATCAGAGTTATTCCGGCGGATGAAGTCACGTGACAAGACAGATAGAGCAATGCTGGACGCGGGTAGGTTTTCGAACGCAACGGGTGCAAGACCTTTATTCGAGAGTGAGATAGAGTAAATTTTGGAACACGGCCACCTGGACGGGGACCGAGCCGACCGAGTCGAGCGAGCAAGTGCGAGCTGGCCGAGCGCGGCTGGCGCTGCGACGGCGGTGCGAGTCGGATTTCACCGCGATGATCGTGCTGTGGGAGAATGGTAAATCTCCATGTGCACCGTGTTTGGCTAGGCAGACGATGAACAAATAGGACCGGGTATGGACGCATCGCACAAGATCTGACCAGGTATGGGCACCGCTCCAAGAGAATCGATCGTACGTGTCAAACATCACGCGGATATCTCCCATGAAAGTTTTGCATTCTCGCTGCACTCGACCAGTGGAATGTTCATGGCTCTTAAAGAAAGGTACGCAGGGCATATAGAGTATCTGCAAGTGGAAGCCGAGAAGGAATGCGCGTCGGTGCCCATACCTGGTCAGATCTTGTGCGGTATGTGCATACCCGGTCCTATTTGTTCATCGTCTGCCTAGCCAAACATGGCACACATGGAAATTTACCATTCCCCCACAGCACGATCATTGCGGTTCAATGCTCGCACCGCCGTCGCCGTGCCAGCCCCGCTTGGACACCTCGCACCTGCTCGCTCGGTTCGGTGACTTCGGTCCCCATCCAGGCAGCCGTGTTCCAAAATTTACTCTATCTCACTCTTGGGTAAAGGTCTTGTACCCGTTGCGTTCGAAAACCTACCCGCGTCCAGCATTTCTGTATCTGTCTCATCACGTGACTTGAATTGCCGGAATAACTCGGATCCGTTCGAGTAAGATTGGAACGCAGCCCCAGAGTGCCCATCTGCTGACCGTGATCTTGCCAATCTGATTTGACCCACCTCTGGGTGCAGGCATCTTAAGGGGGGACCCAAAATGCCCATTTTCTGGAAAAAAATGAGTTTTTTAAATGCTGCACTTTTGGCACCTCTAACTATTAATGAGCAATATGGCGAAATTTGGTAAGCTTCCGCGCCGTAATTACCGAGAAAATAAACATTTTCAATACCTCCGTGGTGCTCTCAGGTGCGGCGCGCTCGCGAAAGACGCGAGGAAAGCACCATTTTTCTGATTTTCAGTACGGTACCGCGCCGCGCCCGCGAGGCCTAGCGTGGCATTCATACCCTCGTTGAAAAGGTCGTTTATCGGACGTTTTAGTAAAATAGTAAACACGGGTCGAGGGTATGTGTGCGCCGGAAGAACCACGTCGCAAAAATAGGGAAATTGACGGAACTCGTCTTCCTATTGGTCGGAGAACCGAAACTAGAGCCACGATTGGTTTTCAGCCATCACGTGTTATCTTTCGCGGCGCTTCTTGCTCCAGACCACGTTTTATCGTCGGATCTGCTACATCTCGCTTCAATCTTATCCATCATCTTTGTTTTCGTTCCAAAAATGACGCCGAGTAAAGGCTACGTGCACGGAAGCTTCGGTAAGCGTTCTCGGTTCACGAAACCAAGAGGCACAGCGGGTGGCCGGCGTTCTACAGCTCCTGACGCGGCCACGTCGGCGACATCGCCCAAACCGTCGAGCCTGTAACGGTCTGCGGAGTCCTTTTCTTCTCCGCCGCGTCCCGAAAGTGGCTCAGCATCGACAGAAGCAGATGAGTTGACGACCTTCGAGCGTAAGATCACGCTTTTGGACCGACCTGCCGACTTGCCAAAACCAACTGATGACGTTCGCGACGCGGCGCTCAATGGATATCGTTTCGTGGATGTGTCTGCCGTGAAGACATTGGTGAGCGCCTTGCTGTGTCCCAACTGCCATGGAAATGAACTGGACTTGAAGGAAAGTGGCGTTGGAGCCAGTCTTCAGTTTGTCGTCGTGTGTAGAGCTTGTCGGGACATCATGACGACGCCCCAGTCGGCGACCGTCGGAGAGACCCGGCAGAGCGAGCTTGCCGCGCGCCTTTGTGTCGTTGGAAAGGACTGCGGCATCAGCTTCACGAAGCTGAAGAACCTTTTCGGGGGCATGAATGCTCCATCGCCGATGCATTTAAAGACGTATCAGAACACTGCAGAGAAGGTGCACGAAGCGTCCATGGCAGCAGCGCGCGACGTGATGCAGGAGGCAGCGACCGCAGTGAGAGGAGCTCAGATGTTCGAGGATGGAGAAGACCATGTAAACAACGCAGATGACTTGCTCGACATCTGCGTCAGTTACGACGGTACCTAGCAGAAGCGCGGCCACACGTCGAACTTCGGGTTTGGCGCAGTCATTGAAGTGAACACCGGTTTGGTGCTTGAGTTCTCCATTCACAGCAAGTACTGTCACCAGGGCTTAAAGTCTCCCTCTAGTCGGGGGGCGGTCTCTCCAAGCTCGAGCACGGGTAGAGGGCCCCGGAGGAAGGAAGGAGGGGGCTCTATTTGTGCTTCTATAAAAACGTTAAACCGATGCTCTACAACCTCTTTCTACGGCTATGTATTCTTGCAATTTATCCAGGACTTGTTATCTCTGTTCCATAAGCACAGGGCTAAGACAGAGGGACCTTAGGTACAACGGGGGGGTCTCAGACCACCCGCAAAGGTTGGAGGGGGGTCCCGGACCCCCTGAGACCCTCCAGACTTTAAGCACCGACTGTCACGGATGAAACCTGGGCCCAAAGGAGGATGCAGAAGGCTGCCAGGCCTGGATGGAGTCCCATAAAGATGTTTGTCAGAAGAACTTCGGAGGATCGTCAAACGCTATGGAGGTTGCGGCTGCAGGAGTCATCTTCAGCAGATCTTAGGAGCTCCACAAGCTGCAGTATGTCACCATGCTAAGTGATGGTGACAGCAAGGTGTACACGCACGTTGCTGGTCTTGGCGTCTATGACAAGGACATCCAGAAGGAAGACTGTGTCAACCACGTGGCCGAGAGGATGTACAGTGGCATGGAAAAGTTGAAGAAGAGCAAAAAAGGCCTTGGAGGGAAGGGGAAGTTGACTAAAGTCATGATGAGAAAGCTAACGAACTATTATGCGACTGCTCTGAAAGACAACGCCCCTGACGTCACCAAGAAGCAGAAAGGTGTGTACGCAAGTCTCTTGCACTCGTACTCTACTGATGAAGCACCACGGCATACTGCTTGCCCTAGTGGAGAAGACTCATGGTGCCACTACAACCGCCACAACGCGCTGGTTGCTGCTGGGAAACCGTCTGTGCCACGCCCACATCGCCCAGCCTTCACGAGGGACATTGCAAAGGAGCTGGTGCCCATCTACAACCGGCTGTCCGATCGGAGCCTGCTTCAAAGGTGCTGCAGAATGAAGACTCAGAACGCCAATGAGTCGTTCAACGCGCTCATCTGGAAGAGATGCCCCAAGACGGAATTCGCATCGCTGAGGACAGTGGAAACTGCTGTGGCCATGGCTGTTCTCGAATACAACTTGGGGCCTAAGGGCTTTGAGAGGATCCTCAAGAAGATGGGCATCTGCCCCGGAAGCCACTACGAGGAGCACACCAGGAAGGCAACCCAGCAGAAGATCCTGAAGGCCAAGGTGAAGGCACTGGACACCTCTAAGACCACCTAGAAACGTCGCAAGCTCGAAGCCATCGCAAATGAGCAGAAGAGAATCGAAGAAGAAGGACCGACATATGGAGCTGGAGAGTTCTAGGTCACATGAAGATAAAACAGGCAATTCTTTTGAGGAAAGAAGCTGAAATAATAAAAAAAAGTGGACTTGAAATTTCAAACGCGTTTTTCTCAGTTTAGTTTTTTGGCAGCAAATCCCACCTTAAAGACCGGAGACCACTTCGCGCTTTCCACTTTTCTCTCGTTTCCTCCTTTTCCTCCTTCTACCCTTTCCACCATTGCCTGTTTCCTCCTTTCACTCTCTCTACCCCCTCTGTCCTCCAGCCCTGCTCCGCTAAGCCCGCTAAGCCGGTGTTGGCTAAGCCCGCGGCGGCTATGCCATAGACTCCATCGAGAAAAAAAAAGGGGGGGGGGGGATGGGGTTAGTTTACAAAAGAGCCACCCCAACATGATTGACAAGCGACCTTGAGTCCGTGCGTTGCAATGCCCTCGACTAGTGCAGGTCTTTAGGCAGCATGCCGTGCACTGGAATTTCTCGGAGATATTTTTTGTGACTTTTTTTTTATTATAGGTTTTCGTTTTTTTTTTTATCGTTGAAATTTACGAGAGTGGTGAATGGCGAATTTTTTAGTCTTTCCAAACGGTGTCCGTCAATATGGACCGAGCATCAACGTCTCCGCCTTTTGTGTCAAGAAAACGCCTGAGTGACGGTACTGAAAAGGAATACGTTTGCGAGTGGGACCGGACATTTCATCGAACGCCGTTTCGTCGAACGCCGTTTCATCGAAGCCGTTTCATCGAATGCCGTTTCATCGAATGCCGTTTCATCGAACGCCGTTTCATCGAACACCGTTTCATCGAAGCCGTTTCATCGAACGCCGTTTTATCGAACACCGTCTTATCTAACGCCAGGGTGGCATTCCCGCTTCCTGAAGCTGGTCGGAGGTGCCCATCCCGGGTTCTGGAAGTTTTTGACTTGCATCGCCGCACAACATCAACTGACGGAAGACAAGCTGGAGGCGATGCTGAGTTCCCTAGAGCTTCCTCGCCAGAAAAAGGCCATAGCGGCAAGAAATGAGAAGGTCCACCTTTTTTATGAGAACCGACGGAGCACGGCTGTGGGGGACTTTCTGAGAGCAATTTGGCTGTCGCACGAACACATGAACCCCCGAAAGTTTTCAAATAAAATTTTAAGTGACGCACTTACTTTTGACTTCATTGAGTCTTAGAACTATAAAAAGCAATGTTTCGTTGTAGTTTCATAAATAGCACCTCAGCTTTAGCTACTGCAAGCTTCGGGAAATACAAAAGTATGAATAGAAAGACATGAGAGGCTAGGAGGCTCACTTGGCTAAAGTTGGTGCGCCTGCGCAAAACAAAAGTCGCCTTCTGGCCTCCATGAGTTGGAGTGCGCTCTTACCGGGAGTGCGACTTTTTATTTTTATTTTTTGTTACAATACCCTCAAGGCCCATCGGGTAATACAGAGGGGGTGAACAGATAAGCGCAATATGCGAAACAAACATAAAAATCGGTACAAATATCCTCATGGGTTACTTGCATCAAATTGTAACAGCTACAAGTTCGGACATTTAAAAACCTGACGATGAAATGGGTGAATGACACGAAAATGCACTCGATCCGTGCATAAAAGAGCATCTTTCACACTTTTTATATAAAAGACATTCGATGAAACGGCCATCAGCGATTCGATGGAACGGCGTTCGATGAAATGGCGTTCGATGAAACGTCAATTTTTTTTCGATGAAACGGCGTTCGAAGAAATGGCGTTCGATGAAATGTCCGGGAACAGTTTGCGAGAGGAGTAGCTTTCGTCGCACACTCAATTTGACTTTTCGTTGTGAAGAGGAAATGATCAAACTTAATGATCTGTTGAACAACGCAAAGTGCATATTCAAAGGCAATCCCTTGGCAACCATTATCGCTAGAGCACTGGAGATGGTTCAAGGAAAAGGACACCAGTACCAACGGAAGACCGCCGCAATGGTCGAGAACGAGAACGTAAAGATTGTCGATGGTAGACTGGATTCTCCAGGCGAAGGCGTCGTGCAGTGCGAGAAACAAACGCGGTTCTCGTTTCCTGGTTCTAGAGCGTTTCCTCGCTAATCCTTCGGCGCAGAGTGTGACGCGTCCTTTGAGGGGGCACCCTTTTTGCTGGATTATCCCCATTCACGAGCTCCCACAATAAGCCCCCCCCCCCCCCCCCCCCCCCAAATCCGGAGGGCGCGCGCGGACTCATGCACGACTTTTTAGTCCCCTCTTTCTATCCTTCGCTTCCCTCGCCACTTGCTCAAAGACGTGAGAGGAGGAAAGCCTTGCAGAATATCGGGTTTGGTCTCCGGCCTTTAAGGGGAGACACGGCTCTTTAAAACAAAAAAAGACAAAAAAATCACTTTTTTGAAATTATGTTTTTTTATATTTATAGGTATTTTTACATATTCTCGCCAAATATTTTCGCAAAATAACGCATATTTACTTCAAGACATTGATTTGAAATCACTAAGTGAAAATGTTTCGTCTGAAAAAAAGCCCGAAAAATGGTGCATTTTGACCGTTGATAGATCGAGAACGACGCGATAGAATGGGGACATCTTGGTCTCATTTGAAAGCCCCGCTCCCGCGCTTTTTCTTCCCGCCAAGCATAATACAACACGGCCATTGGCTGAGGAGAACGAAGCAGAAATAAAAAACAAAATCTAGCCACGGCATTGGCTGTTGTGGATCACGTGCGCAAATGACGTTTTCTCATTGGCCACGAGCGCCGTCCGGTCATGGTTTCGGATCCGCCATCTTGTTTGATTTTGAAAGATGCCAACTCCGGAGGCTCTTCGGAAGAAGTTCCACACCGGCCACAAGGTTGGAAAAAAACTTCAAAAAGGACCGAGGAAGCTTATTAGAGCCTCAGAGCCTCCGTTCAACCTGCCGTAGGTGAGGCGAACACGAACCAAGTGCGGCACACCGACCCCGGCCGTGCTGCTCCGGCGACTGCGCGATGTCCGCGAGCACACCCGCGGCTTCGAATGACCGTGCGCGACATGATACCCTTCGGCTCAGCGCGTCGGATATCGCTCCAAAAGAACCAAAAGCCGAAGAAAAGCTTATTAAAGTCTCCGTACAACCTGCCGGAGGTCAGGCCAAGTGCGACACACCGAACCCGACTGTGCTGCTCCGGCAACTGCGTCGACGTCCGCGGCTTCGAATGACCGTGTGTTACATGATACGCCGTGGCTCAGCGCGTCGGATATCCCTCGAAAAGAAGCAAAAGCCAGGGAAAAGCTTATTAGAGCCTCCGTTCAACCTGCCGAAGGTCAGGCGAACACCAACGAAGTGCGACACACCGAACCCGACCGTGCTGCTCCGGCAACTGCGTCGACCGTCGACGTCCGCGAACACACCCGCGGCTTCGAATAACCGCGTGCGACATGATCCTCCGTGGCTCAGCGCATCGGATATCGCTCGGAAAGAAACAAACGCGGAGGAGAAGCTTGAAGAGCTTTCGTCCAACTGTGCTACGACACGCAAAGCTGCTCTGGTTGCCGGCGCCGATCCAGCAGCTCCCGAGAGCGCGAAGTCGTTCGTCATGGTGAACCTCGACATCGTGAACTCGCTGCTTCGACTCACTAAGTGCTGCTTCGACTCACAAGACGACATCCAGAGGGCCATGAAGAGGAGGCACACTGGCCAGATGCATGCAGACTATGTTCCCGGAGGCTACTAGACCCCCACACACAAACAATTCGTGACAGAGCTGTGAAAATGAACCCGTACAAGTTTTTGCCCGTTTTCTCAAAATCAATTTTTCCGACACTTCACTAGTTACAGAAGCCATATCTCACCTTCTATGCAACCGATCTTCACCATTTTTTCTTTTTCTGGTAGGTGCATTAGTGACATATCCAATAAGGGGTATACATGTACGAAATATGATACAGAATATTTTTTTTATTTGTCTTAATATGTAATGTAAAAATTACTTTTGAAAGTGAAAAGTTTGATCTGTTGTAAAAAAGGAGTAAATCGTCCTAGAGTTTTCATTTATACCTTATTGCATACTGCAGACTTTCTAGTTCACAAATATATCTTTAATTCTATGTTTTTATTATTCCATTTTTTAAAATTTTTTTTTTAAATTTTGCAAATGAAATTTTAGTTAATTGCTATTCTAATTAAGCTATTTCAAAACTAATTACATATTTATTACTAGATTGTAAAGGCAGATGTGCTATGTAAATTTCGTTAAGTTTGAGTCATAAATAAAAAAAAAAAGCTCTAGAAGCAGTGTTTCCCCTTAAGGGGGGATATGGCCTGGGTGGGTCAAATTTTAAACCCTTCACCCAATTTGCTTCAAATTTTGAGGGTTATTTCAGCACTATGAAGAAGGATAGTCTGCAAAGTTTTAGCATTATCGGTCAACTTTACAACATGCTACGGTTCTCGCACTTCAGAAAAAAGACACTTCACTAAGAAGTCTATCGTAGAAAAATAATACTAGCTGGCGGCAAACTTCTTGCTTTATTGTGAAGAACAATACCTACAGTGCAACCTAGATTAAAAATAAATTGCAAAACATTCAATTATGACAAAAATAACAACATCCCAAAATTTAAAAAAAAATGTAAAATTTTTGTGTTTCAAAAAAAAAACTTTTTTCATGAAGGAGTAGATTTTTTTAACTGTGAAGTAGTCTATCTTGTTCCCCAGAAAATTTCAGTCCCAGAAAACCTTGAATGATGTCTTTCTCTATTCAGAATGTCAAATGATAGCTTTCCTAAAACAAGAATGCCTGCCAAAAAGTGAAACTGAGAAAAATGCGTTTGAAGTTTCAACTTGCTTTTTTTTAATTTTCGGACGATGCCAGAAACTCAAAATTTACCCGAGTCATTGTTAGCACCTTCAACTACATGAGCATGGGGGAGGCAGTGCATTGAGGCCCCCGAAAAGATTTGTGAGCTTTGTGAAACTGATGCCACAGTCTCTTCCAACGACGCATAGACGCACCGCGAGTTCGTTCTCTCGAAACTTGCCGATTGATGGTGAGTGCGGTATCGCGACGATGTCTCCGCAAGTCGAGCAGCTAACAGCAAATTGAAGGTTGATGCCAATTCCTTCTTCTCGCAAGCTCAGTAGTTTTCCGTGGCACTTGGGGCAGAGTAAAATCACAACAAGAGTTTGCACGGCGGACACATTGAGCAGCCGTCCAGAGGCTTTTCAACGGGAGCGTCTGTCGGCTCCGGGTCGTCCGTAGTCCCCACGTCGAAATCGAGCAGGCTGAGCTTCCTCTCGAACGTGTTCAGCACATCCAATTCGGAGATGAAGCTGTAGGCTCCAGTGTCCTCCAAGCACCAGTTGAGCTTGAAGATCGTGACGACAGCGGCGGAGATGGCGACGATGGTGCCGGCGGAGACGGGTCCTCGTCTTCGCCGGCCCCTTGTTTCCGCCGTCGAGAACGCCGGCCAAAGCTACTGCGAGTGCTAACTTTGGAAGCAGGCGTTCCTCGGCAGAAAAGCTACCGGGAACGAATAGGGAAAACGAATCTAAACAGCGGCGAAGTAGCGATATGATCAGAAGCGAAAGAAGCTGCCGAAAGCGCGCGCATGAGGCGAACAAGGAGCTACGTCGCCGAAGGCGGCCAATCGTGAGCCCTGTTTCGGGTCGCGACCAATGGGATTGCTGGTATCATAGTTTTCACGTTTTTCCTGCTTGTATGTATGGGGTTCTCCCGGGCCACAGATTGCCTCAAATGTAGCAAGCTTTTATGGGCAGCAACTAGAAGAAACGGCGCTTCCAACGAGGTCAAGATATCTCGGCTGCGTAGAACGAGCGCGGAGTAGGCCTAATTTGAAAATGCCGAACTTCGCCGTCTGCTCCCTCAGCGGGTCGCCGCGCGCGGCCGCGAGCTTGCCGAAAATAATTTTTTTGCGAAATAAATACTGCGCATTTGTAAATGAAACTTTCTGAAACTATGCTTCAGAATATAGTGAACCCAAATATAATATTTTTTGAAAATGCATTTTTTCAGAAAAAAATGGAATTTCGGGGCCGTATCCCCCCTTAATAAAACTATCGTTTCAGTATGAAACTACCGAGAGACTTAATATTTGTGGATTATATGCCGAAATTTTATCAAGCCGGTTACTATGAACTTAGATTTTGCATTTTCATGTTCCTTTATTATGAAAAGCTGTAATTTGTAAAACTTGGTAAATGTAAAAAAAAAAAAAAAATCAATTTTTTTTTTACTTGAAAAATGCATATTTTTAAAAATTTCTTTTCATAGTAACCGGCAACAAGTATTCCAGTATGCATTCCACCAGAAAGACATGTGGTGATCAACACCATTTTTCAACGATAGATTCATTGAGCAGATTCCATGCAAAGCTATATTTTACTTCGTTCTGGGGGTATAGAACCTCACAAAATTGGTTCACAGGGTTGAAACTTTGCATGACCTCCTTCCATATGGCTACAAACATCACCTGCAAATTTCACGCCGATTGAATGAGCGGTTCAAAAGTAGACATGCCCAGGTAGTGTCCCCCCTTAACGTCACGTGATCACTAATGTGGCAAACAGGCAAGACGGCGGAAACCGGGGGGGGGGGGGGTGCCATTTTTGGCCACTGGTTTACTGCTCTAAGTTCACTCAAGCTCGTTGGGACCCGCCTATAATATACGAGCCGCAAATTTTACATGGCAAAATATTTTAAAAAATCCTCGTATTATATGCGGGTTTTTACGGCACTACTCATTTCATTTCATTCATTTCACCTTAAAGGCCCAGTTAGGGCATTACATAAGGGGCGGCAGTTTATTAACATGAAACAACAAAAAAACGCACTAATGGAGAATAATACAAAGAAAGAAAAAAACAAGTGTAGTAAAAGTTATGCAAAATATAAAACAGCAAAATAGCACACTCACATAAGATGGATTTGAAGGGCACTTATTATTATCATTCACTCCTGTCTGCTGTGGGAACCATGGGGTTCCCTATACCCCTATCTAGGCCTAGCTTGAAGCAAGCCGTGGGAGTCGTCGTCACCAATAACGGCGGCTACTTGGGTATGAGGAACCAAGGCTGTATTCCCCGAAGGGGACGGCTCTCCCTCGCCCACTTAGGGTGAATGTGCCGTTGGCGCACCCTTGAGAGTGATAGTGGACGAGACTACTACCGGCGTCCCCGGGTGCTTCCATATGCCAGCAGGCTGCATAAGCCGGAGGTCTGCGGAGGCCCTGGCTCTACGGAGCTCAGTTTTACTTTGTGGGCCTCCGACTTCCCATGAGCGAAGCGTGTTGGCATTTGAGTCAATAAACACGTAGAAAAACGGACTCACTGCTCTGGTGTTGTCTCTTGTCCACCGGTGCTTAAAAAGGCAGACAATGGACAAACCTGGCCGTAGCCGCGCAAAGAGCGAACTACGGAGTGGGTATTTACCTCAATGAGGACCGGGGGTTAATTGTGAAAACCCACACTGCATACGACGATGTGACACGAAGCAATGGAGAGGTATCTTTTGAGTAGCGTGGAAGCAGCGGCGGGATTACGAGCGCTTTGAACTCTTACCACATCAATGGCGGCCAAAACTGGCTGGCCTCGGTGCGCATATGCAGTTTAAAAACGCCGCCGCTAGATGGCGCCAAATTTCTGGATTGCATTGCATGCAGTGCAAGTTTGATTTTGAATCGGGGAAGAGATCCGAATTGACCCAAATTATGTTGCCTTTTTGACAAAATAAAACCGGGTTTCAAACGAAAACGATCTACGCAATCTGCAACGCTGTACCGCTCCGAGACAAAGCATTGTAAGGCTTTTGGGAGCTGTCCACCAGACAATCCCCGGTGATAAATCCCCTGTTGAGATTCGTTCGAGTGCCACCTTTAGCGAGACAGCCTAATTCTTAAAACAATAAAAAAAAAGGCAAGAAAAAAAGAATGCCGAGGAAGCTTTTACTTATATTGTAAAAAAAACCGAACATGCACCCACATTGCAATAAGCACCCACTGCCCACTTTTGAAACATTTGAAGTATAGGCAAAGGACGTGTCCACCACAGTGTCCTTTCACTTCAAGTGCTCTTCTGCTTCAGTCGCTTCTCCGAGAAGCCAGTGCCAAGCAGTGAAACTTCATGCGCATGCGTCGGTGCAAAGTGGTAAAGTTCGACGTGGGAGCACTGGCGGAAAGAAAGTTTGACGAGAGAGGAGCGGCTGCTTTAAAAATTAACCGCAAAGCCAAACCCCTGTACCGCTAGCTCCTATACCGTTCCATTGAATCAAACAGGAGCCTTCACTATTATGTGCCCTTTTGGCTTTTCTGCTCTCAGACATAACAAGCAGTCACCCCCAATTTTTCGTGATTACCTCCAACCGCTGACCGGATGCCTGTTCGGTATTTTACGGCACGCTCTCTGAACTTGTAGGCAACGTGAGGAACTCACTTTTTAAGTTGCACGTCCTTGAAGAAAATGGATGCGTGAGAAAAGAGTGCGTGCAGCACCCTGTGGCTGATTTGCATACTGGGGCTCAGAACAGTGGACACGTTCTGGAGGTTCATCTTGTTGTGCTTCTCCTAGAAGAAAAAACAGAAACACGTCGAGAATCACCGAATACTGTCCGCCCACCGAAACTGTTTATTAAATTTATTTCAAAAGTTGACCGAAAGCCGTGGGCCTAAATAGTAATGCACTGAAATCGTACCACATGTGCGAGGTTTCGTGTTTTCGGATAAATACGAAAAAATTAGAAAAACGCTCGTCGGTAAAATTTTTGTCAACTTGGATTCATCCGAACAACTCTGGATTTTAAGGTCACGGCGGCAACATAAAAAGCGGAAAAGATGGTACCTTACAAATAAGCTTAATCAGAGCACGGGATCAGGGGGCCAAAGACCACTTCAATTTCCGTACAAATCTCCAACTACTGAAGAAAAGGGGGTTTACGTTTTAGCTTGTCAAGGTCAGTTCAGGACAATGGGTGATGGTACATCCGGGCCGCAACAATAGCCATTGTTTAGGTTTCTTGTTTGGACCGTACTACAGTTGAATCTTGTTAATTTAAACTCGAGGGGGACCGAAAATTTGTTTGAATAAAGCAAAGTTTGAATTACCGGAAGTTTCCTCCCATAGAGACGCGTAGGATAGGACCTGCATGTTAGTTTGAATCATCCGCAAGTTTGAATTAAGAGAGTTCGAATTATTGAGAGTCGACTGCATTTGCAGGCTTCTTAGCAGAAGGCGGTGTAGTGTTTTATAACAGCATTCGCTACAAACCCATACATTTCAATGGAGGGGAGGGCAGCTGAGTCCTCCATGCTCCCCAGTGACTATGTCCAGGAGTTTAATTATTTCAAGGTATTGACTTTCACTGAGGTTACACTTCTTGGCAATATTTGTCGTGGGATAGTTAATATTGCCAATGGCAAAACTCCAATGCCAAATTCAGCTGCAGAAATATCATGCAATACAGGCGAGTTCTGATGAATTTAGGATATCTTCTAGTCCGAACTTTATTACTACTATTCGGAAATGAAAAAAAAATTGAGAACACGGTAAAATTAAACTCAGAATTTCGAAGACTCGGTAATTTAACAAAAGTAAACTCCGATAAACCCCGATTATTGAGCGAGAAATGAACTCCGAAAAACAGTCTCCGAATTTTACGAAAAATAAACTCGGAGACCCAAAATATATGAAAAAAAAAAAACAAGAAAACAAAAATAGAAATGATGTACATACAAGGCTACTTGATACAAGCAACAAAAGCTTTTGGGCCCCGAAAACATTGACCAAGTGGCCAAATTTATGAACCACCGGCACATCGAAGTCCACAATAGTATGAGAAGAACACTGTCCTTTACCCGACATCGTGAGAAGGCTGTTGTGTGAAGCAAAACAAACTGTTGGTTGTGCAATTTGGAATGGGACAGGAGATATCCATACATTAGACTAGGGGTTCTCAAAACTTTCCGAGGAACCCCTCTTGGTCTTGGCATTAAAGGGGTCTGGACACGTCAAAAATAAAATGCATGATAATTATACTGCTAGGACCCATTGTATATTCCTAAAATCATGCTAAATGTTTTTTGAAAATGGCACGGTAGTTTCGTGGATAAATCAATTTATATGCGGGACCCTCGGATCCGCCCAATTCGAAAATGCCGCCAGCCGACCGTGCGGCGTCCCCTTGCACGCACTCACAGACTGGGCTCTCTCTACATCTCGAGCTTCAGCTTCCTCGTTTATCTTTTGCATTTCGAGCATGCGGTCCATGACGATTATGTCTACGGCATCGCTCGGTTCGTCGAAGTCTTCGACACTGATCGCAGCAGCGATGAGAGTGATTGTTATCAAGAGATGTTGGAAGCTGTTCATTTTAAATGGGACACGCTGGCGACCAACTCCAGCGACGGCAAGTTACGGACAAACTCGCCGTGGTCACCGTTGTCCGGGAATATCTCGTAGGCACATGCATGGTGAAAGATCAAAGGGCCGGGGGCAAGAGGGAGAATAGAGTTGGGGTTGCCGAGTTGGGCGAGCGGTTTTCACTCTTAACCGTGGCGAGGCGAGCTCGGGCGATCATGGGGGCGCCTAGAATGAGAGCGTTCATGGTCACGTGGTTTGTGTTGCCTGGTTGCCAGATGAAAAGGATAAAAATTTGTAAATTGATTATTGCAATTACTAGAGCTTGAAAAATTGTGAAACTCTGCATATACTAGGTAGCCTATGAGCATTCCATTTCAACAATAATCTATTCATTTAATTTTTGTGTCCTAGCCCCTTTAATCAGTAGAGCAGTAAACAAGACTACAGATCATATAAACAGTAATGTACATGCTGGGAGTGCTTGCTTGGCTCATAGTTATGCATCAATGAATGGCTTAGATCTGCTAAACTCATGCTTATATTGAAAAAAGAAAATGCTTCACTCAGGGGCAGGGACATCCAAGGACATTTGGGAGCTTGGGGAACCTTTGAACATATTCTGGGGAACCCAGTTTGAGAATCCACACATTAGGCGACAGAATGCAATTAGAGGACCATCAACACGATTAAGAAGATTCTAAATGCAAACCTACCTTGACAAGGAGTGCATTGGGTAAAGACCAAGCATACAATGGATATGAAAGCATGCAAAATATATGATTGTGGCCAATACGAGCCGAAAAAGCATGATACGTGGTGGGTGGTACCTTCGTTGCTTCGTTAAAGGTAAATAAATAAACCACTGCGTTTGTTACACCTGTCTGCCGCAAGGCTCTCCGTTTGGCCCTGGCATTCCCTGAGCATCTCCCCAGTCCCAGTTCACGACAATGTCTCAAATGGCTAAATGCGACACAATGCCTCGAAGAACGCTGGCCGCTCGCTACACAAATCTCCTCCACAACCAAATTTAGTTTCAATTGTGCCGGTTATTGAGCCCCATGCTCGAACCCTCTCCCAAGGTGCTGGATTACTTACCATGCGGATGACGTTGGTCATGTGCACAAACACCCAGGAGAGCAACAGTCGGTTAGGGTTTGGCAGCTGCTCTATCAACCTTTGAATGGCTTCCACGCGCTTTGTTTCGTCTTTTATGCCTGCGTGTAGACGAATGAAGGCAACTTTAAGTAGAGCACGTGCAGATCAATTACCTGCAGCGCGGTAGGGAATAATGGAGAGCAGGTTTCATACTGCAAGTGTCATCTTTGCGCGATTCTAATGCACACTTACAAAAAGATCCAAACAGACAAGGTCAGTAAAAAACACGAAAGGAAACCAAAACTTTCAGTGCAAGTGTGCTTATCTTACCCCCATCAACGGCCAACTTCCGCAGCACCCGCTGCATTTGAGACCTTTATTTCTTTGACATGCGGGAATTACGTCGGTAAGAGTGACAATGGGATCTAAGGACATTGCACACATTAATGGCAATTGCTTTATTTTATGTACCATATTTTCCAAAGTATAAGTCCCAGTTTTTTTCAAACATTGTTCTTTGTGCATTCTTTTTTTTCTAAATTCCCGGTGCGGCGCCTTTTTTTTTTGTTTTATGCGCTGCGCGCCATCTTTTGTCAAGCACCGTAACGATGTAGCCATAGGTGGCTGTTGACAAGCGACGTCGATCATTTGCAAGCATTTCTAAGCATGGTCCTGAAAACTAAAGTCTGGAGGTTTCAGAATTATGCTAGCACAGGCTTGCAGCTCATTGTTGTCGCTTGTCAATGGTGAAACAAAATTTCCTAAGGAACCGGAAGTTGCCAAACGCCGCTCACCTATTAACCACCCCCTTAAGGCCCGTTCACACTCTTGCAACCGAGTGCGACCGAGAGAGACGAGACCTGTTGAAACCATTAAAAATTTCTTAGGACGAGAGAACACATTGGCACGCTGGCGCTATCTATGCAGTGACCCTGGAACTGCATTTCACACGAGCGAAGGTTTTGCGGGATTTCCGAGGTCAAATGTGCGTAATACCTATCAGAAGGGCTCGTTTATAACGTTGACAAAAGTTTTTCGAGCCAAGAAAGGAAGGATAATGCGCGAGAGAAATGGAAAATATGCCGGACCGCCAAGTTTACACTGCTACCCAATAGATGGCGCCAGTGTCCCAGTTTTAAGAGGTCGCAAGAGTGTGAACGGGCCTTTATACTTTAGTAGCGGCAGGTACAGTAATGGCCAGGGAAGGTAAATATTAGCCAAAAGAAAGGAAAAATCACGCGAGATGAAAACGGTGGCAGTATATTGATATATGTGCGCCAGCGTCGGAGGCGTTCTCCTTCTGCTGTAGTCGAGAGGTAGGAGGGCCGCGACTAGTTGTCGCGGCGCCAAACTTCCGGGTTCAAATCGAGCAAGAAACTTCTTTTTAAATTTTTTTTAAATATTTCGCGCGTGTGTCTCACTTTTTAACTGTGATCCTTTTTACAAATCATCCGCTTGCACTACCGCACCTTACACGGTTTTTACTGTTTGTCCCACCTGTTGAATCGACACACCGGAAAACAAAAAAAAGATGAAGCCAAGTTAACGCCCTAATACAATTGTTTCATAATGTTCATTAAAAGGAAACCAAGGTCAAGCCAAGTGAATGCGCTAATAGAATCGCTTCATAATGTTTATTAAAAGGAAACCAAGATTACAGCATCGATGTGAATTTCACACAAACGGGGCCAAAGCAAGCATCCTTTCCCCAGCAACTATTATGTTTTTAAATATAGAACACTCTTGCTACGACTGTTTTCAATAACAGGAGGCGCCTATTTAGTACTAATACACACCGCAGTTGTGTCAATTAAAAAAAAAAAAGTGTCCACAAAAAATAGCACAAAAAAAATCTGTCTGGCGCGATTTGAATTTGGAACTTTCACGCCGCGATGACAAGTCCTGGCGCTCTCACCTCCCGACTACAGCAGAAGGATCGGGTCTGCAGCGTTGGCGCAGGTTTATAAATATACAGCCACCGCTTTTATCTTGCATGATTATTCCTTTATTTTGGCTCATATTTACCTCCCTGGCGGTAACTTTATCTGCCGCTCCTAAAATATAAAGGGGCGGTTAATTGGACACCAGTTGAAAGCCTCTGCAGTCAGTTTCTGCGAGCAAAATTAAACTTTGGTGCTCGAAGCGACACGGAATTCTCTGCCATTAGGCAGGGACACTAGGTACTTCCTTGTCCCCATGGAGCTCGTCACATGACATAAAAATCCCTTTTGGCCGCAGCCGCGGCCGCGAGATGAGCAAACTACCCCAGGAGGCACTGCTGTCACCGCACTCTTCAACACTTCTCATAACCGACTCGGAAAGCGAGAAATTTTATAGTTGCCCCGAAGCGGCTCAATGTGGATAGGCAAGACAGTGAGAATAAAGCTTTCACAGCATGTGATCGCCGTTGCCTAATTCCGCCATAGTTTCATACTCCCTTGCTTCAGTCCAGTAATACTGAAAGGTAAGTGGGCTGGTGTACACGCATTGCAGAATATTTTCTCGCGTCTTTCTTGGTTTCCATTTGATGAGCAGTTTTTTTCTGCCACGCTCCAGCCATGTTGCTACATGTAAAAGGATTGTGCCTAACCGATCTTTTAGAGGTGCCGAAAAAAGTATGTCAAAGTTTATCTTTCTGCCTGTGCATCGAGCTCGCGTCATCTCTGGGACTTGGCCTAGGCTAAGCCTTAAGGTCCAAAGCTTGGTTCACGAGTGTCTAGCTCGTTAAACTTTCATTTCCTCGGCATGTGTTAGCTCAAATAAAGCCAACTATGTTCTCATTTTGGGCGTTTTACGTCCTTTTGATGCGAAACACTCGATCGCCCCAAGCCAGACAGCGCCATGCTATGGGTATTTCTCGCGAGTCAAAATGTCAAAGTTGCGCGTCAAACGGTATTTGCGATCAAGCCAATTGTGCGGAACACCGATTTCGCGATACCGATGCGCGTAAACTAAAAACTCATCGCGTGAACCGTGCAAAGGGGCGAGACTTATACAAAGGTATGACTTATATACCAACTTTTTCATGGAAACGGCTCAATATACGGATGTGCAACTCATACAAGGGTGCGACTTATAGTCCGGAAAATATGGCACGTGTGTTGACAAGATTAACTTGCTGCTACATAATTCAATGATATAGGTGCCACATTTTATTTAAAGCCATTCTAACCTGGAGATCTAACACGTTGCTTATAGAAAGAAACAGAACAGCAATGCGATAGGCGAAAATCAGTCCACTTCCAGCTGGATTATGGAACTGGAAATGAGGCAGTCCAGCTGGATTCCAGCTGGACCCAGCTGGACCCAACTGGAATCCAGCTGGACCAAGCTAGAATCCAGCTGGACTGCCTCATTTCCAGTTCCATAATCCAGCTGGAAGTGGACTGATTTTCGCCTGTACTGCTGGCACTGTTTGCATTTCACCCCACTTTCTAAAAGGAGGAACTTTCGTGCCCATGGAGCACATCACAACATGACCCGCATTCAACGATGGAAGCGGCATTTGACGTTTTGTAGCAGGTTCTGTAGCAGGCAAATTATTCGTTTGGAGCAGTTGCTGACGCTTTTGGAGCAGATGCCAACATCTGTTAGCATATCGCTTGAAACTAAAAAAGTGATTGCATCTCTGAATGAGTTAGTCTACGATAATGATTGACGGTTCCTCTTCGCTACTGGAGCATACTACTTATTACTTTTGGTGATAAAAGTAAATGGGATGCAAAAGGAGTACAGGACCTCCTGTTTAGAAATAAGGCTCTGGACAGAGTAGGTTTCATTTACAATGGGTACAAAAAATGGTTGAAAAATAAACCGCAACGCAACCCTTCAGTTGAGATAAAGCCTATCTCCCCCCATTTTACAATCGATAGTTTATTCTGTAAATATAATTTTTGTAAAATGCCAGCAAGGACCAGCATATCCGCCCCACGTCTATCGATAGAAACGCGTCTCCCAAGTTTCATGAACCTAGCAAACTCGAGACTCTAGTATCATAAACTGCAAAAACAACCACTCGCAAATACTATGAAAGCCTATTCTTGCGCTTTAAAGCTGACACGGCTCTTTAGCGGCGTTAAAAACAGAGTTGAGTCAAAGTTAGCTGATCTTTCGATCGACAGCTGCTTGGGAACCAAAGTGATTACCACATTTATTCAAATATAGACCAGCCTGTTTTTTTTTCCTCTCCCTCTTTCTCGGTTAAAATTGTTTTAATTATTTATTAAAATTAGAGATTAATCTGCAATCAAGACAAAGGTGGATTGGTAATAATCACGAGCATACATTCCGTGCCTATCGCGCTAACCCCCCCCCCCCCCCCCCTGGTCAGCCGCTGCTCCTAGCACTCCGGTGCAAAGTGGTGAAGCTCAATGCGGCAAGCACGCTGGTGAGATGCAGTGAAGGTTGACGAAAGTGGCGCAAGTGCCACGGTACCCTGCAGTCACGGCAGGAAGGCGTGTGGCAGACACAATAATCGAGTGATCTTGTCGCGAGTACAAGAACCCGGTTCTGTCCTGTCTTATCACAGTAGCCACCATCCTACTACAGTAAAACCTCGTTATAACAAAATGGGATATAACAAACTAATGGATATAACAAAGCAATCATAATTCCCCTTGCTTGCTAATAGTGGGAAGAAATGGACAGTGGCTATAACAAACTAATGGTTATAACGAAATAATTACGACCGCTCCTTCAACTTTGTTATAACGAGGTTTTACTGTATTTTGCAAAGTTTTCTCGAGACTTTTAGCTCCCGACATTGCAGACATTATCTGAAAATTGAGACGATGTTGGCGATCGACCGGCCAGAGCAATCCTGACACTTCGTTTCACCCGAGGTCGACGCTACGGCCGATTCTGCGAGCCAAAGGGACGTATCAATAGGCATTGGAGCACGACATCACGGCATTTGTCATCTCCCTGTACGTGTTGTATCATCCCCTAAACCGATCAAGTGCAGCGAGTGTCCCGTGACTTGCGCATTTAGTATGTGTGTTTAAGGTTGAACGGATGTGAGCCTTCCACTGTGCCTTGACTTAAAATGAAGCAAACCATGTGGTGAGTAGAGATGCCGTGAAATAGATATTGCACCCTTTTTCTTTCCTTCTACTTCTGCAAATATTAGAGTCGATCAATAATAAAATATTTTTTATTTTTTGCTCTAAGCCCATTTTAGCGCAGAAGTGGCGCAGTTCTGAGCAAAAATGCTATTGTGGAACATTTGTAGCGCAAATTGCGCCGTGAAAGGAAGTCTGCTACGAGTTTCATTCATTTTGCAATCTGGCGCAAATGGCGTAGAACTTCCATCGCTGCAATATGCTAAAACGCTGAAGGTGCAGTGCGTCATTAGACAACCCTATTTCTCCTTCAGATTTTTAAATTTAAGGTCATGCTCGTGGCCCTTACGTGATTATGGTACTTGCACAACTATGCATGCTACTGAGTCATTTTACGCCAAACGATCCAGGCATAAATTCGACCCTCGGGGATTCGGTCTAAAAAAATATTGTATGTGTTATTGGTGATGCAAAAGTACCTCTTCCAAGATATCCTTGCTATACTAACTTTTTTTGTTTTGTTTTATGACCATTCAAATTTTGCAACCCCAAGGGGTAAAATATTTTTTGTTCCAAACGGTTTGAAACGAGACTGAGAAACAAACAGCACTTTTGGGAGGTAAACATATTCTTCCAAATTATACAATAGGTTTTGTCACATATTTCTGAGCGTTTTAAGGGTTCAGATGCGTTAAAAACGTTCTAAACAGCTAATATTTACCTTTTATGTTGAACAACATGCTACCTATAAAGACTTAAAACATGTGTGCTTGTAGTAAGAGAAACAGAATATATTTAAAAAATATATTGATAAAACATTTCTTGTTTTTTCTAAAATGAATGTACAATGTCGAATATAAAATAAAATACTCAGTTTTCAAAAAAAAAAAAAACTCGTGAAGGTGGTTGGTCTAAAAGTATATACTCAACGGTTATAGATAGTATAAAATTCACACAAAAAACAAGCAGTTAGAAAAAGTAATTCTTTAAAAGTGAAAAGCAATTCTTTTTATTTTTGTGAATATCCAATATTGAAAATATTGAAAAATATAGTTTTCAAAGCGAAAACCAAAATGTGTTTGGTGTAAAACCACATATTTTATCCCTATATGTAGCTTGTCACTAAGACAACAAACAAGCAAAGTTTGAATGAAGCATTATTTTCTAAAAGCAAGAAAAATATGTTTGAACATTCGCCGCATGCAACCCCATTGCAATAACGCAGCGTGCGGAGCCGAGCAAGCCATGCTCGGTCACAGACTTCTAGAAGATTCGTGTTTATTTTCGCTCAAGAATTCTATTTTCTTGTTCTCGAAAGTGCCTGTTCATTCTCACCTGAATGCTCGACGCTCAAACCTTCTGGGCCGAATTTTCGAGATGTCGACTCACACTAGATAAGGAGCTGCGCGTGACCTTGACAAGGCAGTCTCCATCTCGCTTGCTGTTACCTTGCCAAAAAGCCGCCCACTTTTTTCATGTCTCGATGCTTGTTCTTTATTTTGTTTGGCACAAGTTCGCCAAATTAAACTTCCAGTTTGTAACAAGATTTTCCTTTTGCTCCTGTCACGAATCTAGAGCGCAATGGGGTTGCATGGGACCAATGATAAAACATATTTTTTTCACTTTTATAAAATAATAATTCATTCAAACTTTGCTCATTGGTTGTCTTAGTTACGAGCTACATATACGCATAACAGCTTTTGGTTTTCACTTTGAAAACTGTAAATTTTTCAATATTTTCAACCGTGAAAATTCTCGAAAATGTTCTTTTTCCCTTTTAAAAATATTTTTCCTAACTTTGTTCGTTTGTTGTGTGAATTCTATGATATCTATAACCATTGAGCCTATATTTCAAGCCCAATTACCTTTGCGAGTTTTATATTTTTGAAAACTGACTATTTTGCTATACAGTAAAACCTCAATAATTCGGATCTCATCGGACCGGCAAAAATGTCCGAATTATCCGAAAGTCGAAATATCGAAAGGACAAAGAAAACTGCGCGAAAACGTTTCCCTGTGAAATACCTTTATTTTGAGAAGATATCTGTTATTACCGCCTGCTTCCTGGACGACACCGGGGCGGAGACGGCAACTTTCCTTAGCGCGGCCGAGTGCTCCACCGCACTCGCACTGTCGGAACTACGCATCCCGTGCGCTGACGATTTAGCACAGCAAGGCCTCTTCTAGTTTCGGGTGCACCACCGCCCACGGCCGCTTTCTTTTCGCGTTGAACTTCTCGCTCTCGAAAGCCCGTAGGATATCGGCCTCAATTTTCACGTACGTGGCCAAACTGCTTCTCTTGACGTCGTAACTTTCCATCACTTGTCGAGAGACGCCGTCCTTCAAGACCCTTAGTATTTCCACTTTCATCGCTAAATTCTTAGCCTAGTACAGCCAGTACAGCTGCAACGGAAAACGAGTAGCACAACTGACCAATAATCGGAGCGGCAAAATCGCGACACCCGACACTACTTTTCCCGAGCGCGCCGAAAGCGAGAGTGCCAGTCACGTTGCATTTTTACAACGCGGGGGTGGCCGGTTAAAATGGTGGGCTTTAGGATCCCCACATTGAGGCATGAAACGTGACTGTCACTCTCGCTATCGGCGCGCTCGGGAACGATAGCCCGCGTGTCGCGATTTTGCCATTCCGGTCGTCAGTCACTTGTGCTACCCTTTGCTATGCTTCTGCCGCTTCCATGCCAGGAGAGTAGTGGGTAGCGCGCTGAAGGGCTGAAGCACGGCAATCCAGAGCAAAACTGGTGCGAAACACGGAGAACCGGAAGAGCGGAGAACCATGGGAAAACCGGAAAAACCACGTGTGCACCTCGGATGGATAGCGGTCATACCCTCTGGAACGGATGGTAGCTAGCGCCACCTGCCGAATTCGTCCGAATTAACCATAGCGCGCCGCGTTCCCTCCGAATTAATGAGCGTTTGCTGCCATTGACTAATACATACGTTTGACGGGACCGGATCGGCAGTTCGAATTATCCGAATTTCCGAATTAGCGGGGGTTGAATTAACGAGGTTTTACTGTATGTACATATTCTACATTTATTTTAGGAAAAACAAGACCAATGTTTTATCAAAATATTTTTTTTGTAAGGTGGCGTATTTTTCAAAATAAAAGGTGAATGCAGTGGAACCTCGGTAGTTTGAACCCGAGGCGGACCAAAACTTTGTTTGAATAATGCAAAGTTTGAATAACCGGGAGTTTCCGCCCTAGGAACACATAGGACGGGACCCACACGTTAGTTTGAATTATCCGCGAGTTTGAGCTAAGAGAGTTTGAATTAACGAGATTCCACTGTATCAGCTTTTTAGGACATTTTTAAGGCATCCGAACCCTTAAAACACTCGATAACACGTGACAAAACATACTGTGTAATTTAGAACATATTTGCCTACTAAAAGCGGTGTCTGTTTCGCAGTCTCAGTTTCAAACCTTCCTAAAAAAAAAAAAAAGTTTTTTAACCCTTGAAGTTTGTTGTCTGCAGAATTCAAAAGGTTGTTAAAACATAAAAAATTAGTTATACCACAAATACCTTGGCAAAGGCACTTTTACGTCACCAATAACAACACATTAAATTTTCTTAGACTGAATCCGTGAGGGTCGAATTTAAGCCCGGATCGTTCGCCGTGGAATGACTCTATTTACGTCGACGACAAAATCAGTGCCAGATTATTTGTCGAAAATCCAAGAGCTACCCAAACATAACTTTCTTCTCTCTCTGCCTAACTCTTCCTCAAAGTCCGACGATTGCCACGAAATGGGCCGGCCACACCGTTTTCCACGGCACAACAACATGCCCTTTCACCCGACGGAACTGTGGGCTGGAACGGCCTTCCCGCAGACATTGTAACTGTCTGGGACCTGCGACCTCCTCGACGCCACGTGGCTCCGAATGTCGTAAATAAATAAACAACACCTCGAGCGCAAAAAGTAAGGCAAACACGTTCCAGAGAGCAACGAAACATTGGATTACAAAAAACAAAAGTCCAATGTCCTGCAACAAGGCGTGAAGTTGGGCTAGTTGGGTCATATTGCAAACTTGGAAACAGCGCGAAAAAAAACAAGGGACAAGAACGAGAAGTGAACGAACAGCGTTGCGTTCGTTCACTTCTCGTTCTTGTCCCTTGTTTTTTTCGTGCTGTTTCCAAGTTTGTCCAATGTCCTCCCTTACCGGCGGCTTCCTCAAACTTGGGGCACAGCTCGCTGGTGAGCACGGGGTCCGGCAGCTCCCTGAGGAACTGTTTCAACAGGCTTGCCACGACGTGAGGCTCGTGCTCACTGAGACACAGCGACTCGTGGCGATTGCAGCGGGCTCTCAGCTGCTGAACCTTGGATTTGACCCCGGACATCCTGTAGATGCCCTCGCACGTCATGCCTGGCGGAGGGAGGGAAGCTCGCGGTCAGTCACTTGGGCTTGCCGCAGCCGCCGCCAGAGCGTGCTCACCATGTTCTTCGATGTAGTCGATGCACTCCCTCACGAGCGCCGGAAGCTCCACGCCGTCGTGCGACGGGTTCCTCTCCAGGGCGGTCAACAGGGGCACGCCAAAGATGGGGTTTTCTTTGCAAAAGAGCGAAACAGAGACGAGATGAGAAACGGCACGCTCGTACGAGTATGGTGCGCGAGGTACGTGTTTGCCACGTCCTCAAAAGTGGTTCCTCCACTTCTGCACCCAACGACGGCTCCCGTGACGCAATTTTTTTCCACTTCGGGACAACTTTCTACGCGTGGACAGGATGGCATGGTAAACGTGCGAGTCGGTAACACGTTTCGGGCGCTGTAGTGGGACCAAGCCCAACGAGTGGCACAATTTTTTGCCACTTCGGAACAACTTTCTGTGCGTGGACGGGACGGAACTGTACACAGGCGAGTTGGAAATGCGTTTCAAGACCAAACGACACCCAAGCCCAACGAGAAGGGAACGGCGCTCACCGGCCTTTTCCAGTTCGTGCTTCTTCTTCTTCTTGCCGAGCTTCACCTTGCTCTCTTTCTTCTTCTTGGAGTCTCTGTCCGGGTCCTTCTTGGCTTCCTTGGAGTCCTTGGATTTGGGTCCGTCCTTGCTGTCTTTGCTCTTCAGAGACTTCTCTTTCTTTTCTTTGCCCGGAAACTTGAATGGTGCCTTACTTTTTTTACCCTTGCCCCTAGAAAAATTAAAAAAAAGTGTGAAAAAAAAAATTATGTCGGGGAGGATATATATTTTTAATTTGAGAAGCCATAGTAGCCCTAACACACATTGTGCGAGCTTAAAATGCCAACTGCTCTGAAAATAGCGTGCCACCCAGCTTGACTGTCGCACGGTTTGAGGTAAATGGCACCGAGAAATCTCAGGATCTGTGGTACGAGCTTTCGCTGATAGACCTTTGTAGACTTTGAAACATGTTTCCTGTTCAACGGCTGCTTTCATTGTCCGCGTTTTTTTTTGTGTCACGTTTCTCTTTTGCAGTTGTTTCCAAGTGTTTTATATGGGGTGCTCAACTTGAGCCAATGCTTAAAAACATTTTCATGCATTTTAAAAAAAACGAAACCAAAGGAATAAGTTTGTTCATTGTTTGCAACTAGTCAGGTTACTTTTGTATTTTGCCCGATGAAATAATTAAGATTAATTAATTAACTTTTTGAAATATTCTACTTAGAGCAAAAGTTCCAATGCTAAAGTTGTACAGCATCCTCAGAAACATCCAATTCAGAAGTTTTTATCATTAAACTTCTAACAAGGTTCATTCTTCCGAGCTTCAAAAAATCCTGCAAATTACGAAAAAATATGTGCGACTTTGCGCTCGCACGCCTTGCATTGTAGCGCTCTCAACCGCTTGTTGAACGAACAAGGTCCACATGCTGGACAGGACAGTGTTGACAGATTTGTGCCACATTTCGTTTCACCCTAGGTATGAGTGCAGCAGACGTCACGAGTCGACGAGCCATTAAAAAAACGCAAGATCACGGCGTGCTCTCTGCGCTTGATACAACTGGCCAGCAGAGGAGCACGCACAGAAAGACAGCAAACACCGGCTGGTTCTAAGCACTGCAGGGAGCGTGCAACAACACTGTGCCTTTTTGCCGTTTGATTGGCCCTTTGGCTCATAACACCAGTCGCGCTTTGGACCTTAAAGGGGCCCTGCAATGACTTTTTTACTGGTTTTTAATTTGCACCGAACCTGAGCGCACTGAACGTAGTAACTTAATGAAACTTTTCTTTTCTCAAATTTCGCTTTATTTTAAAAGTTATAGGAAAATTAGAATTACAAAAACAAGCAAAAAATAACCTCTTTCATGACGTCGTAGGTCCTGGCTTGAGTGGCCGTGAACTAGAGGAAGGGTAGTGGGCTCATCGAGCTTTCACGGCTGCCGTACTCCGTGTCGACGGCTCGAGAGGGCGCCACTAAAGCATGTTTTGGTTAGGCTGTGTGAAGTGGGCGGCCAAGGCGGCTCGCATTGCATTTGCTGCGCGATTAAAGACTAATTCGGCATAACAGTACTTTATTGGCCGCAAACGACAGCAAACACGGGTAAAGATCAGTTCAGAACGGGAGCCACTTCACGCTGCCATACCGCCTAATGGCCAAATCGCCGACCAAGCCCGCGCCGAAGGCCTTCGGAACGCTCGGAAGCGGTCGGATGTTCGAGCCGGTATACGATCGCAGCGCCGCCGCGTACACCCGGGATTTTTCTACGCTCGCCGTCCGTCGGGGCCTCATCCCACTAGCCCTTTCTAGTATGCGCCGTTTTTTCCGCCGCTTGGTGGCGGGTACGTCGACGGATCATTTCTTGTTTCCGTACTTTACAAACTGCATTTGTTTCTTTTCTGATCTAAAATACTGAACAAAACCTAGTTTCATACATAATTGAAACGCTTCGCAACACTTATATTTTGTATCTCGACTAAAAAAAAGCTTTTAGCGGCTCTGACCAGTAGTAAGCCCAGGACCAAAGACGTCACATTTCGCGCGCTTTCGGCAACGTGGGTCGCCCTCGTAGGCGGAGGAGGTTTCCGCGTTGTCCGGTTAAAATATGACGCACTGATATTTAGTTACTCTCTCCATGCCCACTGGCTTTCCGGAACCCCAAGAGACGTGGAAACCGCAAAAAAGGCAGACGCTTAAATATGATTGCAGGGCCCCTTTAAGGTGAAACAAAGTACCGTGATATCCCATAAAGTTGCCCTCCCCCAAGAGATCGCCCACACTGTTTTGCCGGCTAAATATCTACAACGTAAAAATTCAGAAACGTTGCTTCCTGTTTCAGGTGGTCTGTAGCAGATGGTCCGGTGTATTATCACGTTTTATTCATACATTTTCATTGTTTATCCTTTAATTTTGGGGTGGGCATCCTTACGGGACTTTATGGTATAGCGAGTAATTGTGGCTCCGCTCCGTAAATAAATGTGCGCATCATTTTCGCTGCCTCGGTTTGTTTTGCAGCAGCAGCGAGCCTGGCCAGCACGTAGGCCTAATTTGTTGAAGTCCCGTTTAAGAGTGCTACAATACAGGGCACGGGATCGCATGTTTGTTTTTTCAGAATTCGCAGGTTTTGTTTTGAAGCCCGGAAAAGCGAACAGTGTTAGAGGTTTCTCGATAAAAACCACCGAGGGAGATGCTTCCGAAGGTGCTGTGCACCACTTTAACATTGGAAATTTCGCTCTAAATAGAACATTTCAAAAGTTTATTAAATAATCATCATTATTTTATCGGGCAAAGTATAAAAAATAGCCTGATATGCCCCAAAAATGAACAAACTTATAATTTTGGTTTAGTCGTCTAAATGCACAGAAATATTTTAATGTGAACCCTTCTTTGGCTAGGTGTTCGGCATTTCACGAAGACCAAAAATGAAGCCTGGATAAAAGTGTGGCCACAAGGCTCGACATTGATTGGTTCAAGTGTGTGTGTGTGTGTGTTTGTGTGTGTGTGTGTGTGTGTGTGGGGGGGGGGGGGGGTCAGTAAAAAAGTGTTTGCACCAGGCAGGAATAAAACACAGGCCATTTAGATAATTAAGGAGAGTCTTTCCAACATGTCACGACACGTCGCCGCGAGTTGAGGCACCATTTGGCGGAAAATCCCTGCGGGGCATCTGCTATGCGTCCGCCAGATAATGACTTAAGCTTGACACCCCTGTCACACATTTTTAAAACCTCGGTTAGTGCCAATATCTCCATTTCAGGAAGTGCTATCGAGTGTACTACATGGCCTGCGATAAGCCAGTCGCTAACTAACCGACGAAGAACGCCGAGAGCACAGATGCCACAAGTTTCACGTGCAACACAGTTGCCCTGCAATTCGCTATGCGCTTTTTTAAACCTTGGCTCAAGTTATGTAAAACATCCTTAATACTGTTCTGCGTTTTGCAGCCACTGTCACAAGTATTTTGACCTGTTTACATGCAAGCAGTGCAGAGTGGAATTTTCCAGCGAATTTAACTTCCCCGTTTTATTTGGAATGCATCATACTTGAATATAATTACTACCATGCTTTGCTTATCCAGAGCTTGACAAATCAAATTTTTACCTCAACAAAAAGATAATTTCGTCCAGGACCGAATAGTGCTCAACATACTTCTAGTTTGACTCGGTCAATCACATAATTCTTTGCGTCAACATTTTGAGGGATGGGGGATTATGCAGTTCCTCGTAACTTTCAATAAAGGGGGCATTGTGCCAAACTACATTTGATGGGGGTGAATATTTAAAACTTCAAAGTATTCGTGAATGATGATTGCTATTCAATTTGATTTGTGTAAGTCTTTTACTGATCAAGCTACTTGAGTTTTCCAAATAGTAAAAAAGTTCATGTACAGTCATGTATTGTCAATATGGAGATGTCCGTTCCACCCCAATAATCGTCCATAATGAGTTGTCCATAGCAACGAGACAAAAATGCATGTATTTATCAAATTTGTCCCCAAAACTTTTGTCCATAGAGTGTGGTATTTATATCAATGGGGCCCACATTAACGAGACATAACTGTAATGCATGTTTGCTTTTTGGACGGGAAAAGGCCATTCCTAGCTCGCTTTGCAAGTGCTTTTCAGCTTTTTTTTTTTTTTTTTGCTGCTTTGTTTTGTTGTTCTTGCTAAAAACAAACCACTTGCAGAACCAAAAATGTTGCCCATTCATCACAAGCTCTGGCTGCAAACTTCCCTGGAAACCGTCGGAAAAAGAAAAACAACATGCAAAGCAAGACTATGCAGATCTGTCCTTCTCCCAAGTTTCCTCAGCTAAGTTCTCCTTGCTTGTGGTTTTTGTTTGGCAATATGAGATGTTGCAAAATAAAACAAAAAAAGACAGCTAGAAAACTCCACCTGTCAAACAAACAAACCAAAAACAGCGTTTGCCTTGGTACAAAACAAGCACAACACTTTTCTCAACCGCCTTGTGCATAACATTCCTGTAGTACACTGGAAAGTAGGGAGGGTGCTTGCAATAGACATTTCTGCTAACAAATCATTGAGGTGCTGCAAAGGGGGGGGGGGGGGGGGGGCTCTTATAACATGCTACACAGACGTCTGTATGCGTGCACATAGATACAAACTCACTTGGACTCATCCATCTCTCCATCAGAACTTTCCCCTTCAAAAGCAACATAGCCTTTGTCTTTCTTTTCCTTCTTGTCTTTTAGTTTCCCAATCAGCAGTTCCTTCTTCGAGACTTTTTCCTCGTCACTGTCTGCAAAAGCAACAGCATCGCAAATGTTCCAGTCATACAAGGATGCCGTCGTGGCATGCAACTGTACACGTACTGATACGGAATTGTCAAAGCCCTAAGCAAAAGGACAAGGAGGTTTTGTTTAACGTCTGCCAATGCCGTCATCCTGCGATCACCCAGGCTCGGTGGCATTAGTGGCATCCCTCGTCTCAAGAGAATTGAAAGAACTGCACTCGTGACATTTTGTTTGTGCCGGTACGCATCAGCATCTAGAACTACAAGACTGGGGCATTTGTAGAGCGTAGCTCTCACAAAATTGCTTGCTAGTGAAACAAGAGTTGTCGCACACCCATCCAAATACAAGGTAAAGATAGGCGAACCGGAAGTACCACTAAACATGGAAGTTATCGCTGCTTCTATTATATTTACTACGTTCACTGCTCGATGATGGCCAAGCTGCTGGAAACACGTTCCTTAAAGGGATGCTGAACCGAAATCTGAATTCCACAAAACACGACGACAGAAGTGTGCAATGGGACGCTACAAAGTCCAAAACATCACTCATTCAGTGACATCTCGAATGGATGACCATATTTTTCTAAAAAAAGAGGCACACTCGACAGATATGTTGACGTCATGTTTCTCCGAGAAAAGTCCAGAAGGAGAGGAAACGGCCTCGCGTCTTCTCTGTCTCGCCGCCCTGAGGTGGCGAAGCGAAGAGAGGATGAAACGAGATAGGTTGACGTCACGCGCCTCGTCTGCCTCGTTCAATCACGACCTATTTTTCCAAAAATACGGCCGTCCATTAGAATTATCGCCTTATGGGTGGTGTTGTAGGGATTCTAGCGTCCCATCTACTGTTCCTGCATTGTTTTCTGAAATCTGAATTTCGGTTCACCGTCTCTTTAAGTCCACGGTTAACTGGCATGACAAGGTCCCCTTTCTTTAAGAAGGGGGACAACAAGCATCTTATATGAGAACTACCAAGTAATGCTATCTGCAGTGAGATACCCATCTCATGTCGTAGCTAGCCAAGCCCTCATCGTTCTAACCCGCTTAATTGAGGAAACAGTCGTTTAGTTCAGCGGGGATTCAACCAGTTAACTGTCAGATAAACAACTCAATTACTAATGACAAAACAGAGCAAAGCGATTGGTTGCACAAGATGAATAGCTAGCGTGAACAATGTCTTCATAAATTTTGCAGAAAACCATAAAGCCACCACAATTGTACAGCTCAAACATCATACAAGACGCAATGTTCGCTGCTGGATGGATGGATGGATGCTAACGGCTGTACTCTTTATATTGGGCGGTAGCTTGCGCCACCTAGCCTAGAAATTAAGTACAAAAAGCCTCGTGCAGGTTCGAAGCACGCTTGCTTCATACATATGTATGCTTTGAACATGTCTGCAAACAGATTTTGTGTAACCAATGTTTCCGTCATACAAGGACGGATGGATGGATGTTGCATGGATGTTAATGGCTATGGATGGATGTATATGGCTATACATCTGATCTCTATTGTAGTAGGTTGGATCACGGATCGGAAGCCCGCAGGTGGCGCCACCGACGGCCATTGCTTTACACCAGGCAATACACGCTAGTCTATGGGAGAGACACGTGAAAGTAGGAATATTGGAGCTTCTACGCGGTGCTCAAAGGTAAGTATTTTATGATGTGCTGCGATCATTATATCGGCTGTTTGGAGATTGAATTGATATTTGTTGAGCGTTTGAATGAGCATTAAAAAATCAAACGTGCCGGAGCACCCACAGCTGAGCTAGCAAGCTTGCTCTTGTCGTGGAGTAAACAAAGAAACTTGCCATCATTAAGACCATCCTCGGGGAAGCCCAGAAGTTGATTAATGTAGAACAAGTTTCACGTGGACAGCGGCTTTCAGGGAGCGAGCCAATTCCGTGTAGAAAAGCCTTCAAGCTTGTCGTCTGCTAAACCCAACTCATCGAAACCGCCACCGACTCTGCGGTAACTCTTGTCTGATTACACTACATTTTTCGCCCAGCGAAGTCCCTCTTGACCATAAAACATTTATAGGAACTGTGAGGGCTGTCAGTTGTAATGTTTGTCCACAAGCTATTTGACAGGCTTCCCGAAAAGCAGCCAAAAAGTTTCAGAGTTGACAACAGCTTAGAAACAGGGGAAACAGCTCTTTTTCTCGTTTTTTCCCGTAGAGTGTTATGCATTGGGTGGTGTCAAGTGATGGCTGCCGGTGGCGCCACTTGACACCAGCAAGACAAACCTTGATCCGCGATCCAGCCTACTACAATAGAGATCAGACAGTGTTTGCGGACTGTCTTTTGTATGATGTACAAGCACTGGCAGTGTGGCCGCGGCTTTAGGGCATCGCCGTCTAGTTACAATCTTCCCGAGCTTGAGCACGATTTTGATTTTGTATCACTTGTGCCAGCGAACAGAAAGTAAGCAACGGCAAAATGCCATAGTAAGCTACAGCAGATCCTCTGATAAAGAGCCGTCATGGGCTGAGCCCTCCTCGGTGAACTCACAGTTGGCGTCCCTCTCCTGGCTTTTTCCGATCGACTCCGAAGCGTACAGTCCCGGAAAATCCTTCTCGACGTCAGGGCTCTCGAAGTCCATTATTACCTAGTCGAAAAATGCAGCTTGAATGCGAAGCGCGAGCACATTAGAACCGAAACAGCGATTAACTGGTAGCCTGAGGTTTCATATGACAGCCTAGCTCGACAGCTTTAGTTACAAACACGACATGCTTATTTTAACCTTCTAGGGCAAATGAACGAAGAGTCTAAGACTTCGTTAGAGCTTGGAATCGCGAAGAACGGTCACCGGAGACCAGTCGAACGAAAGTAGGGATTCGCGCAAGTGGCGGCGCTCACCTAACGTTGAGATTCGTAGGAATTACTCCCGCTCTCTTGCGGTGCTGTCGACCGTTTACGTGATTTGGGGTTCGGGAATAGAACTCGGGCTCGGGAGCATCGTCAGTTCTTGGATCAGCTCGGGCGCACTGGAACAGAGCTTCAGCTGGTTATTCCGCTTCTCCGCCGTCGTCGTCAGTCGACGTGAACAGCGCCTAGAGGAGGCGCTGACGTGAAGAACGTGAACGCGGATGGATGAACGGATGGATGCCGGACCGTGTACCGCCGTGTACCAGCCGTGTACCTCTGATGGATGCTAACCTGTACCTATTATAATAGGCAGTAGCTCGCGCCACCTAGCCTAGAAACTAAAAACCAGAAGTATGATTCCTCCTCTTGCCTCCGAGTAAATTTTCTTCCCCTCTGTAACTTTGTAACTATCACCGGGCGATGTGGGATATCACCAAGACGACCTTTGGGGGTTCGGGCAAAAAAACAACAACAAACAAACAAACATGAACCTCCCCCCTCTTCCCTTCCCCGGAGAGGGGGAACAAGATCATTGCACCTTTGCATGAATTGATTCGCTCTCGCCCCCGTCCTTCGCTAAAGCGTCGATTAGCTCAAATGTCGCTGTTCGCTAAAACAGTTACGTCTTGGCTGCCATCGGCCGTTCGGCCAAGGCGAGACGCGATTATGACACCCTGCTCAGGTTGTCGGTTCCCGGTTGTCAAAACGTCATTCGGTCATGTGATATGGACCCGGCGTCGGGTCGGAAGTGTTCCGGGGACGGGTAACCGAAACCGAAAACTGCTTAGGAACGAATTTTTTTCAGCAACCGTAACCGCAACGAAACCAATATTTTGAAATTTATGAAAACTGTAACCATAACCGTAAATTATTTACCGGTGCTGCGTCTCTGTGCCACAGAAACGCAGCACTTCTGCGTGCCAAGGAAGCTTTGATCACGCCGCGAAACCGGCGAAACTTGCTTTCAACGAGTCGTGCCATTTTCCTGCGGCACTGCGCTTTTGTAAAAATTTGCACGTGTTCTCAATGTTTACGCAGTCTTAAAAACTTTTTCGGCGAATGACGACGAACGAGTATAGAAAAAGTGTCTTCAGCACGCTGCCAATATCTTTGCAATGCTAGCAAAACCGCAATTTGCCAATGAGCAAGATGGCCATCCGGTGGCTTCACTCGCGCTGCAGCGACCAAGCGGGGAAGCACGATTCAGCAATCATGGCCTCCGAGACTCCGAAGCACGCGCGCGAAGGCTTTTCCGGCCGTCCCATTCATGGTCCCATTCGAGTCGCTCCCCAGCAGTACGAGTGTAATCATGGCCTCCGAGATCCTGAAGCGCGTACGCGAAGGTGCGCTTCGGGTTCTCGGAGGCCATGCAGCAATTAGAGATCAGTGGTCGCTGCAGCCGCAAGTGTGGCACCGGACGGCCATCTTGCATGTCGAAAAATCGCCTTTTTGGAGTGTTGCGGAGGCTGGCGGCTGCGAGCTGAAGACACGGTTTCTACTCGTTCGTCGTCATTCGCCGAAGACGTTCTTTAAAACCTTGAGTAAACGGTGAGACATGCCTTTGAGAACACGTAGAAATTTTGACGAAAGCGGAAATTTTTACGAAAGTGCAGTGCTGCAAGAGAAAGACAGAACTCGTTGACGTCTTCAGCTCGTTGTCGCCAGCCTCCGCAACGCCCCAAAAAGGCTATTTTTCGACATGCAAGATGGCTATCCGGGGGCCACACTCGCGGAGCGGGGAAGCGCGGTCCAGCAATTGTCATAGATATCATGGTCCTGGCCATTTGACAGAGTTAGCGTCAGCGAGTCAAATTTGGGGGTTTTACGCGCCAAACCAACCAAGGGCATCTGGCACGCCCCAGCGGGGGACTGGGGATTAATTTCGACCACCTGGGGATCGTTTGATATGCAACCCATAGCTCGGTTACACAGCACCTTCTCCGCAATGTGCCTCCGCTATAATGTGGGCACCTCGGCCGGGATTCGAACCCGCCACCTGGGGATCCGTAGGCCGGCGCTTTTTCCTCGGAGCGACCGAGGTGGCCTAGTGTCAGCGAGTGGTGCATCTGATAGAACATTTCCGATCAATCTAAATTTAGGAATAAGATTACTTAGTTAAAACCAGCGGTCTAGCTTATAAGGAAGAGTTTCTATTTCTAAATCTCCCACACATGGTATATTCCAAGGTAAACATGAGCAAGTAACTTCCTGTGGCCGAGATAGCTTCCAGTTGACCAGTTTCTTGCGCGTGCTTCAATGAGCAAGCATGAGCACGTGCGGCTCAAGTTTTTCTCGGCGGAAAATTGAAAAAAATATATGTCGAAAACTGGACGCAAGATAGATCGATCTGTACTTCTGGACCATAAGGCGCCAAGGGAAAGCACCGCATCTCGTTTTATTTAACCTCCGTGGCGAAAGTTACTTGGCCCTACCTGACGTCCCAGTGGAAACTTGTGTACACGTGTACCATTCTATCAAGTTAGACGCCCACAAATCAGCCGAGACTTGTAAATGTTTCGTGTTTTAGTGGGTAAGCAATAACTGACCCATGAAGCTAAGCCGGCGTTTTCTGACGCCTGTAACAGCGAAAAACGGCACCTAAATACTCATAGGCTGAGCGAAACGGCACCTAAATACCCATTGGCTTAGCGAAACGGCACATAAATTCCCATTGGCTGCAAAGCGGACACGCCTCAGAAATAAAACACAAAGAAAAGCACAGCAACGCAGATGCCTTGTCACGGAAGCCGTCGTGGCGCTCAAGGTCAAAGCGGACGCGCCTCAGGAATAAAACAAAGAAAAGCACAGTAACGCAGATGCTTCGTCACGGAAGCCGTCGTGGCGCCGGCAAGGTTCGCCGCTCCCGCGCATTGGGGGAGCGTGATGTCATCACCGGAGCGCCGTGTGAAAAAGGAAAACGTGGCGCGCTGCTTGTAGGAATGCGAAAGTATTCCTACACGTTTAAGTGTCTCTGCTGAATTTTTTTTTGTGCACGGGAGTGCGTGTGCAAGCACAACATTGCTTCGTAAAATGCCCGTCGTCGCCGTGAGTGTTCGAGCTGGCCAAAGCGAAAATACGCTACGCCTGTCGGACGTAGTTGGAGGAGGGTGCGAAGAATGGACTTCTTCCAAAACCGACGCGCCCCATCGCGGCGAAATACCACGCAGTGCACTCTGGGAACTAGTTGGCCACTCAGTTTCGGTTTCGACTGAGCAGCTTCATCTCATGCTCTCACGCCGCGACCGAACGCGCTGCTTGCGTTTTCGATTATCTGACTTTTCACGAACGCACAATACACTCATTCTCGAGCGATACAAAACGAAGACCGGGGCACTTTCCCTGGTTCCCGAAACACCGGATATTATGAGGGCGTATGCAAACCAACGCGCTCAAGCTCGTTGATGCAAACGTAGTAAGACGTGGCTTAGTCACCTCACCCCACGAGCGCATCTTTGAGTTCAATTTCGATAATACCGTCTAGTACCAGTGAACTACAAGTGAAATTTGGTCACCTGGAGCCTTACACGTATTTTGTTTGCCAAACGGCCGCTTCTTGTTACTTCATTGGGCGAAAAGCAAGCCGCACCCTCACAGGAGTATCAAAGTTGAGCCCAGCGTTGACGCATGATCTTTTAAGGAAACGCAATAAATTCGACCTCACTACTGCACAAAAGTTACTGTATCCCCCACTCAAATCTTATGCTGATAGAAGATTTAAGTTTTCGCAAACGTTGAGACCGGCTAGCTACGACGGAGGCCCTAACAAGCCTCCCCTACTCCTCGCTGAGCCTTTTTGGACGAGCTTTTACTGACGCCCAAGATCTGTGCCTGACCGGTGTGTTTGAAATTATCTCGGCATACTCAGGCAGGAAGAAAGCAAACACATATCAAATATTATGGCCATTAGCAAGCGTCAAACGCGGTTTGAATAATTTCGTTCGTTTGGCGCACCGCATAGGGGTTCATGCCCGTCCGGCGCACTTCCGGCGAACGGTGCTACATTCTTCACAAAAGTGCTCGACTTTTGCTTTCTTAAAACAGTTTGTATGTGCGAATGTGCTTATTTGATTGCAGAATAACTTCATGCGCATACGCGATGTTAAATATTAGTGGAATGCAAGCGGGTGGGGACTTCACTTAATTCGTGCAGTGCTGCGGGTCTGTACAGATAAGAGATACGAAGTTTGTTTAAATTGAGCTTTTCAATGGCGCTTCGAGTTTCACCTCGCGTACTCAGGCGTATTAAGACAAACGGTAATCGCAAAAAGTAATATTTTGTCTATGGACGCACGAAACAAACAAACTTCCTGATCAACAACACTAATGTAAAGGCGCGAGCTCGATGCATGCATACTTATTGGTTGCTGCAGCTTGTTGATTCGTACACAAGCAAGATCCCCGAGCTTCGCAGCGTCGAGATTCCCAGCACTGGCTCGTCCATGCCTCGATCGAAACGCTAACAGAAAGGCTCAAGTACAAAAATACAACAAGCATGTGTTAAGACAGCTATACGTCTCGGGTTTGTGCTAAAGCTTCGAGGTCTGGCCATTTAGGTTACTTCAGAGACCACAAATGACGCTCTCGGGACCAGAAAACATGAGATAACGGCCGTTAATAGTCCACGCTCTGTCGACGTGTCGATCGAAACCGAAACCACGCCACTCTCCTCCCTGGCCAACTAGTTCCCAGAGTGCAACGCGCGCCGTGTTGCATGCAGGACTTTATGGAAGTAGTCAATTGTGACACTCGTGTTCGATCGTGCCCGGGAAAAATCGAGTGGTGCGTTTTCGACGGCGAGTAGAGACATCGTGAATGGGGCAAAGCTGTCACAGTGTGTATGCGATTGCGCCGCTCGTTCACCGCACAAAAAAAAAAAAAAAAAAAAAAACGAGTCGCGTGATTTCGAGGATGAGCGGAGATATTAGGGAGATTTCGTAAATCGTTTTGGCCTTTCCGCAACGCTATCCGCTACCCGCTACGAGAGCCGCTAACAGAGGCAAAGCGCGGAGACTAAAAAAAGTGCTTTCGTAGACCGTTCTCTGCGGGCTACGGTACTACGATTATGACAGCGCCACTAGCGGTCGTAAAAAAGCACTATATAAAACATTAAACTCATACTATTACTGCAACCACGTATTTGTTTTATCAGAGTACCTCTCTTCGAGCACAACACATGGTTAATTTACAATTATGAATGTTAATCTTTTTTCTGGATAAATTCTTCTAGCACATCTTGCCAGCTTGCAGTAATCGTGCTTTGATTAAAGCCAGATTCAGTTCGGCAAAGCCAATCCTCTCTTTGTCATCTCGCGCTCTTTCATGTTCGTGGACGCGTTCTCCACCAATTCCCGAAGATGCAGCGGCTCAGCGTTCTTGAGGACCAACATTTATTGTCCAGTTTAAGGGAAATAGAGGATGTGTATTGGATGTTTTCGAAACCGCCAAAGCGGTGTTATGTTATTTCACTGATGTGCGCCACTGGTATGGTGTAGTTTTGGAATTTGTATTCTATAAACAGGGAAACACTATTGTTCTTTTTTTTTTTAAGGCGCTACCGACTGTTGATCAGCAAAGAATTTTGTCTTTAGTCTTTAGACTTTATTTATTTGGCTCTGGAGAGCCGCGGCACCGCGGAAAGGCACCAGCTCGTACCATGGAGGCCCGCGGTGCCGTGTCTAGTGAACATGATAATGTCATGAGTATATACATGCATAATGACGACGACATGGATTGTTGGTATTGGGGAGGATGGCAGTCCGATTCGCAGAAGTGCAGATTTCGTGGAGGCGGGTTGGGCGGGTGAGAAGCGAGCTGGGGGATCTGGCACGCCGTTCGATCGGTGCGAAGGAGCCTCCGGAACATTATGGCGCTGTTGCTCACTGGGATCCACTGCTGTCGAAGCATCAGGCTCCAAGGAGGTAGCCCAGTCAAAGTAGAAACTGCCGCCTCCGAGGCACCAGGGCTCAGATTGAGGCACCGCCGTCGCCCGGTGTGTCATCCTCTCAACGTCGTCGTCGTTGTGTTCTTTATTTATACGCGTATATATGTAGAAATACGCCTCGCAAGTGTCCTCATTTTCGTCTTCTGCGCATGAGAAAGGAAGTAGCGGTGACGTCAGAACGCCGAGCCCTGATTGGCTGATCGCGACCCCCCTATTTGAGCGTCGTCTGCTCCTTTGCAACGTCGTCTGCGTCTGTCTTACCTTTCCTGCGACTTTCGGAAGCGCAGGTCTTTACGAGCGAGCTCGACTTCGCCTTCCAGAGAGGGCAGACGAAATAAATCGAGCGGCACGTTGTTTTTAACAACTAGCAGAAACGCATCAAGGAGAGAAGTCAAAGGACTCACTGGCGAGGTGTCCCGAGGCGCCGCGGTTTGTTTGCTAAGACTCGAGAGTGAGCGTGGTCCGCAAGTTCCCTCCCAAATACTTTTTCCCTCCTTTCGTGTGCGGCGAGACTCCTCACTCTTTAACGACGTCGGCGGGTCGGCGCATTTAACATCGTCTGCTTTACGTCTGCTACTCAAAGCGATGACTGCTTTACCTTACCTGCGTCTGTCGGAGATTCACCGCTTTTTCACCGGCGAGAGTCACCGCTGCCTCGGAAAACAAGGAGATGACAAGAGGAAGAGATTGAAGGGTTCACAAGGGTCGCGCGGGCATATTCCATTCAGCACGCCAGCCGGCCGTGGGCAGACGGTCTTGGCCAAGAACCGTCGGAGCACCGCTGTGCCTGCTAGGCCTATCTGCCGAGCTCGCTTACTCGGGGTCGGTGGAATCGTGGCCGTTGGAGCATTTCCCGGGTGTTTGTAGATCCAGCGTTCTTGTTCGTCGTGGTTTATTTCAAGTACTTTTTACTTTTTTTTCTTGCTGCTTGCAGTCGCGACGCGTGAGAAGAGCACGTACCAAAATAAACGTCCGTTGATCGCTGCGACCAAGTAACTGAGCGACGCTGTCGGCCATGCTAAGTTCATCGTCGTAGGATTCCGTCGTAACCTGAGCAAAACTTACGATAATTTCGTTTCGTGAATACGAATTTGTTCTCACGTTTTGTCTTACGCACTCGTTGGCGTAAGATGGTTTTGTGAATCTGGCCTCTGCACTTCCGAAAGTCGCAGGAAAGGTAAGACAGACGCAGACGACGTTGCGAGCAGACGACGTTGCAAAGGAGCAGACGACGCTCAGATAGGGGGGTCGCGATCAGCCAATCAGGGCTCCGCGTTCTGACGTCACCGCTACCCCCTGCGCAAGAAGCAGACGAACTTGCCCTCCGCATAAAATAAGATAGATAAAAAGACACACAATCGAACGGCCAGCGTATCTCGAGATCCGCTATTTCGTAAGGCGCCTCCGCAACCACGTCCGCAACTCCGCAAGGTCTGCGCTAGATTGGCGCATGCGCAGTAGTTGCGGAGCCGTAGCGGATAACGTAGCGGAGGCGTAGCGGAGACGCCAGAACGATCTACAAAAACTCCCTATTGTGGTTGTGACAACGTAGACGTATACCGCGGCGATCCCGTGAATGATATTAGGGAGTTTTCGTAGATCGTTTTCGCCGTCCCGCAACGCTCTCCGCAACCCGCTACGATGCCCGGAACTGTACAGTCTCAAGGCTATCGGCGCGCAGGCGCGGTAGCGGCTTCTTCGTTGCGGAGGCCTTAGCGGAGAGGAAAACGCGGTCTACGAAAAGTCCCTATTCACTTGGATAAAGTTGCAGACGCTGCCGTCAAAAGGCTATTAGGGGCGAAGCTCCTCAGCGTCTAGCCTTGTCCGTCCGTCCGTCCGTCCGTCCGTGCTCACATCGATTGCTATCCCATCTGTCTTCTTAAAAAAAGAAAAAAATGTTTGCGCAGTCGACAGGATTCGAACGGGTGAGGGCAGACTTGGAAGTAATCCGTTACAAGTAACGGGATTACTTGTAATTACTTACTTTTCTTTTAATTTAGTAATTAATTCGTTACTTTTTTAAAAATGTAATTTGTAACGTAATCTCATTACTTTTTTCAGTAACGAATTACTGAAATTACTCGTTACAATTCTTCCGTCCCGTCACAAAAAGAAATAGAGTGGAAGAAGGGCGATGCAACAGCCTTCGCGCTTTTAGCATGGTAACACAAGACTCTGATGAGGTTCTGGTGAGGGAAAGGAATTCACGGAAAGCACGACAGCCCAGCCAGAGACCGTTTCTCGAATCGTTCGTACGGTCAGCCAGGCTGGGAGGATTTGACACTCTACAGAAAGGCAACAGGCTTCGACTTCTTGGAAAACGAACGGACGGCTGCGAGCTTACAAAAGAGCAGAAAACGAATGGACCATAAAACCGCGGCTTGGGGTTCGTGTCAAGTGGGACCGTGGACAGAGTGACCGTGGCGCATACGTCCGCTCCCTTCCCCCCCCCCCCCCCCCCCCCTCCTCTACCCTCCTTCATCCCTCCCCACTCCCCCGCGCCTTGTTCCCCCAGAACAATTTTTTTTTAACGAAACCGTGCTTTGCTTGTTGATGTTTCCGCCTATACACACGCTCACCCCGCAAACAGAGAGGCAGCTCTAATGAGACCTCGACCCTGCTGATCCTTGACAGCGCTGTGAAAGCTGAATACTGGCTGGGCCAACCAGCTAAGTGGCTCCTGTTGCTTGACTTCACACTAGCGGATACGTAGGGCAAAAACAGGAGGAATGCGATGATGGCAGTTCATTGGAACAAAGAAAAATCTAGCATCAACCCTGCTGTCAGTTTAAACAGTAACTTTCAACAGCAGGCAATAAGCTGGGGTGCTATGTTGCGCTTTTTGGACTCCCAGGAGACTTGGAAGAAGGAAGTGACGTCAACGACTAGAGCAAACGCAGATTGGATGTTGACAGAAGAAAACAAAATCAACATCCAATCTGCATTTGCTGCGTTGTTGACGTCACTTCCTTCTCCCTAGTCTCCTGGGAGTCCAAAAAGCGCAACATAGCCCCCCTGGTCGGGGAGCACCACAAAACGGCTTGGGACATCCAAGCTGAGCCCGTATTCTTAGAAACGAGAAGGCTAGGGTTCTCGTCAGCGGATTGGGCCTGCGGGAACTTAGACGGAAATTTTTGGGGAAAGGAAACATAGCCCGAGTTTTCTGAGAATAAACGGTGACTCACTTGGAGACTGGAGTTGTGAAGCCGCCTGTAAACGTGTGAAAGACATGAAGCGTGCTGTTCACTGATAATAGGCCTGTTTTTAATAATTTCTAGACGGGAAAGTCAGTTCAGCTGAGAGATTGTAATATTTCGTATGACGTCTTGGTTCTGATAAGTTTGGTGATCAAGAAAGGAGATCAAGTGAGTCATTCGGTCGGATAACAACCTTCATCAAGGAGGAGTCTTTGAAATGTTCCCAGAGGCAAGTACCGTATCTTGGTCTCACAGCTAGTCCGTTTTAGTAGGTAAACTAGCCCCTATTTAGGCAAAATGCAGCAAACATAGAAAAACCATATCTTCAGGGAAATCGTGTTTTGAAGCTCGCCGTGTGCATGCGTGCCTCCACCGCCCAAGTGCATTCGTCGCATGTTCATAGGATTTAGTTCTGTCCCGGTTGGACAGCGCAAGGCTTGCTTACCTTGAGCACCTGTTCAAGCTCTTTGAAACTTTATAGATTCGTTCTCCAAAAATTATTAACCTAAAATATTGGGTAGAAAGTAATGAATATGTTTATTTCTGTTTTAATTTTGATGAGGCCCAAAACGTTTCCCCTTCGAGCACGCAGTATATAGCGTGTCTTTTTCGTATTCTTTTGGAGTAACGTAAAAGTAATCGAGTAAAGTAACGAAGTAATTAATCGATTACTTTTTACGGCGAGTAATTTGTAACGGTAATCCATTACTTTTTAGGCCAAGTAATTGTAACTGTAATTAATTACTTTTTTGAAGTAACGGGCACAAGTCTGGGTGAGGGGAGACCCCAATGGATTTCTAGTCCATCGCCTTAAAGGGACCATGAAATGACCTTTTTACTTTTGCCAGATAACTTTTACATTAAACCGTCAATGTTCACTGAATGCCAAACAGGCATCCGTTTTCGTCTCGGTTTATTAACTTCTACACAAAAAATTAATGAAATATCGACTTTTTCTTTCTCTCCGACTGACCGCAAAACAAGCTGCGGCGTAATTTTGACGGTCGTGACGTACCCTGTTTCCGGAACCGGAAGTTCTCTCGGCAGTAGGAGAATGGGAGCGTTAGCGGCGGCGAGTTGGCGGTGTGCCGGTAGGTTTTACTGCGCTGATGGCGCTGATGTCACCGATGTATTTTCTGAATCGGCGCCTCTCATCGCCGCCTCTCATCGCCGCGATAGCCATGGACACATCGCAGCTGAGCGAGATTCAATTAGATATGTCGCGCTACAGCGACAGCATGCGACTAGTCCCATACGCCGGTATGCCTGTTGGGAAGTGCGGCGAGTCTTCCGGTGAAGACTCCAGAAGTCAACCCAACTGTTATTGTTGGTAAAAGGCGGCCCGTGTCAGTCGTTTGCAAAGCGACGTAGTTAGAAACAAATTGCCGCGGCGTTTTTCGCGGCCTCGGAAATGCAGGAGCGAGCCGACGTTAAAAAAAAAAATACATTTGAACTACGACAGTGTCAGCAAGAGCCACGTAAATGCCTGTTCACACTCGGAGCGGACGCGCGCGTTTGATGGAAGTGCTGTATTCGCGCTGTTGGTAAGTGCTTCGGGACCGATCTTTTACGATTGCAACTCGATACTGACGTGACACTCGGCAAAGGAAGGTTGGACCGGCATTGCACGTAGCTCCCACGAACTGTTATAGCTCGACAGTGACCTGCAGTCTGTCAGAATAAAAATGGCATACTAATACCAAAGTGTACATACCGTGTTACGAAGGTAATCCATACGGCGTTTATTTGAGCTCTATATCACACAAAACAAGAAGATAGAATCTACGAGAGTCCCTTTTCGACGACAGTGTTCGTCAACACTGCCTCGGAAAACAAGGGGAAGGGATTGACCTCGCCTCTTAATCTAAAATTGAGGTCAGCGATCGAAATACGGGAAGAGTCCACAAGGGTGGCGCGGGCATATTCCATTCAGCACGCCAGCCGGTCGTGGGCAGACGATCTTGGCCAAATACCGTTGAAGCAACGCTGCAGAGAGTCTGAGCGCCTGCTAGGCCTATCTGGCGAGCTCGCTTGGTCGAGGGTCGGTGAATTCGTGACCGTTCTAGCTTCTCTCGGGTGTTTGTGAATCCAGCGTTCTTGTTTGTCGTGGTCTGTTTCAAGTACTTTTTTCTTGCTGCTTGAAGTCGGGACGCGCGAGAAGAACACGTAGAAAAATAAACGTTCCTTGATCGTCACGGCCTATACTCTGTTTCACCTTATGATGTACCGCGGGAAAGGCTACAAGCGCGAGCTCCTTGCTCTAGGGCACATCTCGGCGGCACAAGCTCTCGTGCGTTAAGAGCAGCTCCCAACGCTATGAGCTCGCGCTTCTAGCCTTCTCTGCGGTACAACATAAGGTGTTGATCGTCGCGGCCAAGTAAACGTTCTTGATCGTCCCGCCCTACTGCGCACGCGCAGTAGTTGCTTCGTTTACCACACGATAGATGGCGCTTGGCTCTCAGCATTATCAAATTTGGCAATTTTCGTCACATCTTTAAAGGGGCCATGAAACGAATTTTGGGTTGGGATGAATGATTTTAAATTGGGACTTTACTAATCGCATATCGTTTAGTTGGCCAAAAGCAAGAGGCTAGAAAGTCAAAAGCCAGCTTTTCGGTACGAACATTTGAAAATATAGCGGACTATTTTGTACCTTCTTGCCTTCGAAAGCTCTCCGCCTTTTCACTATGATACATCCGCGGTTCCAAAAGCGAGTCACCGGCGCCAAACTGACGTCAGCAGAGCCCAGCTCACGCATTGGACACGAGAACTGCGTCACTCGGACGTATGCGCTCGTCAACAATCAATTCGTCGACGAATATTTGGATTCGCGTTCGTGGCCAATGAGTGCCCTGACGGAACTTATTGTCACTGGGGAATGACAAGTTCTATGGTGTGCATAAAAAGCACGGTGGAAGCTAGGAGTCATCGCACCGGTGCCGAAGGAATGTCACGACCACGTGATTTCACAATTCGCATTTGAGTTGAGGATTAAAGCTAAGGAGGAAGAAGTAGGAAAATCGCTTCATGACCCCTTTAATTATGCTACAAAATGTGGATCTGAATATTATTTAACAAAACTTTTAGGAAACACTCGCCGGCTATCTATTGTTTACGATCGCGTTGCTGGTGTGGTAGGCTCTTACCCCATAGGCGACGTGGATTCGGCTGACGTGCTGCGTTTCCGCGGATGCATCGCAGTGAAAAGGCAGAGAGCTTTCGAAGGAAAGAAGGCGCAAAAGAGTCCAGTTTTCTTTTAAAAATTCTATAGCGAAGAATTTTTTTTGACTCCCTATTTTTGTGTTTTTGTGTTTCTTTTCACACCTTTTACGACGATCGGTGGATGAAATTCGATTTCAGAATCGTTTCATGGTCCCTTTAACCACTCGGCCACAACTGCGGGACGAGTAGGGACTTTTGAGACTCAAGAGCTTGGGATGTCATGGATGAAACGTTGCATGTAGCCGCTCAACGTCTATACAGGAGAGGGCGCTGCGGTCAAATACGTATATAATCGCGTTAATCTTTGCATGCATTGGCTCAACGTTTATAGACGAGAGGGCGCTGCGGTCAAATGCTCCAATGCGTATATAACCACGTCCCATACCACACATTCTCTTTCTGACATGGACCGTTAAGCGGTGGAGATGCGTTCCCACGGCTTCTAGCGGATCCAAGCTGATCCGCTAGAAGAACCACTGGCTCTGCATTTCACCGACCATAAAGCAGTAATAATGAAGTCGAAACGCAACCCGGAACTCAGCACTACCTATGAGCAATAAAAAAAAAAACATCACCATCAGCACTACCTATGAACAATAAAATCAGTATCATCAGCACCACCAGAGCTTCGCCGCAATCAACATCATCCACCACGTAGAAATGCGGTCATTTTTTTTTTCTTTTTTTAGATTCTGGAACCCAGGCGACAAGGTAAGAAAACTAGTTTCAAGTCCGACTTGTTACGATCACGTGACACTCCTGTGGACATAGACCATTTGTTCGAACTGTTCTGTTTGGGCTGACAGCGCTGCTGTGTTTGACAGCGTGGGCGAGTAATAAAATCGAGTGGTTTCGTGCTACGTTTTACGTCTTGCTTTAATCGGGTCAGGAACAGACGCCTTATTGGATGCTGAAAAGAAAAATCTGGCACTCGAACTTCGAAATTGACGTTTCTGCAATTAACGTGGAAGAGAGGTTCGGTTCCAGGCGAAAAGATCTGAAGTCCTCCGTTAATATTAACTTTCAAAATTTAAGTTTGGTTTCTATTCTTCTTTTAGTTCGTCTGAGGGTCCGCCTCTCGCCTGTAGTTCGCCTGCTTACAAGCTCGCATGCACCCGATAATTAAAGTCAATACAATTCTGCTCTAAGTTAAAAAAAAAAAGATAAACATTATTTTTTAATTATTAAATAATTTATGCAGTACCAAGTTGGTGTGTGTCAGTTTTCTGTGCTATGAAAACCTGACTTCAGGCTAAAATATAAAGTTATATTTGGGCCAATAATAATTAATATTTCGATCAATATTTTATTTGCTCAAGAACTCAAGTGTGATTCGTTCCATCAAGTTCCTTCACTGTCCGAAAAAGTCGGTTGTGTGCATCTTTGATTTCAAAATTAAAGGGGCGATGCAACGATTTTTGTATTTTGCGCAAATACCGCTTAGAACAGATCCCTGACGTTAAGGACCTGTGAAATACCCGTTCGTTTTTCACCACACGCAATCGAAGTCGCAGAAGAACATAAAGAAAAACGAGCAGCGTTCACCCCCTCAACTCGCAGCCAGAACAAGCGGCCACGTGATCTGGAGCCGATTATATGCCGCCAATGTTGATCATAGCCACGCGCTGGGGTTGGCAAGGCACAGGACACGCGCTGAGTTCCAGACATTGTTATGGTTCGGCTATTGTCGTCATTGCAGCGACTGGACACGGGCCACTACCCGAATGCTTCTCGAGCTAGTAATTATCAGTAGCTCAAATCGAGTGCCCACGCAATGCTCGGGTCCAATCTATGAGCCGCATTCAAATATCGTCACTGGGCGGTACTGCTACCGCCCAGCTACGTCATCAGGTTTTGCGAAAGAGAAATTGAATGAAAACACTCGGTTTTGACCTCGAAAATACAGCGCAACAAAGGAGCTTCTTGGTCAGTAGCGTTGCGTGCGAGTATCGTTGAGTCCCACTAGCGCCAGTAAGCTCGTGTAAAGTGAAAAACATTCCAATTGAATATTGTTGCACCGCCCCTTTAAGTGATCCTAGCGCTGAGCGTGAAATCGACGCGCGCGCATTAGACGGTCGCGAAGTCGCTGCTCGTTGCATCTTTTATTTCGCGGACATCTGCGACAGAAAAGTTGCCCAGTCAATTGCTAGACATTACATCATTTAAAGAAACCAGTGGACGCGGACAACATTACAAAAGACAGATTAAATTGCGGAACACACGAAACGTAGCGGTGATGTTGCCCTTCAAAAGTATGCAAATAACCCGAACCAAAGGTGTTCTCAGTTCCTGTCATGGCGGCGGGAAGTGGCCAGAGTACCGTGTATAGCGACGAAAAGGTGCGAATGGTTCTTTTAGCACCCAGTGGGAACTCTCTGAGGGTTATTTACGAACGCCGCCGAACAAAAAAGTATCCATGTTGATTTTTATTGTATACAATGCGATGATTCCCGAGAAGCGGTGGTAACATGCATGCTTGGGTATCAAACTATAGATCTTTGCAATAACCGCCTTTTGCACTCTGCCATCTTTGTCTGTCGGGCTGTTCACAGCTCAGTGACTCAGCATTTTTCGCTCGGGTGATAAGCGATGCAAAAGTCTATATAATGCGAGCAGTTGTAGTGAACAAGTTTCGGATCTAAAAATGACCGACATCTCCACGTGGTGAATGATGTTGATTGGGGCGAAGCTCTGGTGGTGCTGATGATACTGATTTTATTGTTCATAGGTAGTGCTGGTGGTGCTGATTTTTTTTATTGCTCATAGGTAGTGCTGAGTTCCGGGTTGCGTTTCGACTTTATTATTACAGCTTTATGGTCGGTGAAATGCAGAGCCATACATGCAACGTTTAACGCGATTATATACGCATTTGACCGCAGCGCCCTCTCCTGTATAGTCGTTGAGCGGCTACATGCAACGTTTCATCCATGACATCCCCAGCTCTTGAGTTACTACCACATCTTAGAGCCCCCTACTCGTCCCGCAGTCGTTGCCGAGCGGTTAATGCGATGGATCCATTGGGGTCTCCCCGCACAGGTTCGAATCCTGTCGACTGCGCAAACATTTTTTCTTTCTTTTTGTGAGCACGGACTCCGGACGGACGGACGGACGGTCAAGGCTAGACCCTAAAAAGCTTCGCCCTTAAAACGTGTGCAACGTTTGACCAATTAGAAGTACTAAGACGTTTTAGTTATTGTTATTGTGAACGTCCCGTTGAATGATATCTGGGACTATATTATAAACCGTTTATTATAAAACGGCTGTCTAGCATTTCAATTAAACAAGTTATCGGAGAAATCGAAAAAAAAAACGGTTTTAAGGAACGTGTAACTGGTAACCGAAACAGTAAAAGCTAAAACCGTAAAAAAACCGAAACGAAACCGATATCAACAGGAAACGGTAACCATAACCGTAACCGAAACGTTATATTTTTCGGTTTGAGTCCTTGGTTACTTTTCACTCGAAACAACTTCGTTAGATTTTTATTGAAATATCAGATTGTTCTTTTCCCCTCAAATCGTAGATCGTACCATTTTTCACGCAAAACGTAGATGGTTTTGATTTTTTATTCAAATATCTGTTTACCTCCGAATGATCGAAGTTTACCTTAGAATGATCGAGCTCGACCCGTTTGAAACGTTCAACCCAACGAATTCAGGAATGTCGAATGAAGGAGCCACGTTTGTGCCCATAAATGACCTGACCCGCGACGACTTAGCACGCCGTGAAGAGCTATGTATACGTCGACACGTACGACCACGAGTAAAAAAATTACACCATCTTCCCGAGGGGAACCATGGGGTGATGCGGAGCATCGTGTTGGTTCCGAGGAAAGAGTCAGTTGCGTGCTGACGTCGAGAGATGGCGCCACCGACTGCCCTAGCGTTACCCCCTACGCGAGCCTTCGTCGCGGCTCGCGGCAGAGAAACTTTGAACGCTCGCCGCTCGCCGTTTATTTTTTTTTTACACTTGAAGGAGAGGAGACTAGAGGAGGAGAGTTGCGCGTGCGCGCGCGGTGTGAGGAGAAGCGAACGCACGCGCAGTGCCAACGCAGTGCACGCAGCTGGTAGAGAGAGAGAGCGGAGAGAGTAACGCGCAGCTGTTGGAGAGAGGGAAGGAGGAGAGTTGCGCGTGCGTAGTTCGAGTGCCGACTACAACGCCGACGCCGCGGGACATAGACCCGAGCAAGAGATGCTCCGCATCTAAAACCCATTCATACAGTTGCGCTTGACTGCGCTACGACAAGTTACGATAGCGAGTTCCCGGGACATGCGTGCATCGTATATCGCGGGCGAGGCTGCTCTTCGAATTAATTGCCACACTTAAATTCATACTAAACAGCAGGGACATCCCGGTGACTCGGAGTTATAACTTGACGTAAGTTCCCACGACGTAGCAAAACGCCTCTACGTCAGTGGGCCTTTATCCGTGCTTTGTACGAAGCACGGCTACACGGCAATGAATTCGGTGATTTGTCCGTTACGTGACATATGAAGCACGGATGTCCCGGTAGTGTCTTGGCGTAACATCATCGAGCGTACTCAAAGTTCAGACACACTGCTGTGTGCATCTAGATGTGCCAGCCGAGAAACGGATCGAGCGTGCGAGTGCTCCCAGGGGGGCTATGTTCGACAAATGTTTCGTTTCTCCTAAAAATTGAAACGGAAGTGACGGAAGTAACAATATCGCGTCTGATTGGTTAGAGGTTCAAATGACGAAAGTTCCCTCTTTCCTCATTTGAGCCTCTAGCCAATCAAACGCGATATCGTCACTTTCGTCACTTCCGTTTTTTTTTAGGAGAAACGAAACATTTGTCGAACATAGCCCCCCAGGTCGCCCAACTGCAGGACAGAAAGATAGCAAGGCGCAGGATGTTTAGATTTGTGCGGAACACTGGCCGGTCTGTACCTGCCCTTTCCAGGCACTACGTAGACTGCGTGGGTGTTGCAGGGTTAGTTACATTCAAACAGTATATTTATGTCGTAGTTTACAATGGCCTAGGATTATAAAGCGCACATATTCACGCATTAATAGACCCAATTTAAAAAAAGAGACTACAAGGTCGTTATTAGTTGATAACTTCATATGTTGAAGAAGTAAATGCCTTTGATATGCTAATAAATACCTCTTGGCCTGCCAGACTCCGCGTCCCATTTCGTCGATGAAATGCTCATTGACACACATTTCACACTTTACATTTACCTACGTGTCATTGTTACAGTTGCGTTCCGTCAAAAAGACAAGCTCGCATCGCCGTTCATGCGCCACGAGCACGACAACGATCTTCATCACGCGGGAAACAAAACAAACTCATTTTCAAGACTTGGTTCACAACTTCTCACAATCGTATAGTGCGTCCGTAAGCACACTACCGGGCATTTCGGCGGAATTTACCTACGCGCAGCAACACCAAAAGAGTAAAATCCCATAAACAAGAACCCTTTTATTTCGAAACCGGAATTCATTTATGCAACGAAGTGCCCGGATAAGAGAAAACCGGAAGTCGCCAAAAATGGGTGTATACGAATGTGTGACAATCACGCATTTTTCGTGAATACCTGCGAGAGCTTGGAGAGATTAAAACGATGTTTTAACGCATACCAGAAGTGACGACATTCAAGGTGGCAGCACCCTTGAAAGAAATGTGTATATCAGGTTCGTGCACTTATGTTTTCGTTGTAGTGATTGTGTGCCCTTCAACACTCGTCCACATTTGCACGTCATCTGAAGGAACAGAGCACATTTGTTACTTTGTTTAGAGGAGAAAACGTCGTTTATGAAAAGGTTGTGAGCTTTACAAGAAAGGGCTAATTTTCTTCCCGAAACTACTGCAAACGACTTAATTCTCGCGAGGACCTAAGTTTATCGAATCGCCTACAATTCGCGAAAAGTAGTTCCCACGAACGATTCCGCTAAAATGTAAACACATTGGAAGCTGCATGGAGATCCCACCGCCTCGCGAAAATTATTACCCGCGTATATTCCCAAAACTTTAGCTTTGGCCTAAATCGCGAAATATTGAGCCCACGAAAAATACGTCGTTTACAGTATGCTGTCTATTATTCTGTGTAATGCAGAATAAAATCGACGTAGTCGACCGCAGGGCGACTAGGAAAGAACTTCCATCAAACTGCAAGATACACAGACGTACATTACCGATGGAACATCGACCAGCCGACGCGCGCCGAACACGAGCTTCGCGTGAGCCAGCTGTCAATCTTGTGGCAATGGAAACAATGTCAATGTTGCCTTTGTGGTTGTCTCTTCGCCGCCGGATGAATTGAATAATCACTCTGGAAGGCCACTTTTGTAGATTTCACGGGAGTGCAAACTTGCCCAGTTCATTTCAAAACTAAAATGTTTGAAATAAAGGTCTTGTTAGAAATTTAGTAAGAAAATAATTATCTACAGCTTCGCGGAAACAAAAGCTGTATTTTAGCCTTTGTTTATCTTCGAAATGCTCGTAAATAACATGCCAAAAAAGAGAGGCATTTTTAAGGAATTTAAACTCCCGCGGAAATCTACTCACATCGAAATCGGAAAATGTGCTTCCAAGCTGCTCCTAAGCTTTTTATTATCTTTCTAATAAAACTTTCCCCGCGTCAATCGGTTCAGTCGGTTCAGTAGTAACTAAGAAGGAATCAGAAGTTGCCATAGGAAATGCATATGGACGGGGAACTGCGATATCCTCTTAAGTGAGCTATGAATACCTCTTAGACACAAATGCTCTGTCCAAGGATTGTTTATTCACGCTTTTCTCTGAGCGATCGTCTCGGTTATTGCCAATCTCGGTGTTGTCTGCCAAGTTTGCTTTCAGCCAAATGCGAGGCCAGTCCAGAGAGAATCCAGTCATATATCAAGGCCATTCCATAATCAAGTTGCTTATTCTTTATTCGTATTATCACGCGTTATTACCCGCTAAAGTAGCACAGCAGGAGTCAGCGAAGGCGGCAAAGAGAATTCGACATGCAACACTCTCTCCACACACTTTTTGCCTCAGAGAGAAGGAGGACGGGGAAATTTCGCAAGCAGCGGCCAGCGGCTGCGCTGAGCTGGCTGTCCAGCTGTGCTGCTGCACGTCGCCGACCGAATCATCTTCCCGGAGGCCACTTAGTATGCGCGAGAAAACAGCATGCGTTAACCGGCAAGTATGTGAAAAGTGACTACGGCTTAAGTGAGCACTGAATATATTAGGTGTAATAGCAACCGAGTAGTGAATTTGATGCAACTACTTTAAGTGGAACTACATCCTCTATGAGAACGCATTACCAAGGTTTCACTGTATTTCATTGGCGTGTATTTCTCAAAAATAATATTTTTATGGCAGCAACCTTCAAATAAAGTAAAACATATACTGTAAACGACTTATTTTTCGCGGGCTCAATATTTCGCCATTTAGGTCAAAGCTGAAATTTTGGAATAATTCGCGGGTTCTAATTTTCGCGACGCGGTGGGATCTCAATATAGATTTCAATGTGTTTACATTTTACCAGAATTGTTCGCGGGACCTATTTTTTGCGAATTGTTGGCGCTTCACGAAATTCGCGAAAATTAGATCCTCGCGAAAATTAAGTCGTTTACAGTATCATGGTTTTTTGAACGCAAAGGGAGACAACGGACACACAGAAAACACACGTCAGACAAACACAAGATGTTTAACCAACACGCTCTCCTGATTCCATCTATAAAATAGGTATGTTCTACAATTTTGTTTTTCAGGCAGATCTCACCAACTGAAGACGGTCAACGAACGCCTGCTGAGAATCAGGCCACCGCACAGTTTTACACGACTGCCAAGGTCCCTGTATGACCATGCCTTCTGGAAGGCAAGCGAGTGGAGGCACTGGCTTCTATTCTACAGCCTGCCATGCACATTGAACATTCTGCCTCCAATGTTTCGGAGGCATCTCTGTCGGCTTGCTGAAGCAGACAGAGATGCCTCAAAACCTTGGAGGCATCTTTAAGGCTTGGAGACATCTCCCTCTCTGCTGTGGTCTACCTGCTGCTGCTGCCAGAGATCAACAAAACACAAATACAATGCACAGGTAAAACAAAAAATCTGTTTATTGAAACGAGCGTAAGCAAACAAATGGTGCCTTGGGAGAATTTTGTATCTGTTTTGTTTAATGTCCGTAATAAGCTATGATTAGTATAATGCAATAAATAACATTAGAATATAAGGGTGTCCCAATTAACTTTCACGAAGATTAAAAATATACCTAGCGCTATACGCAAATGAAACCAACTGATGACTATTAAATACGTCTTGTATAAAGAAAAAGAAAAAAGGTTCAGAGCTTGATTTACTATTTAATTTATATTAATTGGTACATATTTTTATTACTAGTCTTAGGGCCCAGGTGTTAGTTGGAAAGTTGTAGAGCGCCTTGAGAAACACTTGAATGAGCTTGTACACACATTTGCATCGAGACGCGGTTAGCAACCAATAGAAACAGGCCATGTTTGCTCGCCTGCTTCGCGCTTTTACTGCCCAGATAGCTCAGAGGGAGCATGGCGCATGCAAACGACCTTTTTTTTTCTTCGTTAGGTTCTCTTTGGTCTGACCCACTGCTCTCCGCACTCAAAGTTGAGCTCGTTAAACTCTCTTGCGGGCGACGCGGTACGGCAAATTTCTCCCGGTTGCTAGGTGACCCCTTTCTACAACTGACCACAAGTGCCCCACACTCGAACCCAGTCAACCGCAAATGTCTGTACCGGCAACTCCGGGAATACCTTCATGATCGACGATCTGCCTCGAAATTTGACCAAGAGACCCAAAGACATGGCTGTACTAGTTACCCACAATATTAGACCGAAATACTACTTTTTCGCGGTTATTGAATTTTCGAATTTGGTTCTCCTCGTCTTCTCAAACTGAAAGTTTCTTTTGGAAACATTGAGAACGCGATGTGACCGGCAGGAACAGTTTCGGCATTAGCACTTGTTCCATCTGATTACAAGAAATTTGATGGTGGGAAATGAATGGCGTGGAAGGCTTACCCCAGCCACTTGCTTACAAACATATACAAAATTCGTAACATACTCTGTTTTTTTTTTTTTTTTTGACTGCGTGAGCGACTTGCCCATCTTCCATCCAGTGACGCCACGCCACTGAATTGAGTGGGAAAATATTAATGTTGATTTTGGCGTAATCTTTAATTGCCAATTTCTCGAAAGCTATCCCGAATTTCAAGCTACCAAATAGTAGCGCGGGTAGAGTAAAGCTCGGGCATTTGAAAAACACATTTTGTTTTTGTAGCCCAAAAAATGACAGAGTTCCCCTTCAAGTATCTTTACCTCATTGGGTAAAACGAAGCACGTAAAGCCTATTGTGTTGTGAACACCTCAATCGGGTGTTTTGTCAAGGTGCTCTACGACGTTTCAATGAACACCTCAGCTCTTACAAAAATACGAAAAGGTTATCCAATTAATATAAATTTATTACTTAATTAGGCTTACTGAAAAATTTATTTGCGCTTTTGCAAAACGTTTGCTCTGCTGGAGGGTGAACAAGATCGGGAAAGAAAGGGAACAATGCACAAAAAAGCACCGACAGCCTTTCGTTAACTGTCGAGAATGCGTCGTGTATTCTGTTCCTCTGTCGAGTGACAGGTTCTACATCGGACAAACCGGACGGCGCATTATTGACCGATTAAGAGAACATCAGTATAATGCAACAAAACGAGTTTCCGGTCATCTGGGGATTCACTGCCGTGATTGTGAATGCACCTCTGACTGCCAAAAAAACAAAATACTCAAAAGGAACGGTGACAAATTACGTCCAGAGATAATAGAAGCTTACGAAATAAGCAAACTAAAAGACAAATGTGTCAGCACGACCTCCGTTGGTCCGTCCGATAAAGAATTGAGTTTCTTTACTGGTGCACGTTAGGGACCGACTACGACACAGAACTGTATAATCTAACTAATAAGATGCTGAGACTGCATACATTTTTGCGTCTTTTCTTTCGCACTCCGTTTAGTTGACTGTTGCCCATGTGCATATATACTGGGAGGGGTGGAAATAAAGTTTCAGTTGATAGTCAGCGCTGTCGTCTGTGTCGTCCTCATTTTGTGCTTGTCTTGTCGCGTTGTTCTAAAACAAGATGGCTTATATAGCCAGCGGGAATGGACGCACCCGGGTTGTCGATAGTATACTTCGCTCCCCTGAGGGGCGGACGCGTCCAAGTTTCAATTAGGTCCCGAAGGGTGTGCTGAGGCAAGTCCTACCGAGAAGGGCGAGGGAGAGCCGTTCACCAAGGGCATACGACCTCGCCTCGCATACGGGACGTGGAAGTGTTCGTGAGATGGAGGCGAGAAAGATAACCGAAAGATACATTTTCGTTTCCTTCTAATGAATTGATTGCTAGAAATGTCTCGAAGGCAAAGAACGAGCGCCGCCGCCATTGCGCTGTCTCCCCTCTGTTCTGTCGGCATAGAATCAAACATGTTTCTGGCCCGCAAGTGCCATAAGTTACAACAATAGGTCGGTGTAAAGTAAAACGCTGTTCCAGTGGCACATACACCTTCACGCGCGACATACCTTCGAAATCCCCCACATGGAGTCGATTCTTAATTGGTATCCAGGCGTGCGAAGGCAGAGACGGAGGGAACACTTCGGCGTGCTAAGGCATGTTCTTTGATCACTCCACGAGACTTGCGTTCGACGAGTTACGTCTTTTCCCCGTAGTGCTGGCTTTTCGTAAACATTTTCACGTGTTCTCAAAGGCAGCTATGACCATTTGCATAATGTTAAAAAAAAAAAAAGAAACTTCTTCGGCGAATGATGGCGAACGAGCATAAAGCGGGTCTTTAGCACGCTTCCGCCGAGCCTCTGCAACGCCCCAAACGGTCGACTTCTTATTCGCACGAGATGGCCGTCCGGTAGCCGTATTCGCGAAGCGGGGAAGCGTGATCCAGCAATTGTCTTATAGCGAGTTCGTTTCACTGCAGTCGTGCCCACGCGGGCACACTCGCAGCGTGTAACTAGATTCCTGCCGGCACTCGACGAGTGGCTGCATCTTTTGAGTTCCTTCAGGCGCCTGCAGTCTACACGTGTATGCACTCGCTGCATCGAGACAATTGAGCGTGCGGCCCGAATGCAATCCCGTCATCCATCACTCAGGTGAGGCAGGCGAGGTGCGAAAGCAGACGACGAGGAATCATCTGTTACTGATATGGTACGAGCTGCCAAACGCATAAAGGGGTGCCCAAACAGGACACTACAAAGATCGTCAGGCCACACGACTCCGACAAATCGTTCGGCGCTCCGCTTCCGGCCGTTCTTTTTGCCGGGAAGAAATTTACCCCCGTCAAGTCTCGCCCGTGCCCTCCATGGCGGCCTTGATCTGCTCATCACGTGGGTCCGGAGAGCCACTCACATTCCTGCGTCGAAGCGTGCGTTTCGCTTCCCGCAGGGAAAGGGAAGGACACCTTCGTGTCATTCTCTTTCCCGTTTTCGGACATGAGAAACGGCGGAGGCTTTGAGCGATTGACCGACAGCCAACAGAGCGTGAGTGGCTTTCCGCACCCACGTGATGAGCAGAGCAAGGCCGCCGTGGAGGAAGCGAGGGGGACATTTGACGGGAGAAAGTTCCTCCCCGGCAAAGAAAAACGGCCGGAAGCGGAGCGCCGCACGATTTGTTGGAGTCGTGCGTTTTTGTAGAATCCTATTTGGACACCCCTTAAAGCGGAACCGAAAAAAAGAGTAGAATTTTCTGTTAGAAATCGCGTCCCGCGAGAGACGGGATCGAACACGAGCTTGACTTTTCACAAGTTTTGAGTCCCTTTGTTGCCGTGCAGTCGCTCAAATTCACAGATGAGTAAAAGTGCTCGGGACAAACGCTCGGCTCAGCGGCGGCGAGAACTCTCTCACGGGTGTAAGTGTGAAAAGTTATCGCCGAAATATGGCGGATTGCAGACGAGTGCATGGACAACATTTGTCGAGAAAGCTCGCCTAGAAAAACCTGTGAAGCGTCCAATTAACAGCCGATAACACTAAACATGGTGATTTTAACCAAGGCTTTGGTAAAATCGCAATGTTTAATAGTTTACACCAGTTACTTTGTACTTTGGTTCTATTGTTCAAAAAAGCTCTTTATCTCACCGCCCTCATTAGAAATAAAAGTTGGCACAGCTATATTCGACCAAAGATCGACATCGAAGGTGCCGCGAAATATATTGCTTCAGATATCAACAAACTAGTTTGAAATCATGTCCTTTCAGTGGATCAGGCTTAAAACTGATTAATCTTCTTCGCGAATAGTATCAACTGTGTTTACTCGATGTAAATAGTTATAAGAATTGAAATATTGCTCACTAATTGTTCTTTGTTTCTCTGTACTACGTACCTTCATTAATTCATGCATGTCGTTCTGCTTTCAGCCATAAACACTATATCATCAGCATATATAAGAACTCGAAATGCCTGTTTAATTCATTGACATCCCCTTTAGTATAACAGTACAAAACCACAACCACTGTTCTCCAACTTCTCTTCTACTCCTTGAAAGTAGAACATCTACAGTAACGTTGATAAAGGGCATCCCTGTCCTAAACATCGTTTTATCTCTATTGGTTCAGTTGCATTGCCTTCCCAAGTTACTATTATCTGTCTGTTTCTGTTAGAATCTTTAACAAACACCGGTATTCCCACCTCTACTTTTATGCTAATCCTTATGTACCAAAAGTTCTCTTCAATTACATTGTCGTCTGCGTGGCTCCGCCAACTTCGGTGGAGCCACACAGCGTCGAATATATTGCGTCGTCGCAGCGGGACTTGCAGCATCTCTCAATGAGTGCGATGCTAGCGCATGTCGACTGTCGACACCGAGGCACGCGTGCACGTTTGCTACTTTGCCGTGGGCTTTTGTTTAGCTTCAGTGTGTGTTCCGCTTGTGGCGGGTCGAAGTTATCCGCCAAGGATGACGTCAAGAACAGGCCTTATCTTTTCCCAGTGTCGGTGCCAATGTTGATTACGACGCGCTCCCTTACCCCCTTCCCCTACGTCGGTCAGTCAGTCTTCTAGGTGGTACAGACTCGACGTAACCTCAACGATTTCATCACCTGTCGGCAGAGTTAGTTTCGCTGGCGACGTCATGTATGTATCCAATTCGCCATTCTTTGTTTGGAAGGTGAGTATTTACATTCCATTCGAAAAAAGAGTTGGTGTGCTGCCGAGCTGGCCCTAGTTAACCGTGATGCATGTAAAATAAAGTCTAGAATGGTCGAAAAAAAAAGGCATACAACGTCTTTTGAGAATTTCTCCGCCCCATCATCTCGTATTACACTTTGGATTTTTTTTTTCGTCCTCTCTTGGGTCGTAAGGCCGGTTCGCACAGTACCGTTACTCTACATTGCGTTACGTTATGAAGGGTTACGTCGACTTGCGTCGAGCGTTACCGAGCGGAGATGGCAGTAATGACATTACTGTAATAAAATTACTGTAATTATGTTACTTTTTGTGGTAATGAGTAACGTAATGCATTACTTTTCTAGGCTATTAAAACAGTAATGTAATTAGTTACTTTCAGGAAGAAACTTTTAGAAAAGTACTGATCACTTTTGAAATTACTTTCGTCCGAAATACGACAGTTCGTTTGCGAGCTTTAAGAAAAGAGAAACATTATTTTGCATGGTGAAATGTTGTGAAAGAGACATCAGAACAAATAAACGACGGCCATCTCAGCACAAAGCCCCATACGAGGAACACGACAGATGCACGAAGGCGGGCTTGAAAGGTGAACGCGATGGTGAAAAGCTTTCGTGTGAAGACATTCGCTGGAAGGCCGCGGCTGACAAACTCTAAACAAGACAGATTCACGGTGCCACGTCATCGTGACGGTACTATTCTTCGTTCATTCCTAAGCTGACGGTGCGGTGGAGCTACGAGCTCACCGGAACCGATCAAGCAAGTTTCTTTCGTCACCTGACCCTTCCCTGCGCGTGTGTATGAATGACAGCGTGGTTATGTGGCGAAATATAGACGCGTGACTGGCCCAACGAGCACGTAGTTTCCTCCGCACAGTGAGCTTAGGAGTGAACGGCTTATCGGCTACAATGCGAAGGGGGAACCACCAGTGAGGTCAACACATTTTAAAGCCTGAGAGGACAGAACTCACATGATCCCAAGCTTTCTGGCTCCTTCCGCCAAGCTAAGTTGAACCGTAAGCGTCGACCACGAAGAAAAATAAACGACCGGAAAAAAAAAAAAAATTTAATCCTAAATGCCTCGTCGATTCCTTAGGACGCCTCGTGTGTGTCCTTGATTTTGGTGAATTAAGATGCTTTTTGAAGTGGGAAAAGATGGGAAGCGAGCAAAATAGGTGCCACTCACGGTATGCCTCTCTTGTTTTTCTTGGAGAGTTTATTCGGAAATTCACGAACAAGCAGATATCGCCACTCGTTTGTTGGGAAATTACACAATTTAGGAAGCTCGCGCCATTCCTTTCCTGGGCTGGAGACGCTTCTGCCCACCAAATATCCAACACCCTAGCTTGTGTAGCGACGCGCAACATCTTAGACTCTTCGAGTGTTTTGGAACAATATTTAATGAGAGGAATGGCCGGGAATGCTTCAACTAGTGCTATTGGGAGCAAGTGTTAAAGTGCGTCTGAGTAGGGAGGGAAATGTTTCACATTACGATTTCTCGTATGAACGATCTCCCACGGCCCGACCTATGTTACTGACACGGGCTATAACTTTCTCTTTTTTTTTTTTAATTTAGCAAGACGGTATCACATCGCCCTTTTAAAAGGAGTACTCCGGTCGATAATGGGAGCTGCCTCAAGTAGCTATGTTTTCAGAATCACCGGCCTTTACCCTTTCCGGAAAGTTTTTACTATGGGGAAATTGAGAATATTTATTGTTAAATCGGCAAGTGAAAACGATACCCAAATAAACATTCAAATGTACTCGCGCTTTTCAGCGCCATGACGTCAGTGGAAGGCACGCTTGCAGGTCGAGGGAGCGGTCTAAAAATGGACTATGCCGAGCTTTTGTTTCCTACTGCTGCGCGGCTGCCCGAGTGAGCTTCTAAAGCATTTACTTGACAGCATGGAAGTGGTTGCGATCGGTTGGGAAAAAACACGAAAAAAAAAAAATGGTGAGGACCAAATTTGTAAATGCAATAGCTTAGCAAAAAATAAGTTTGGCCCCACTTTTGGGCTACAATTTTAGCGATGTTTGTTGGTGCGTTTAACGAATTTTCAGGCAAATCGGGCACTATGAAGAAAGCGCCGGTGCACCCCGTCTACTGTTTTCTAGAAAGCGCGTCCTTTTGTGTAAAACTCTTTCCTAAAATAATTACCCCTTTATCCAAGGACTTTCACCGTTGAGTGAACAACAAAACCGGTGAGTCGACAGTCTATGAGCTACATCTAAAGAAGCAACTATTCATCACGTTCTGTCGTGTGCACCAGCGAAACGACTGTTCAGTATGGTTGACTTTGAGACACGTGAGTCTGTTTCAGAGTAGACAGGAAAATCTTAGTTTTGGTACAGATACTCTAAAAAAAGGGAGCACGAATTACTGACTCAAGGTACTACAAACTTAGGTCAAAGTAATTGTTATATGATGTCATTACTTTTAGTCTGCGGTATTTTGTAATGTGATTTAACTGCATTTTCGCGGCTTTTAGGAAAGGTAGTTAGTAATTCAATTTAATTACTTTTTCACGTATTTTTGTCATCTTGGTTACCGAGACATCCATGTTTCTTGTGAAAGCGTCGCAATCAGTTCAAGGAGTAGACTTGCAAGCGACATTCGAGGCACGGATGTTGCGGTGACTTATACGTAACGTAAGAAGACGGTGCTGTGTAAACCAGTTTTTATGGTAATATTTCTCACCCTGGTATCATTTAATTGAATAATTTTTCGTAATCGTAGCCTTTATTTATATATTTGCATTTTTCGTATTTCGTATATTCATATTTTTTCCGAAGCATAGGCGGTTTGAAGTTATACCTAACTTGCTGTGTCTGTCATCCACTCAATTTGAGCGAAGGTGACTCAGGGATCCTGGGTTCAATCCCCACCCCTGCCCGTTTTGATCTGGATGAGCATCGTACCGGCGTGCGGTCGTGTATCACTACTGCGTGGTGCACGTCAAAGACCCCAGGCTAGCGGTTGTACCGCACTGGCTAAATTTCTCATCTACAGCTGGGAGACTCGTCGCCCCTGTGAGGCAGACCAAGTTCTAGGCTGTATAAACATACACACAACCCAAAATTTTTTTTTGAGCGAACGTGCTTTGTCTAGAACAACGTTTGACCGAAACTTAAAACGAGGGCACTGCTTTAACGTCAGAACAGGAAAATTGTTAATTTTTCTTCACTTTGTTGAGGATAAAAGTGAAATTACTTTGCTCAAAGTAATTTGGGTGCTGGCGACGTGCGCGAACAAAATTGGCACTGTGATTTGCCTTTCAAGTGTGGCCAAGCACGCACTATAACCTCTTGAGTAGGATAAGTTCTGCTCTCATCAATGGAAATGAGAGAAAAGTCAGACTCTAGACGCCAGTGTTGTAGATTTAGGAACGTGATGACCCGGCATCCACCGTGCTTTTTACGCACCATCCAAGTTCTCGCTCGCTCCTATTAATCCTGTTCGTGAAGTCATGAATAGGAACCATAGGAGGGCGCCAAGGAAACATCCCGTCGGCAATACGCAATAAAAAAAAAACACAAAAAAAAACAAGTGCCCTCCTTTCCTACACTAAGCTCGCATATCACGCAGTGAAAATATTCAGTTCGTTTCTGAAATTGAGTGTTGGCTGCTTTTAAACGAACGACAGCCACCAGACATTTGTCCTCATACGACAAGGCAGATAATGACCTCGAGCAAATCTACCGGGTAGCTGCTATAATCTCCTTTTCAATTCATGCCCTACTTAGAAAAAACAAAAACAAAAACAAAACAAGCTTGATTATGCTGACAAAAAAATAGTCAGCACATAATGTGAGATAGGCTTTAGGCTTATCGACGTTCGTCTGAGTGGCCCATGGTGAAGGCTCTTACTGCTGCCCCTGCCGTTTCTTACGTTCCCAATAAGCTGGCATACGTACTGCGGCTGTCTGCTTCGTAGGAGCCAAATCCACGGTGGAAGAAACGAGAGGCGTTTGAGCGGCGCCGATTCGCTAAGGAGCAAGTGTGTCAAAGATTCACTCCCATTTCTGACACGTGCCGTGAGATGGTGCAGTTCGACAGGAGCTCGGGGAACCGCCCTTAGCCGCTCACACGTTTTCAAGGCCGCGAGGCGTGCTACCACGTCCGCGCGAAGCTGTTTGTTCTCGCGTGCGCGACCAAATCGGTAAAGCACATCGCTTACAATCTTAAGGTGGTAGGTTCAAATCCTGCTGGAGACTTGCTTCTTTTAAGTCTTCAACATGGTTCCCTATGTGCATGACGCTTTTCGTTGTCGGCTTTTTCTAGTTTGGCCTTACAGTGAAAAGTAACAGGTCTCCATAAGAATCGGCTGATAAAACTGTGTCTGTATTAAAGGGCAACTCCGCTTCATTTTTGACGTTTAGAAAACTATGCAGCCCTCTTCAGTATCATATAGGAAGACCCCTTCTATATATTTAATAAACTGGACAGCAAACTTTCAAATGAGCCAAGTCGCCGAAATCTGCCAACTCTATAGCGTGCGACGTGAGGCGCAATCGTCAGCGCAGTCAATGCGACGGAGCTGGAGCGACCAACGTTGAGCCACTACGTCAGAGGCATGACTACGTCAATCTCACGTTTTGTTTGTTTTTATTTCTCCAAGCGAAATCAAACGATGAGGTCATGAGTTTCTCCTCCCGGTGTTGGCTCAACGGCGTCACCGTGATCACCGTAACGCGGATGCGCTAGTTTGCGCTGCCCTACGCGCTTATCGGTCTGTTTCTCCACTCCCCCTTTCCTCTTTGTCTTCTCCCCTTCCCCATCTCCCCGGGCCATCACCGTCCACGCCATGCGAAGCGACCTGCCCGCGTCGCGTGTCCTGTACCTCGCCCCCACTAGGGTGCCTTCATGTGCGCTTCGCATAGAGTGATGCCAACTGCCTGTTTCCCTTTCCCACACCCTCTGAAACCGCCATTTTGTTCCTGTCATTGTTTTCCCGTCCGCCGGAAAGTGGCCTTTGTGTCCATCGGTCCTCCCATCCGAGGTGGAAAATGCTAATCCTCCCTCCGTGAATTCCACAGCGCTGCTCCGAACTTTTGAGATAAGGTGCTTGTTTCCGGGAGGGTTATAAGCCCCACGGGTTATCGCCGAGAACCAAAATGGCTGCTGGTTTGTCGGCGAGCGGTATTACAAAGGGTTGCATCACCCTAGCGAAGCGCACATGAAGGCTCCCTAGCCCCCACGAACGTCACAAGACCACGTCGTTCGACGTGACATGGCCATGAGTCTGACAACACGAGGCCAATGTTGCCTGGCGCAACCAAAGTTTCTGTTTCGGTATCAGTTGATGTTTAAATTAAGGTTACACAAATAATATTCCACATTTCGCGAATCCGAAGACGTAGAGCTGTTTAGTAGTACTTTGTGAAATGGAATCACATATAAGCCTAAATTTTTCGGAATTGAGCGGAGTTGCCCTTTAAACTTTGTTGTTGACAACCACAATGCGGTCCAATGAAGGTCGGCTTTAGAAACTACTATAACCTCCTATATACTGGAAAGCCCGTCAAATTGACGACGGAACAATAGACCACCCGGTCGTCGGAAATGAGAGAGGAGAAGCGGCGGCTAACGCAATCGTACCGCAGGAAGCGATCCCTCCCCAAAACACGACGCTTTCGGCATCCTCTTTCTCCGCCTCACCTCTCCCGTTTTCTGTTATCGCTTTTTTTTCAGTTCTTTCAGGCTTTCTAGTATATAGGAGGCTATAAAACGACCCAAATGCTTGCCTGGCAATAAAGCGAAGATTATCCGAACGTGTTTATATCAAGAGGTTATGTCCGATTTCACCTCTTGGAGCCGGACTGTTATCACACACTTCCTTTTTACGGCCTTAGATATACATGCAATTGTATTCCGCTATCATTATGTACTCCATATTACGAGACAACATATACGACAAGCATGGTCAACATAAGCTTGAAACTTTTGGAAGAGCAAGTGCATCCTCTAGTAATGTAAAAAAGAAACATCTACAGGATGTTCACTTCCAGTTCGAACAGATTTTTCACACAAGGGTGTGATGGTTAGACGAGTGCCTTTTTTTACCATACATCAGGCTCGGCGTGCATTAGATATAAAAATGATCGTTATGGTTAATAGGCTAATTAATTAAAATTAGTTATTTAACTTTTTAAGCATTGATTTTAGCGGTCATGTTGCAATTGCAGTACTCACTGCCATTACTATTAGAGACCGAACTAGACCGATCTCACAAAATGTTCGGCTAATGAGCGACGCCGCCATGACTTTAGTTCTTAGGCGGCAGGTGGCAGTTCTCGAGACGCCCGGTGCCGTGCCACGCTGGGTATGCACAGTGCTTCAGTGTGGTCGTCCCACGAGCAAAAAGGCTATAAAGTTCCTTCGATGCATTGTGGCCGCTGCGCCATAAAGAAACCAGCTGGCAAGATTGGTATTTTCAGATAATTTCTAAAAAAGTGATGGTTTTTAAGATATTAATTGAAGCACTTTCAGAATATTTGACCCGATTTAAACATTTCTCGCAAAAAGCGGGCGGCATGCGATGCTTAAAAGAGTGACGTGGTCATTTCAGTCACGTCGTCACCATCACGGCAGCGTGTTTTTGGTGGGTGCGCATACGACATAAGTGACGAAGTGACTGCAACGACTACGTCATTGTGGGAAGGCTTGCGACGCGCTATTGGAGTGCAACTATTTCAATCGGGCTAAAAGATGTAAAAGTTTGTTAATTAATATCCCAAAACCATTATATTTTTTCAACTGCTTTTATTTAGTATGGCTTTAAATTGTAATTGCCGTCAATGCTGCAATTGCAACATGACCCCTATACCCAGCCATTAAAATGTTAATTAACACATTTTAGTTAAAGGAGCTGTGCAACAATTTCAGGGCTTTGCTTAAATAATTGAGGAAGTTGATGCCTGACACTTCTGCAGTGAACTACAGAAAACAGATTTTGCCTGGATACCCTAGTTTTTATTTTAAAAAATGAAAAAGATCCAGGTTTTTGCCGCCTCTCAACTTGTACATCGTCTTCCGGGTCACGTGCGCAGTGACGTCACTGGAGTAGGCGCGGGGTTCCGGTAAATTCCTCTCTCTAACGCCATCAGTGAGCGGCGAGAACTCATCCGCTCACGTCCACGTGACCGCGTCACCACATGCTTGCGACACGCAATCAACATGGCCACCGGCTGCTGGAGAGGCGAGCTCAACGAGGTCGAGCTCCAGATGCTGGAGTACAGCGAGTCACTGGGGCTCGTTCCGTACGCGGGGACGCCGGACCCCTGAGAGGTTCTTCACGCGGTAAACGATGGAACAGGAGCTTTTTAGCAAGGACAAGAGGGCTTTGTGGAGTCCGGTGAGGACACAGGAGAACAGAGTACCCGGTCGGCATTGCCGAGCGGCGGCGTTCGAAGTCGAGATCGACACGGCGGAAAACCAAACCAACGCGCTCGTTCGGCTCCTCGTGCTAGCCGCTGACGCTGCTCGAGCTGACGGTTTTGTTCACCTCGGGTAGATGGCGCCACTAAAACACTGTATGTATAATAAACATTTTTGTCAATGGTACTACGTTTTTGAAGCATTTATGTTGTTGGGACGACAATATTTATGGAAAAAATACCCTTTATCGAGCAGGTATTTGCAGAACTTGCTATCTTTTTTACAACTACCCAAGTGACGTCACGCCGCGTGTTTCCCATGACGGCCGCTCGCGGCTGCAGGTCGGGGGATATTCTAATTTTTACCTCGCGATTACGCGGCGAAATTGCAACATTTCGGTGAAAGGAAGG